>JAIUCT010000007.1:25721816-25799719 GCA_021307375.1 Tetraneura akinire | reverse complement strand
AGTATTATATTCACTATGTAGTGATAATAATGTATTATACTTTAATTTATTTTATCAAATTTTGATTTTGGTAAAATGTATCTAAATTGTTTATAAATAAATTTTTTATTTAATATCTTTATAATTATTTCATTAATCGATTAAAACTTTCATAAATTTGAATAATATAGTTGCTTTTTATGGAAATAACCATGTTTTTGTTTTTGTTCTGACATTTCACAACGGCCAGATGTGCATTACATATTTCGATGATGGAACCCCCAACAGTTTCAAAACATCAGAACAATAACAAAAATATGGATATTTATGAAAATAGCAACAATATATCGTTCATGTAACTGGTTATAAAGTTATATTCTTAAGTTATTTCTACTCATTAAATAATTAATACTATTTATTTTCATTTTTTTCATTATCATAGTGTAATTTTAATCAAATGGAATTAAATTTATATAACTATTATATTACTACTATATTAAATTTATATAAATTGGATTGTATTATTTTAATTTTTATCTTCAAGATAGGCCCGTAGCCAGACGAAATATTTAAGTGGGGCAAACCGAATTTTAGGGGGGCACTAAAAAAAAAATGTTATGAATATTTTAAATTTTATTTTTGTATATCAATATTTAACATTTATGCTTAAGAAATAATTTTAAAAATAAGTATTAATAGTAGTAATATTTTTACTTTAAATTATAAAGATTCGGTGAACCCCCAAATATTTGTGGAGAGTTAACGTGGGTCCATGTGAACCTAGTCTAAAACAGTGAAATTACGAATCATAAAAATACAACTAATATCGTTAACGTGTCAACAGCAATCATCAAATTTTTTTATGGGGGCAACAATTAAGTCTAGGGGGGCTATACCACCTTTCCCCCCCGTGGCTACGGGCCTGCTTCAAGAACAACTTATTTAGTTACTATAAATTGTGAATTTTGTTCCACGTGTGACATGAGTAATAATGGTAAAGTGATATCCGTGATTGTTTCATTTAAGCAGTAAAAGTTACACAAGTCAGTATACAAAATATCCAAAAATCAGAACAATTTATGAATAGTAGAGATTAAAATGTTTCACTAGATTAAAAAATTCACGCGAGATAATAGCCTTGAGATGTTTTACCTCAGAAAATGATATCCTAAAAATGGATCAAATTGTTTAAGAAAAATTATTTCCATTAATAAAATTTTATATACAAGTATAAATAAATTCAACAGTAGATATATTTTATTTATCACATTGAGTTAATAAATTAATTATAAAATATATAGATCACAAACAACCAAATGCACATATAATAGTAATAATGATAATATATTTATTTTCGGTTGAGTATAGGAGGTTTTTTTTGTAATTTGTCAATGAGGCCACTAAAATTGGGAAAAACTAATAATAAACAAGCACTGATTAAAACATATGCCAATCGTTTATTGAGCGTTTTGTGCTGTAACATGACAACGACTAGATAAATACCACGTCTTGTGACTTCACCACCCATTAAATGTTTCAATTCATCTAAACAATGTACATATAGTTAAACATGAATGATTTATTAACTATTACAATAAAAAAAATTAATTTACCCGAAACAGAAGACATAAGTGCACATTTAGCTGCCACTAATGTACGAAGCTGTACTTCGGCATCTCGAAATTGTACTTCTGTTACACGTATACCATCCGGCCATAATGAATTTCTATTTAAGTTATTCATTAGTATTTATAAATAATTTTGATATTTTTGTTATATTATTACTTAATAGCAGCAATTAATAGTGACACTCTGTATGGATCAGTAAGTGTCGTTACATATTCTTTAAACCGACGGTTAACAATGTGACCGAATGAAGCCCTCACAATATGTTGTAATAACATGACGAATCGTTTTCTTAGCCACTGTTGTTGTTCATCAACTTCAAACACTTCAGTCAATAATAATAAAACTGCACGCATAGGCAAGTTATCATCATCCTATCAAAAAATTTAGATAAATGAAATAGATATAATTGAAGCAATATTATATAATTTTTACTAACAACATCTACGGAAATTCTGTTTACAGTTTTGGATGGACCAAGTACTTTACTTATATTGTCCATTACACCATCAACAGTATTAAATATGTTATCAGGTACTGTTTTTACAACATTTCCCACAACTTTTAATGGATTAAACAAGAGATTGTCAACGGTCTTAACAATATGACCAGATAAAGCTTTTTTATCTTCTGGTCTTTGTTCGAGAAACTGTTCAACCATCATTTGTATCCCAGGATAATTAGCTACAGTTGAAGATTTCAACAAATTGTGTATAAACTGATTGAGCATTATCATACGTTTTTCTAACACCCGTCTATCAGCATTGTGGAATGTCTTTTTGGCTGGAAAAGGCAATTTGCCTAATTCTGCATACTGTAATATTTTTTTTTTTTTTTTTTTACAAATATTTTAAATTTTTTAAATCGTCATACCTTGTCTTTTACTCTTTGGTAAAGATCATAAAAATCAGAATATCGTTTATAAACATGCCAATTTTCTTCTTTTCCAGATATATAAATTCTTGTAATAGATACAGCATAAACCCCAAATGTTTTACCACCTTCATTTACAAGTCCTAAATACATAATGATTTGTTTGTTTATTAAGATTTTTAATATAATTATCATTTTTTATACTAACCAGTTTCAATAATATCTGCTGACAAAATAGATTTATCTTCTTCTGGGTGACTAGGGCTTACTGTTTTACCACCAGACAGAAAATCACTTACTTTATCTAAAAATAAAATGAGTATATTTAGTATGTATGTATATATTAAAAATAATGTGATAGAAAAAAACACAACTAACCTCCAGTTCCTTTTAAAAGTTGTTGAACAGCATCCATTGGTATTAAAAAATCAGTAGCAGGCATTGCTGTTTCTGGTTCATAAATTTCTTCTGAACCTAATGATTTCATTTCTAAATCTGTTATTAATCTTGAGCACGATTCATGTTTACCAAATCCAGAAATAATTCCTTTTTCAGGCTAGATAAACATTTAAAATATACAGGTAAGTTAAATGTTTTATAGAATAAATATTTAATTATTAAAAAAGCATAAATATAAATAATAAACACATAAAATACATTGTTATATTTCATATTAAAGAACAATTAAATTAGATACTTTTAATAATGATTTATATAATGCATTTTGAATTTCTTCAAACCACGATTCATCTACTGGATCATCCTGAATTTTTTTTGCTAAAGATTTTATAAGTTCTTCTCCAAGTTCATGTTGAATATCAGGCTAATTAATAATAATAAATTTTTTTTTATTACAAAATAAAATAAAATATTTTTATTTTAATCAAATAAAAAAAAATGATTATTGATTTAATTATTAATATTGTTTGAAATGTGAATATTACTTTTTGACTAATATATAAAGCATATAATTTCTTAGCTTCATCTCTAATATGATCAACTGTTGCTAAATCTGATGATGAATATAGACTAGGATTATCATTAACGCTTTGCATCTGTTCATGTACAAATTGTTTCCAACCTAATTGTTAAACTGGATTATTAAAACAGCATAATTATTATGAATGACATTATTACCATCAATATTAATATAAAATGATATTAAACTATCACAATTTATTGTAGTCAAATAATCAATAAAATACGGTAAAGCTGTTTTACTCTCAAGAATCCATTTTAAAGATAATGAATCATTCTTTGGTGATGATACGGAATGTTCAAATGACAATAAAAAGTCTAAAAATTAAAATATACATAATTTAAATAAATATTCATATATAGATAAAATATAGATACATTATAAATATTATAAAGATGATACCTAAAGATCTATCAGATTGTTGTGGAATGTTGTTAATAAGTGACTTAATTAAATTTGATAAAAATATAAGACTATTTAATTGCTGTTTGGCTCGACTATCTGATTCGCCAGAATCTCTAGAACGCTTTAACATATTTATTAAATTGACTTATTAATATTATAAAATAAAATTGATAATTATAATATACCAGATTCATTATTTCTTTATTGACTAAATTTTGAACAGCATTCAATTGTTGAGTTGACTTAGTTGATTTTAATACTGTGAGAAATGTCTCATTAGTTATTGGGTAATTGCTACACTAAAAATATAATACAAAGTAATATAACATTTAAATCTTCCAAAAAACTAATTTTAAGTACTTATTTACCAGCCATATAATTAACTGATTAATATAATCAGGATTACTGAACATATTTATAGTCGATAAAAATACTTTATTTGCTATAATTTCACATACTAAAATGCGCATTGTACGACACTTAAAATCATTTACAGGAACAAGGTGATATAAAAGTGCTTCTGTTATATCTCTAAGCCATTCTATAATATATTATAAAATTAATTAAATAAATACTATGGAACAAGTTTTGCTACAAACAAAAATACTTTTTTCGTAGTTTTCGTCTAAGCACACATTTGCATGTGATGTACCCAATCGATGGTTAACATTTTGTTCTTGTTGAAAAAAAAATGTTTCTAAATCAATTTCATCTGAATTTTTTGATGTCATAGCTTTTAGTGATTTCCTATAAATAGAAATGTGTTTGGCCATTTCTTCAGACAAATGTGTACAAACAAACTGTAGAAAATCTAACTGTCGAAGACGTTTTGCCATGCAACTGATCATGTGACTAGTAGATTTATGCAATTCATTAGGAAAATCTTCATTGTCACTTAATTTATCATACCTAAGTCAATTATTTAAACGATAATAACATATTTCTAATTGTTAATTAATTATAAATAAAATTAATTCTCACCATGGATAAACATAGTCATTTAAAATGTACTCCATAATTTCTGTTAACTGTTGATCAATATATTCAGAACCAGTCAAATTCACGTCATCATCACTGGTTTCTTTTTCATCATTCTTAAATACACAATAAATATAATCATTAGGAGAAACAAAAAACTAATATTAAAAAATTATTATTTCATACACACTTACGGTAGTTTTAGTGTCAAATAAACCATAGACTCTGAATTCTGGTTCTTTTTTTATCAACTTTAAATACTGATTAGCGTCTTCTCCTACAGCGATGTATGCAAACCCTATTACGCTAAAAATTGTTCAAACCAAATTCATTAAAGATATCGTGTAAACGAGGAAAAGTTTGATGAGACATTACCTTAAGATAAATGTTATAAACACAGAAACGACGAGCAAGGTAAACCACAGGCCAAATGTTGTCACGCACATAAAAGATATCGTAAAGATCCAATGGTAATAAGCCATCGTCGGTTGTTGAATCTACATTAATTTCAACAACATTTTATCCAAACGTATGGTTTTGATATTTCATGAATCTAAAAACATTCGAACGCATAGTGCATAATTGCAAGTGACGCATCGCAATTATTACGATATTGGACGATCATACTGCTTAAGTTATTTGCTTTGCTTCGCGGCAATGAATTGCTGAATAGTGAATACTGAATTGTTCAGATAAAACTTTATCTAAATCCTCAATATAGAATTATAGACCAATAATTATAATGTACAATAAATAAATAAATCAATAATAATAAATAATTCATGAGAATAATAAATAAATTAATAAGATATAAGTTTATAAGTGATAATAATTATTAATTAATAACAAATAATATTGATAACGTTGTTGTTGAATCCATACACTGGAGTGCGCATTTTAAACACAGAAAACGAACGTCCATGATAACAATATTACTCCCGCTACTGGCAATTATACGGTGAAAAACATAATATTAATATATTATATTATTAATTTATTATGCTAAACGCTAGTGGCTACCTGGCTATATAATAAATAATAGGTATGCAAAAAATAAAAAACATACCTAATTATTCGGCCTAGCCATGGCAGGAGGACAGGGATTCCTACCTGGGTCCTTGTACTTTTTTATCCCTAAATACAGCATAGTTAAGTAAATTACTGCTAAAAATCTTAAACAATTATATTTTAATTAATATAATATAAATTATAATCGTATATATGAATGATACTACCCTTTTTTATTTATAAAATGACTTCCCTTTTGTTTGCGTTATATATAAACACTGTTTCTAGTAATAGATAATCTTATACAAAATTGTTATGTTTTGCAGATGCAAAAAAAATATTAATTATTAAAATATACCCGTGTTACTAATTTGGATGATTGTCTTCGCCTTCAAGATGATTTTGATCGCTTTTCGGATTCGTTTAGTTTATTAAGTTTATCTCTGTCTGTGGTTTAATTACAAAATTATGACTTATCACTTATGCTATTGCTAGGATTCAATCTCCAGTAGTATTTTAGTATTGTCTTGGGGATACATAAATTGTACGTTCTAAAACTGATATTATGGATCTTGGGTTTTTGGTCAACGGTATAATTTCTATCCTGAACCTCATATTAACTATGTTTGCTGTAAAGCATATAAAACTCTTGGTTTTAGTTTTAGATTATGCATGCACGATGCACTACAGTGAATTTCAATTTTCAATTGGATTTGTCCCTTACAGGGACGGATCTAGGTGAGAGGGACGATCAGAACAATCACCCCCTCCCCCGTTTGAAGAGTCATAGTAGAGTAAAAGAGTTTACCCATACCACAGATTAAATTTAAAATCACACATAAAATATTATTTGGAGACTTAAACGATCATCTCTTCTTACTCATCAATTATTTTCTAAGGCCTCCATTTTTCGCTTGTAGACACTCGCTCTTCTTCATCTATAATTTATCCATTAAAATCATTTTAAAATTTGATTACACATTAATAGTCATTAAATGATGTTCTAAAAGTTATTATTGGCATTTATTCGTCCCAATAAGACAAATTAGTGGGATAGTCACAAAGATCTTAGTATAATGTCAATAAAAACATTAAATGTTTATTGTTTAACAACATATACGTGAACATTGCTTTATTATCATTGATGTATGAGTATGATGTCATACTATTTACAATTCATTCGAAAAAGTCGACTACACAGTTGACTAGGTAGTTGAGTTGTAGAGTAAGTACTAGAGTATGTCACTCATGACTCATCGTCTTCGTCTTCTATAAGTTTGCTATAAATTAATAATAAAAAATTTGCAGTAGCTATTTGAAGCGATACGAAATTCAGAGGTGTATTGCTGGGTATACCCGGACTCCTATTTTCGGATTTATGCGTATACCCACAAGAAAATTCGTCTATTATGGGTATACGCTAACTAAAAATGTATAAAGTACCTACCCATAATGCATTTAATCATTCTACGTTTAGACGTTTAGTACTGAAGATGACAACGTTTGTTGAAATACGTATTTACTAAAATACTAAAGTAAATTTTTTGTGGACTTGGGTTTTTTATTTATTAGTATATAAAATATCCACAAGAACTCTTCTTATAAAATTAAATCAATTTTTATATAAATAATTGTGTTAATAATTTTGTAGTAAAATACCATTTTCCATTTTGCGAGTAGGTATTTACTATTTACTACTAAATTAGTATTTACGTTTAAAAAAATTAAATTATTTGTATTTTTATTTGAAATAATAATAAGTAACTTATTGTTATTCCGAGCGAAGGGAGAAAAATTTTTTGGAGTATATTCAATTCTTTTAGGAGCGTATACCCATAAATGTATTTACCAATACACTATACACCTCTGGATACGATTATACGTTTATACTTAGACTTAGAGACTGATGGAACAACTATGAAATTTATAAGAAAAACACGCGAACATGAACACAAGAACGATTTTGGTTGTTCGGCAAACAGTTCGTCGATTAGTTTATCGAACTATAGTTTGCTAGTGTGGAACTGTGGATGTGGACGTAGCTTAAAATTTAATATATCTTTTAATATATATTTTTTTTTTAGCATGGATACAGGATAGTGGATACCAAAATGTCAACTACGTCTTGTTCAGACAATAAATATATTTCAGGACGAGTTCATCATTTTTCCATATTTTGATCATATCTATAACCAACGTTGTATTCAGTGTGCTGTACACTGCACAGTCTCATTTTATCTTAATTGTTCATTTGTTCACGACTATTATTTATTTGTTTTGATTATAATTTATGCTACAAACTATTTACATGAAGGAAAACATATAGATATATAATATAGTGTATGAGTTATGATTATGACTAATGAGTATAAATGCATAATGTAGTATTTTTATTTATTTAGAATTTATTCTAAATGAATTAATAAAAAATTCTTTACTATTTATGGGTATAATACATAATCATGTACCTACTCGTGTTCCGTGTACACTACTCCTAGTACACTGTAGGTCTGTAGTCTAATAATATTTTATATAGTTATAAGTTTCGGTTTTAGCTTTTAGATTTTAGTGCATGAAGTAACTAAGTTGTCGTGAAAGAATTTTTTTTTTAAAAAAACAGTGCTACCAGAAACTATAAAAATCGTTTTTTTATGAGTAGGGTATCTACTATCTAGTTGTGTTCTTATCACCGTGACACAGTGTTGTGTTATCATTCCTATCGAATTTTTTATTACAGTTTTTTTTTACCATTTTCCAAATGACTAAATGATGAATATTCTTGTCTATGCCAAATATATAATATTCTAATAGGTATTGTAAATGTGTAATAAATTTACTAACGTCATACGAATATACGATTCGTATTTCAATTAATTTAATTATTTATCGTTTCACATTTGTGATTTGTCATCCTTTGCGTCCGCCAATCGAGTGCATTTCAGAAGTATAATATTAAATAGAAAACTGCGGTTACGAATTTTTAATAAGGCTTCCGTATTTTTAGTTACAGACGGACAGCTAATGGTGGTTGACCGGTCAGGTGGCTATTTAAAACGTTTTGCGAGTACAATTTCAATGTCAAGGAAGTGTCAATTGTGAAATACATATACGCTCAACTAACATGGGTAATATACTCGCTCGATTTAAAGTAAGTTTATATAAATTAGAAAAATTATTCATTTTATTAATTAATTTTTTATGACTAGTCGTAATTTTATGAAAATCATATTAAATTTCATCCATTTGTCAATAATTACAATACATTTATTTATAGAATACCTGTTAGATATTTTTCATTTAGTTTCTATGAAGTTGTAGGTATATCAGTTTATAATTTTTTTTCTGGTTTTTTAGTAATTTTCAATACACATTCTCATTTAAACTTGAAAAAATGTTTAATTGTGTTAAAATAAATTAAAAATATCTTAATTAAATATGTCTTGATCTTAATTATTAATATTAAAATGATGAAATATATTCCAAATTAAACAGAAGATTGTAGAAATAAGTGAAATTTAATAAATTATTAATTTTACTAATTAATGTATATATGTAGTTTACACAGAAATATATGTAATATTATTTATATTTCTGTAAACTGTGTTTGATTGAATTCTAGCTTTTGAGTCATCTTAAAATCATGAAAAAATAATCAATGTTAAAAAAATGATGTTTTTTTAAATTTGTTCACAAATAATTTTCAATAAAATAAGCTTAAATTATATATTTTTTACATATTTAATAAGGTAAATTGTTATTTGTTACTATTAAAATTAGTTAAATATAATAAAATAAATACCCAACATTTAATGTAAGGTAAATGAAAAAAATGTAAAAACATCTTTATATCCTAATACAAACTCAGTACATTCTGGGTTATTTAAATGTTATATTTTATTAAAATTAAATATAAATATACAATACGTATATTAACCCAATATTTATTTACTCATATTTGTTTTTTTTTATTTTTTTTTATTTTTTATATGTATATATAGAAAAAAAATACCAAAGAAGTTTTGGAAATGCTTGAAGGTGTAAGTTAAATACAAAAAAAAAAAAAAATTGAATACCTGCTTGGTTATTAACCTATTATTTATTTAATTAATAATTGTTTCAGGAAATTGTGTATATGGAAAATATGACTTCAAATACTTCCCCAATAAATTATTATAAAATTATATTCCATTCAGCACTTCTATATGGTTTAATTTATATTTTTTATTATTTTGGTGTAGTCTCATATGAAATATTTAATAATAAATATATATTGGCTGTACTAGCAGCATATCCAATAATGTAAGATTTTTAAAAGTTATAATAATTACCTAATTAATATAATTAAGATGTTTGTATTGTTTTTATAACTATTGTTTCAGTGCTCTTTATTATTATAAATTAGACGTTTGGTACTACAATAGGAAAATAGTAGAGTATAAAAAGAAATTAATTGAATTGAGAAGTGAAAAGAAAAAGATACTCGATGAGGTAATGGAAAAAGAAACATTTAAAGTAGCTAAGGAAATTTTAGAAAAATATGCTCCTCATCAACTTCAATCTATGACTCCTCAAAATTTTGTAAGTAAATGTGTTTTTAATGTTACTCATATTGATTATGAGAGTAAGTGTTTTGGTTTTAGATTAACCAAAGACTGTCATCATCTTCAAATCATAGACCACAATTAACTTCAAATAATAGGTCAATTAATAGAACTCCAATAATGAATACACCTACAGCAATAATGCAATCAACGGTTAAACCAAGTATATATTATTTTATTGTACTTGGTTTTTTATTTTGTTACTGAAGAAAGGTCAAATAATTTGTTTATATAAATACATTGTAGAACTACTTCTTCCAAGACCAGTACTTCCAAGGGATCGTACTATATTTGACCGTTTAGCTGATATAGTTCTTGGTGATGGACCTCAAAATCGATATGCTTTAATATGCAGAACTTGTGGTTCTCATAATGGAATGGCACGGAAAGAAGAATTTGATTACTTAGGTATAAATATTATATAGAATATAATTTATTTTCATATTAAGTCAACTACCATTATTGTAAAGGTTTTTAAAAATTAAAAATTAATTTTGGAAAATGTTAGAATGAAATAAAGTTTAATAAATTATTTTATTTTAACTATCATTGAATAACACAAAATAATAATTACATATTTAACACATATGCATTATATCATTGATTATACATAAAATTATATAAATATTTGATCTATGATGGTCAAAATAACATTATGAAAATGATGCAGCGTGTCATGTCATACCAGTAATTTTACATTTTGTTACTGCACTAATTAAGTTTAATGTACATCATATAAATTTGTATTATAAACAAACTAAATAATAAAATGTTTTTTTCGTAGCATATAGATGTGCATATTGTTCTCAGTGGAATCCATCTTTAAAACCTAGACCTCAATTAGCGATTAGATATAATGACAATGAGACAACAACACAAAATGGTCAAGTGTCATCTACTGAAACAATAGAGGATATCACTGATGACATATCTTTAAAAACTCATTCAGGCCCTTATAAAAGTGAACATTTTGAACAAAAAAATGTAATAAATGGTAAGGTTTATAAAATATATAATTTTCTTTCTACTTTTTAACTTCATATCACATTTTCAGATCCAGATTATCCTGGTCCTACTATTGAAGAGTTGGATGATACACAGACATCAGAAGACATAAATTTAAAAATCAAAGACATCCAAGAGGAAATTGGTTAGTTAAGATTAAAATCTATAGTTATAGTAGACATCACAAAAATGTTCTGATGACAACCACGTGTCCAGTGTCGATTTTTTCAAAAATAAATGGGCTTCAATATTTGTATTGCTAATACTGCACTAGTGGTGGCCAGTACCCGCTGTGTAATATAGAATATGTGAAACTGTTTACCAACTACTGATGAGAATTGACTACGAGGCGCGTGATTGTCACTTGTTCGTTTTCATGATGCCTACTATAGACATTCATAAAAGACATATTTAAGCATATATATATATATATATATATATATTTATATAGACATATAAAATTAATCAATGAAACATATTGTTTAAAATATTAATTAATGATGCAATTAATTTATGTACATTATATTAGTTATAGATAAATCTACATCAAAAACTGAAGAATTAATATTTACAGCTCAATAAAATAATTATAATCAGAAAATGAGGTGGAAAGTAACTAATATATTATTTATTGTTTTCAATTTTGTCGAGTTAAGTTGATAAATTACTCCATAATTTAGGATTAATCAAATATACTGTAACACTATTTAATATTTGTTCATGATTTAATGTATGCAGGGTATTTAATGTTATGTTTTATGTTATAATTAATTATAATATTAAAAAGAGATATATGTTAGAAGTAACTTATTATTAATATATTGTTTTAAATGAAATTTATATGTATACAATAACTTAATTGATATAATATACTTCAATAATTTATTTTAATATTGCTGATTATTTCTTTTACTGATAGTATATAATATTTATGTTAATCACGAATAGTGTATTATAAATTATAATATAAATCAAACAATCCTTATTTAAATAATTTTAGATGAAGTAAAATATTTTAAAGATCAATAATAGTTTAACTAATGGAAATGTAATAATAATAATAATTCATAATATGAGTATAATGTTAACATACAAATTTGTTTAAATTAAACGAAATGAAATTAAATTCATATTGAATTTTATCAAAATTTAATTATATGTTTTTGTAAAATATAATGTTAATTATTTAAAAGGTAAAGTTATATACTATTCTTTTATCAATATTAAAACTATGAAATTAAAAGAAAATTTTCCTCTATTATTCATATGGGAATTATTAAAAAATATACGCAATTAGCTTTTGTAGTTATAATAAAATGTTCAAATTCAAATAAATTTTTCTATGTACATGATATCTTTAGAAATAAATAATGCAAAAATAAATATAAATTTAAATTATTTTTATTCGGTGTTTTAAAACTTAATAAAGATAAAAGTAATAACATTTTACAACAATGTTTCTATTTTAAATTTAACAATAAAAATAAATAATACAAGAATTACATGTAACAATTTTGTTAAATTTTACATCTGATTCAACAAACTGATTATGCTAATAATGACTATGGGTAGTCAAATCTTAAATACACAATTTTAACAGTCAATTTTTAAAAGTCATTACTTATTTTATCTAATAATTTGGCCCAAAACCAGGAATGTTTTTTAATTTTAGTATGCTAAATTTTCTTGTTAATTTATTTGAATAAATAATTGAAATGATTAAAGTGGGTTATAAAATATTTAAGTAAAATGAGTATGAGGTACAATGATTGGTGAACATTTATAAATTATATAGTTATATAAATGTATAATATATACTATATAGTAATATATAGTTATAAATTATATAAGTTATAATATTTAGTAATAATAATATATAACCTGTATATAAATATATTTATAAACTTTGTGCTTAGTTAAAACTATAATATCATAATAGGCGATTGTGGAGGTGGTGGAGGAGCTTCCATCGGTGGAGGTCCAATATCACATTCACTAGATGGCAAAGATGATGTAATGTTTTCATAGGAATGTAATTCAAATCTATAAAATAATAAGCGTACCAAAATTATTTTCATTATAATTTAACTTATATAAAATAAGAAAATATTAACTTACACAACTGTAAGTACTATGAAAATAACTTGCAGCATGTTTAAAAATTAATATACATTATATTAATATTAAGTAAAAAATAATTATTTTATATAAAAAACAATACAAATATTTTTTTATAATATATTCCCTAAAATTTATTTTTAATAATTTAAGGATACTAAATCCATATTTATTTTTTCAGCATAAAAACTAATCAAAACAAACAAATAGATAAGCCACAATTCAAAAGTGTATTCTTCTATTTCGAAATATTAATATTGTATATTTTAACAACTATAACATTAAATAATGAATATAAATAGTTTATATTATTTTATAAAATAAGATTTATATCAAAGAATAACTGTCTGTAATACACTTAAGAATAAATTCAATCATAATACTGTATAATAATTATAATGATAAAATTTAGATAATTTTAATAAATAAATAAATAAATATATACATATATATACATTTTAATTTAAAGAGAATTATGTATAGAAGAAAAAAATTATAAATATTTATATTATATTACCTTTTTCTATAATTAGATTGTATAAATTTCATTTGAATAAATTAAAATATTAGATAAAATATATAAATATTATTTAAGTTATAAAATATAAAATTATACATTTTAATTTTTAATATTTGACAAAAAATATTATAGACAACTTTCAAAGAATTTTTCAACAATGATAATGCATAATTGAAAATTATGTATATAGTACATATATAATTATAGATTTATGTATATTATAAAGCCCAATATTTTTGAGTATATAAATTTTGAAAAATATATGTAAAGCATTTTATACTATTACATTTAAGAGCATTTACAAACAGGAACAAGTTTAATTAATCTAAGAATACTAACACATTAGTAGAAGAAGGTGAGTTAGGACATGAATCTGTGGTGGTTGACGTTGGTGTAAGCATACTCGGCTTTCCAGGATCATAACCAAGGAGTTCAACAACATTTGATTTGTCCAAAGTTGGAGATACTAAAGGTGAATCAGTAGTTGGATAAGTATTACATGTCACAGCATTTTTTAAAACTCTGTGAGCCGTGCAAGGATTTAGAGTTGGCAAATTTTTTGCGCCTACAATTGTTGCTAATTCATCCGTATATTTTATATTCAAATATTCTCTACCAAACATCTCAATTTTCTAAATAATATAACATAATATTAATTTAATTAATTAATCGGAAGAAACTTTTTTCAAATGCCCAAATTCAAAAAACCTTTTCAGCTGATATTCTTGAGCAGATTGTTTGAACATAATGATTAATAGCTGTATATATGAATTGATATTGTGCTTCAGATTGTACAAGCCCAGGACGAAAAGATCTTACTGTATGAGTAGTACGCTGAATATCTAATTCACAATCAAGACCTAAGCAAGCAATTATGAAATTTAGAATATATGCTAGTCTTAAATAATTTTTATTAAGTTATAATACGAAACCTTTTCGATTAATCATTCCAATAAGAAGGTCAAGAACAACAAATGTTCCAGTTCTTCCTATTCCAGCACTGCAATGAACAGTTAAAGGGTGTGCATTATTATTCTTAGCTTCAAAACTAAATTGGCGAGCATTAACAACAAACTGTAGATCAAGAAGAGATCCAGCATCAGAAGGAACTCCATGATCTGGCCATCCCTTACAAAAATAAAAACATTTTTTTCCACATTTATTAGAATATGAAATTTAAGTATTTTGATTTTAGTAATTTAATATTTTATACCATATAATGATACTGAAATATTCTTCTATGCTGAGTTCCTCGAAGAGAAACATCAAACATTCTTACAATCATATCATGTTGGTGAACATATTCTCCAAGATTTAAAACAAGAATGTTGTCATACAAACAAGACTGTCCTAAATCTGGCCAATATTTAACACATTTTTCCTAAAAACAAAAATGTGTTTGTAGTCATTAATAAAATAATATACATAATGTATGTTGCAAAATTAATATAAATAATTTTACAAATATACATAATTTCCATCAATTTTATAACATACAATTATGTTTCATTATTTTATTATCAATTAAAGTAATATTAATTTAATCATACTTTTGATTTTTCGAACAATTTTGTAATCATTACAATTACACGGGAATCTTCTTGCCACATCATTGACCAAAAATCATTTAATGTATTATGTAAACAACCCTGAGTGACAATGTATTTACGAGCTTTCTGATTTTCATTTGTTTCAATCTTAAAAATTAATAATATATTATAAATAAATAAAAAAATAAAATAAATAAATAGTTTTATTACATGGATTAAATTTGCATTTATATAGTCTAAACCTGAACAATTTGTTTCTTTATTATTCAATATAATTCTTGAATGATCATCTAAAACAATTGAAACATTAAAAATAAATATATGTATAATGCATAAAATAGAAAAACATACATGGTAAAATATTTCGATATCGATTTTTTGATTTATTCTGATCCAAAAATCCAATATCCTTTGTTGATTCTCTTTTAGTTTCCCATTGTTGTAATACGTCAAATTCTTCCCAAAATCCTCCAGTCCCAATAGAATAATGTTGATATTTTTGATGCTAAATAATAATGTAAAAAGAAAATAATATTTTGTATTAATAATAGTTAATGGCTAATTAACATATATTAGGTCCATAAAAATAATAAAAAAAATTGCTTATTACAAGTTATAAATTAAATATTATCAAAAACATGATTTTCTTTAACTTTATAAATTAAAGTAATAAAGTATAATATTCTTTAAAATAAAACATAATTGTATTAGAACTTACCTTTAGTTTAAATACACGATCAACTATTCCTGCAATACTTATTCGTGTTACATTTACTGGGTTCATTAAATGTATTACTGATCCATGTTGATCAACCATTGGATTAAAACTATAGAATTTCATTAAGTCGTTTAAGGATAAAAATTCTTCTCCACCACCAATATCATATTTTTCTCCCTAAGTATAAAATAATATTCAGTACATATCTAATACTTAATAATTAAAAGTATATACCTGTAGGGTAGGAAATATTATAATAATATTGTTATAATTAATTATAATTATAATAATAATAATAATTATTATAATATTATAATTATAATTATTGTTATCAATATAACAAAAATATTTTAATATAATATTTGATTTAAATAGTTAATTTATATGACTGATTAAATTATTATTTATTCAGGAATTTAACAAAAAAAAAAAGTCATTTTTTATACTACTAGCTGGTCTGGTACTGAGGCTTATAGTATATAATACATATAATTTTTAAATTCACTTAGTAAGTATTTACAATCTAATAATTAACTTAATATCTTACTATTTATAAATAACTTTACAAAATATATTAAATTTAAATACTTACATTAAATCTAATTTTGATTTCAGCTACTTTATCATCAACATTAACAGTCAATACATAATTGCCAGGATCAGATTGTGATTCTCGTACTAAATAACTACCAGGACGTCCTTTTTCTAATATTAAATATTCTGCTTCCTTTCTTGACATTTGACCATGAAACCATCGCTCATTAGTTGGCTCAGGTGATCCAATTGGTATTAATAATGGTAGTGGTATACCACCTTGTTCTTTAAGCACACGTGGATGCATCATATAGTGTTCAACAAGATTTGTTAGTGTAGAAAACTTTTCACCACCATTGAGATCAAAAAGCTCTCCATCATTATGAATTTTTATATGATTAACTTTATTGCCGTGCCTGAAACCCATATACAAAATATATAGAAAATGAGGGAAAATATTATTAAGTTACTCTTTACCTTACGGACAGGACAAATTGTCCTTTTCTGCTATAAGATTTGCGAACCAGAAATGATCCCTCAACACCTTCATCTAAAAGTATACGTTGAGCATCTAATCCATTTAAATGAGAGTGAAACCATCTGTTAAAAGTAAAAACATTTATGAAATAATTATTTATTAAAAACATACATAATAAAAAAAGGAATAAAATAATACCTTCTGGACATAGTGAAGAATTGTTAGGGACATGCAATGTGCATAAAATTCTACTTTTTACTCTGTGTACTGCAATAAAAAAAAATAAGTATTTCATAACGTCACATATCATAAATACTTCCTGGAACTGGAAATATATTTTATATTTTATTATTATTGTGGTGGATACTTACGTAATCTCATAGCCCACGGATAGGCTTTGGTGTTTTGTCAAATTGATTGATGCACGTGAACCAGAAATGTTTTCCTACACATTCAGAATATTAATGCGTTGAGTGTCCTTCATTGGAGATGACCATCACGACAAACAATCGTCTCGCATAATACGCATAATTAACTAGGAAGTTGCGAATGTGCAATCCACGGGCAAGCCCTACGAATGAGTACAACTGTAATACTGATGAGTATTATTTTCGAACAACAAACAACAAAACTTACGATGATGTAGGAAATTAACAGAAGAATATGTTGTACAAGGAAAAAACACAATTTATAATATTGTTTATTGGCGTTTGGGTATTTAAGTCGCAAATAACTCTTCAATTTTCCAAATTGAGATAAGGTTGATAACAGCGGAATGTCTCTCAAAGAGGTTATCATTATTTTATCTGTGGTTTTAACATCAAACTTGAATGATAATTTCTATTTGATTCTACCATGATAACCTTAAATTTCATTTTTGTAAAAAATTAAAACTGTTATCATTATCATGTTATTTTTTGAAAAAATAAATAATATAAATTTAAGTTTTATTATTTGGTCACACAATAAACGATTTCCTAATTTTCCGCTGTTATGTATTCACGTGATTAATAAAATTAAGATGATTTTAATCAATTATAGTTTTAATTATTGAAATAATATTGTATTATGATTCCACACAATTATTGTTGAATGTTAGTATTGTCATCATTTTGGATTTGATTTCTTTTGATCATGAACGGTGATTCAGAAACTGATTTTCTCGAGGATGACTATTACTCAGTGTTGAATTTGCCCAAATCTGTCAGTCTAGATATTTAAAATAAATTTATAATGTTTTACTCTTCTCAAATTCGTTAAAAAACCGTTTATGTTATAGGCTTCTCCAGAAGAAATTACATATGCCTATCGTCGATTAAGTAAAATCTATCATCCTGATAAACATGTGGACGAAAATAAGAAAAAAGAGGCTGAAATATTATTTAACAAGACCCAAAAAGCTTATGAAGGTATGACATTGAGGTATTTTGCATTAATATATATTTTAGTTTATAATATACATCTGTTTTAGTTTTGAAAGATCCTCATCAACGGGCAATTTATGACTGTGTGGGTGTAAAAGGTTTAAAAACTGAAGGATGGGAAATTATTCATAGAACCAAAACCCCACAAGAAATCCGTGAAGAATATGAAGCATTGGCAAGGTAAAAAATACTTTTACCATAGCATGTCAATGAAAATAATATCAATTTTTCTTCCTTAGGGATAGAGAAGAAAGAATGTTACGACTCAGAACAAATGCTAGAGGTGTAATTACTACTAAAATTGATGCTACTGATATCTTTGAACCTAATCAATATTTAAATTATGACGAGTAATGCATTTATTGAATATCATAAATAAATGTAAAAACTAACTAAACTATTTACTTTTACAGAGAAGATAGTTATATATATATACCTACCATCGAAGTATCATCAATGTCTATGTCAATGTCAACTGAAGCACCAATTACTTTGCGTGATACAATTGTACTTAGTGGAAATATATCATCACGTTCTGGTTCAGGTATTTTATTAAAATATTTTAAAACACAAAATACTAATTTACAATAAAATTAGTATCTTGCAGCTATAAAAGACTTTTAAATACGAATGGATGGGTTAAGTATGATGTAACTGTTGGAAATGGTCTACATGTTGGTGCTAAAATATTCAAGTAATTATATTTTAATAATATAGTTTTCAAATTTTAATCCAATTATTAATTGTATTATTACTTTTTAGAATGATAACAAAAACTGTATTTGGAACAGTTGAAGGAAGTTTTAATGATTTAACTAGTGGCTCGCTGAAACCTATTGGACGAGTAATGTTAGGCACAAGTTTGGGTACAAGAACTACTGGCTATTTATCTCTTGGTGGTCGTTTATCTTCAATTCAACATACTAGTTTATCTACTGAAATAGAACATAATACTGAAAGAAGTTATTGTATGTGTAAGCTAGAAATTGGTCTTGCTCCAGCCATTAGTATGCTGTATACTTGGAAGTTTATTGAACAAGATTTGTTACTTAGAATTTATGCGAAGTATGAATATAGAAGTATTTTGTAATTTTTTACAATTTAACTTTTTTGTAAATTTGAAAATTTTTTTTAATTTAAAGAGCTGGTTTTTTAAATTCAAAACTTGAATATGGTGTTGAGAAAAAAGTATCTAAACTCAATAAATTTGCAGCTACTGTCCAAATAGATGCAACAAATGGAGTTATGCTTAAAATAAAGTAAATATTTTGTTAATTTATGATTAATTTTTTTATTTAATAATACTGTGTTTAATAATCATTTTATTGATTATTATAGGTTTATTAGAGCTAGTCAATCATATATATTTCCAATTCTTTTAAGCCATGATGTTATTACTCCACCGATATTTTATGCAACTTTTATGCCTGTTATTTCATGGTTTGTAGCAAAGAATATAATTTTGGATCCAATAATGAAAGATTATAAAAATAGAGAAATCAACAAACAACGTGAAATAAATAAAAAAAGGTGCATTATAAAATATATTCAATTTTATTATCAAATTTATTTCTTTTTTCTTTTAGAATGGCAGAATTACGTCAAGAAGCAATATCAGCTATTAACTTGATGACAGCTACAATGGATAGAATAGTGAGGGAAGAGACTGAAAAACATGGATTAATTATTCTATTTGCAAAGTATGGTAATGCTGAATTACAATCTGGGAAATCAGTAGATGATAATGATACTTTACAACCAAATATTATTGATGTCACAATTCCATTGCAGTGTTTAGTTAAAGATTCTCAATTAATACTTTATACCACGACAAAAGTAATTATTATAATATCAACAAAATTTGTTTTTCTTTCAAAATTATTCACATTTGTTAAAATTCGATATTGACTTATTTCATTATATTATACTACATATTAGATAATTAAATATTATTCAGGCTTATTGTATAATATGTTTGTTTCAAACTAAAGTAATTTACTTATTATAAAATTAAATTTCTGAAAAACTCATACATATTAAATTTATATAACTAAGTTTTAAATGAATAGTTATAATTACATGAAAATATATTTTAATTTTATAGAAATATATTTATTCTACATGATATTATTTTATATAAAGTTTCAATCAAAGGTCAAGTATTTATAATAATTCACTTATTTATCTATAATAAAAACTATAAAACCACTTATTTTAAAGATACTAATTATGTATAAAATATTTTTAGTGTCAGTTACCTGGATTTTATGATCCATGTATTGGTGAAAATAAAGTGTTATCAATCCAATACACATACAGAGATCAAATTTATGAAGTAACAATTAATGATAACGAACCTTTACGAATACCAAAACCACATTGTAAGTTTTTCTTAATTTTAAATATTATATAAGAATACTATTATTAATAAACTTTTAAATTTGTTGTTTAGCAGTTTTAGTTAGAACTTCTACTCCACCATCTTGATTAAAGGATCAAATATTTTTTAAAAATAGTTTAATATTTCATTATTTTTTGCTTGTGTTGAAGTTTTTGTTAAAAATTGGTACGTTAATTAGTAGATAATAATGAATAAAATTATTTAATTTACTATTGTTATTTTATTGAACATAATATCACAACTCAAAAAACTAATAAAATCTTAATTATTAAAGTACAATTTTAAATAATTGAATATTATCTTAAAATTAATTCAAGTTTTAATTTTTTTTCCTACTATTTTAAATATTTTAATATGAATAATAGTAATTATAATATGTATTACAAATAATTTCAATCATTTAAGTTGTTTATTTATATATTATATGTATAAAACATTTTTCTACAATTTTTAATATTGTCTAAGCGGAAATCAACATAGAAGATTTTAAATACTCATAAACATCAAATCCTGTACACCATGAAAATACATGTGCTTGTGTTGAATGAGACTTTAATAAATTATCCAAAACATATCCTAATCTTGGAAAAGCAAAATCATTTTTAGTTAATTTCAGAATTGGACAT
Organism: Tetraneura akinire; assembly: GCA_021307375.1. Taxonomy (NCBI): domain Eukaryota; kingdom Metazoa; phylum Arthropoda; class Insecta; order Hemiptera; family Aphididae; genus Tetraneura; species Tetraneura akinire. Next base: position 25,777,896 of record JAIUCT010000007.1, on the reverse strand, counting down.
AAGTCATTATTTCCATCTCCAAAATATAATATTTTATTGTATTTGTTATTTTTACTCAATATGTGTTCTTTCATTATCTTTCCTTTACACATATTTTTTGAACACTGGTTACATGTTGTTTGTAACTCATATGGTTCAATCATAATACAGTCATCTTCAACTTTTGCTGGATTTGTATAAAGACATGAAATTACATCAAACAATTCATTATGTTTAAACCAATTGTTTATAAAAAGTGAGTTCGAATCTGAAATAACTATGATGTCAATATTATTTTTATGAAGTGATCTCAATAAGTTAGGCATTCCTTTGTTAGGATCCATTGATGAAACATCATGTATTACTTGTTGTGCTGGAATATTGATACTTTTTAATGTATAAAAAACCTGTTGCATATATTGAGTCCAATTATCAGAATATTTTTTTCTGTTTGGAATGAGATTGGTAGGATTTATTATATCACGAGCAACTATGTCGGAATTATTATTGACTATGGTATGATCAAAATCAAATACGGCCAACATATTTTCTTGTTCCTAAAATAAATATTAAATATGTTTATTCAAAAAATATATTTATTAATATATATTTAGTAATGATGTATTTAATTTTGAATAATTAATGTAAAAATTCACCATTTTAAAAAAAATATTCATGTTTCTGGGATATAGGTATATTAAAGTTATTATAAAATAAAAACAAATGAAAAATAAAAATAAATGGTATTTTATTTAAATTTACAATATTTATTTATTATTTATATTAATGTAATTGACATGCACGTATGGCAATTAATTGTAATACAAGAAATATGGGAGACATAATTTCTGAATAATCTAAATTTGAAAGCCCAGCTAGTCTTCTGCAAAGTAACACTTTAAATAATGCCCATACAAATAATAAGGCTGATGACCATATTGTTCTAGCAATAGCTTCTTTGATATGACTATCATTGTACAAGCGTATCAATACAATTACATTAAAATATGTACATAATGCATCAGCCACGAACAAAGGAGAAAACACTATCCATATATCATAAGAACCAGGCATAGTTGATGCAAATGCAATTTCATCTAATCGGAGTTCCAAAAATATTGTAAACACCAACAGGGCAATAAGATGGATCAACATTTCAAAGACTGTCAATCCCAACCATCTTACTAACTCTTGCAATGCAAATAACATTTTACTTGGTTATTATAATATGTATTGAAGATAATGAACGTGATCTTGATTCATAATCATCTTCTTCATTCAATGGTTCCAGAATATCTAAATATATACATTATATACTTTATTAAACTTAATTTTTATTTTGTACAAAATTTCACATTATTTTAATGTATATAATATATATGTTATACCTTTTATTTCAGCCGTAGACGTTTGAATATCCAATTTAATTGTGTTATGAAACTTTGTCTGAAGCCTAAGTGCAATATCAATTGTCGTATAAATAGCTTTTCCGAGACCATTTAATATTAAAACTGAATCATTTAATTCAAGATGTTTGATGGCTCGTGTTAAATGACACTAAAATAAATTATAAATCAAGATAATGACTAAAACTGTTAAAAATTTATAATTCTACAATGATTTATAAAAAAAAAAAAAAATAATTTTCAAACAGATTAATTTAAAAAATATCCTTAGATAATAATTGTAAAATATAAATTATTTGAAGTTAAATGTACTTAATTACTCAACCATATATTTTTACAATGTTGTCATAATTTTTATTTGACAATTAATTTTTTTATTTAAATATTTCAATAAACAATTATTATTTTAAATTATCATTTTGAAAAACATCCCTGACATAATTACATGATAAACCAAGGATTAAATTATTAAAATGGCAAGAAAGCGCCCCTAGAATTTAAAATAAATTACTATTATAAATTATAATTTTACACTTTGCACATGGGTCAACATTTTATAATTATACCGTTGATTAAAACCGTTGTATATGATTACGACTTGTAATTATTATTATTATATATTATAATTTATTATTAATTAGGAACATAAATTACCTGTACTGATGTTTTCGACGATACAAAGAGTTCTTTTACCAAATCAGACTTCGACGTTGATAAGGAGGACATGGAAAATTTGTTTAACGTTTTAATGTATAAATGAAATAATAGATACTTTTCGCTTATTATTTTTTATCGTTTAAAAGTTAATAAAAACACTACTCTAGTACACAATGATGATATTTAACTAATAATAATAATATAACTTAGGTTCTTCGTTCTTCGAGTTTCTCTCGAACAATCGAAAACAATCTAGGACGATCAGACATCAGAATCAGAAATTTAAATATTTAAATGATTAATTGCTGTCCGCTGATAATATAGTAATTCAATAATTCATTGTAACTTCAAACTTGTAAGACACCAAAAATCATCATAAATCATAGAATAACAAAAAATCCATAACAAAAAAAAAAATATTGTTCACATTTATTATTAAATAATCATAGACCTTATATATAAGTAGGGATGCGCAAATATTATCGATATGTCGATATTGGCTGTAAAAATATCGATATTTTCATGTCGATTTTTATCTTTCGATATTTTTACAATATCGATATATTATAATTTTAATGAAAATAATTTTATCGATAATTTGTGACTTATAGATATATATTTTTTCAAATAATAAAAATATGGAATATTTATAAAATTAAAATCATGTTATATTGTTATTCATTTGTATCTATGTAACCATATCAAATAATATACATAATATATTCTATGCCCTATGGTCATGGTGGTCTTGTCTTAATTTATTAGTCAGTCGAATTTGTAGAATATTTATTTTTAGACTACAATACATAATAAATTAATAACAAACCATAGATAACCTAACCTAACCACTATATACATTTAACAATTTTAATATTCTATTCATTATATCTAAGTGATTTAACCATAAAAATTGTACAAAGCGTACAAAATTGCATGACGAAATAACTTTCGTTAACGAATTAACTTTTAATTTATTTCGTCATGCAAAATTGTACGTATTATCGTAAACGTAATAATGTGATATAGATTATAAAATTTTTGGTTGGAAATATCAATATTATATTAATTTTATATTTGTGTGTCGATATATCGACTTTTGAAAAAATTTGGACTTTATTGATATCGATATATCGATTTTTAAAACATTTTGCGCATCCCTATATATAAGGTCTATGTATATAATATAGAAATTTCTTTTTATCTTCATGTCAAACCACAGATGTTTTTTAATCATTTAATATTTTTGATAATGTAACCACAGATGTCATATATGAGATAATATCATTTCTATAATATAAAATATTTATGATTTCAGAAATTCAGAATCAAAAAACTTCCATATTTTAAAGTATAAACGTTATAACTTCTACTGTAAACTTATAATTATTTTCAATAATTATAGGTCAGTAACCATGAACGGCTTAAATTTATTGCAAAAAACCGTTTCCAAAAATGGAAATTTGTTCAAGCAAATTCGACCTTTGCACATTACAAGCACGAGAAATACTAAGTCAGTCGCACCAAGACAATCATTAAATTCTGAGTAAGTATATAAATAATATAATATAATAATATTAACAATACTTATATGAATTAATTGTGAAACAAATTGTAATTAATTAAATACAATTAATCAACAAAAACAAAATAAACAATTTTTTATGTTGAAGTTAAATTTAAACTCTGATAATTATTTCTATTAATTTCCACTAAATATTAAAACGCTTCTTGTTCTCTATATTGTTTAGATTTTGAGGAAATTGAAAAATGTATTTGTTCTACAATGATGTGCAGTGGCACCCCAAATTCTTAAAAACATGTAGGGCATATTAAAAAATTTAAAGGCCTCATGGTAATTTAAACTATATTTTTACTCATTCTTGATAAATAATAATAATTTTTTTTATAAATGGAATAGCATATTATGTAGGTGACAATAGTAATTAATATTAAAACTTTATGTGACCCTCTTGCCACATTTTTAAAAAAAAGATGATGGGCCGTAACCCATCCATAATATGGATTTGGGTGCCTCGATGTGTGTCATTTTTTTTTTTATATATGTAAACATTTTTTCTATCCAAAATAATGCTTGTGACAATATGCACAAACAGCATATGATTCCGATAGGAAAATGGATATGTTCGTAATTCGTACTTTAATTAGGTCATTTTTCAAATTTCTCAAAATTGACCCAATGCAATAAGAGAAATGATAAAAATACGGCATTATTCATGATAACTCTGGCAATATTGAACTTAAGGACTTCACATAGTGTGATAATATTTTGGAACCGTTACAATCATATTTCTACAAAATATAGTAACGTATAGTAACATATTTTACATTTTTTTTTACAAAAATTTTCGTTTTTATCTATATGTTTAATAAATTTGACAATTTTGGATTTGAAGATCTAAAAATTTTACAGAAGTATACTCACTTATTAAATAACATGTTACCAAAATATTAGAAAAATTTCATGTCTCAATTTTATTTTTATGGCTGTTTAAAGTTGAAAGTTTTAAAGTAGTCGATAATCTAAGATATTTTATATATATTCTAATTATTATTTCTCAAAATTTTGTCAATAATGTTTAATGAAATTGACAGTTTCTGTTTTTAAGATTGACAATTTTATTGAAGTATCCTTATATGTAGCTTAATATGTTACCAAAATATTAGAAAAATCTCAAGTCTCAATTTTTTTTATAGCTAGTTGGGATTTTAGTAAAATCAATATTTATTATATTTATGTGAATTCTTATTATTTTTCAATATTTTACAATAATGTTAAATAAAATTAAAATGCTTAAATACATATTACTACTTAACTCAGTTCCAAATATTTGTAAATATTAAATTTACAATTTTTTTTTCTAGCTGTTTAAAGAATAAACTGAAGAGCTGATACTGCTGTGGATGGAATATAGGCTAAAGAGAATAGTATTGAATTTTGATTAAAATTTGAATGCAATGATAAATTATTACATTTGAAAAAACGATTCTTAGTGAAATATTGTCAGATTTGGCTATTTAGGTGATTAATTTAGTAGTTTTATGGGTATTTATATTGAACGTAGACTGAATATAAAAATATTAATCAATATATATATTATCTGATGAACTTCACTTAGAATTATTTTCTGAATGTAACAATTTATCAATACATTCGAATTTTAATTAAAATTCAACGCTATCCTCTTTAAACCTGTATCCCTTCCACAGCTGTATTAGCTCTTCTTTTTACTATTGTTGTTTATTCCCTAAAAATGTCATTTAGACATTAGAGATTAGACTCCAATTTTACAATGCTCTAATATATTATGAACTAAATAATAAATTCAATTAATCATATAATTTTCACACTGAAGTTTATATTGCGAAATACAATGCACTAAATTCCCTCCATCCAAAAGTATGTCATATCGTTTATAGTTTAGACCCTAACCACAGTTGATTCTAATTAGTAACTGTCGCTTAGTATTTTTGTTGTTGTGCTATCGATGTTGTATTTAAATAAAAATGTATATAAACAATATTGTAGAATGATTCAAGTTTAAAGTAATCATTTCTGTTTTATCTAATAAAATTAGTTTATAAAAATATTATTTATTGACTAATATAGAATTGCTTAATATTAAGAAGTATTTTTTTTAATTAATTATAATTTAACAATATAATATTATTGATATAAATTAATTAATTTGTTTTCATATTTTTAGGTATGTATTGGATATACATTATGATTTCCATTATCGTGATCAAATTACATTTGATGCATGGGACAAAAAAAAGAATAATATTGCCGATTTCTGTATGGGCGTTGTTTATGCTTATGTTTTTTATATGTTTTATTCTGAACCCGAACATGTATTTGTAAGTATTTTTAGCAAAATAAATTTTGTCTTGTCTTATTTTTTCTGTCATTTATTTATTTTTTTTTTTACTTGAATGAACATAGTAAGATATAATATAAATTATATTAATTCAATATATAATATTTTATTTCAAAAAATATTTTTTTAGGGAGAATTTCCTTTTCCTGAGACCTCATTATGGACAGATGAAGAATTAGGAGTACCACCAATTGAATAATAAAATTTGATGTTTATTCAGTGAATATGTAAATCAGAAAAAAATACAAAAATGTAGATAGATAACTTTTAATTAAAAATAAATTTATTAATTAATTATATACTTAAATAATTATATATGCACCTAAAAAAACTGATCTATTCATACATTATAATAACTAATAGTATTGAGTATAGGCATATAGATAAATTATACTCATTATTAATGGAGTAACCAATTTGGATATTTGTAATATTATATTTATATCATTAATTATTGTTTGAAAATATAAGTATAATTGTTATGAGTAACTAATTTGTAATTATAGATACACATAGATTAACATCTGTATTAATTAATTAACTAAATTATAATGAGTATGTAGAAAAATTTCTCTTAAAATACATTTGTCCAAATTCAAACACTGCACAATTAGTGAATAGCTATTAAACATATTAAATTTTAAACTACTAAATATTTAAATACAAATAAATATGTTGTTTATACTTTAATATCATTAAATTAAACCTAGGAGAATATTTACAAAAATTTTACAATGAAATCTTCCTTTAATATTCAAAATAAACATAAGTTTTATATTTTGATTAGGTACAGTGAATGCAATTTTTAAGTATTTTATTTTTATTTGAAACTTTAATATACTAACATTATTCATAATATGATTAAGTCACAGATGTTGATAATATCCAACATAATATGTAATGAGTATACTTTTAACGAACTGTGGAATTACAAATTTCTAAAGAATCAGTACCACCAAATTTTAAAATATTGATACAAGTAGCTTTAACCTTTTTCAACTACTTGTGAAAGGTCATTTTCGGAGATGAGAAGAATAAAAATATGGCTAAGACATTCAATGGATCAACATCGTTTGATAACTTGGCATTTTAAATATTGAAAATGATATATTAAAAGAAATAAATAAAGAAAATATTCTCAATGAATTCTCTAAAAATTCTTGAAAATTAAATTTATAATTATATTTATTATTACTTTTACTAATATTTTACTATTTTAATTTTTTTATATATATTATATACATTATTACACAATATCATTAAAAATTATAGTAGAAAACATGAAAATATTCACAAGTGCTCAGTTTTATTTTGAAATTGTTTTGGGCCTGAAGCCCTTTATTACAACTCTAAACACTCCCATGTTGATTAGACTGTTGGGTGTCTTGTGTCTTTATGTATAGAAAATAAAATATTATTTTGTATTATTTGTGTCTTTATGGGTGTCGGAAAAAAATATCCTAAGAATACTTAAAGAAAAGATTACCTGAGGAATAAATAATTGCAGTCCGTAATCAACAAAATTTAATAATTTGAATGTTGAATCGCATACCTACCTATAATATATTATACACCTTATAATGGTAAATAGCTGAATCTGTCAATTTAATATAGTATTACATTTATTTATAATCTAATAAGTAATTGGTAATTTCCGATAACACTCTTAGCTAATAAGTAGGTAGTGTCGTACAATTAAAATAAATAAATATTGTAACTTTTAGATTCTGACAACTGAACGAAGTGAAGAATGTATTGATTTTATAATGATGTGCGACTCTTTTTATGTACCTATGTTAACACTTTTCTGAGTCAAAACAATGCTCCAATTTTCACGAATAGCATAGGTATGTTGCCGGTTGGACAGTGGATGTAATTGGTATTTTATTTGTCGTTTTTCAAATTTCTCAAAATTGACACTATGCGATAGGAAAACTGTCAAAAAATGACGAAAACTGAAATTTTGACCTAATCAATTTCAATATTTTAACGATAACTCAGGCAATAACTTAGAGACTTGTACATTTATATAGGTATTAGGTTTACTATATATATATATATTTTGGAATATATTATATCAATTTTGGAATAACCATGCTAATTATTTGAGAAAATATAGAACTTTAAATATTTTCTATAATTCTCATTTGTTCATTTGTATCCCTATAATGTATGATAAAAATAGCAATTTTAAGGTCTGATAATTTTATTGGAGCTCTACAACATATTGCCACAATTAACATTAAACAATAAACGTTGTTCTGTGATTAAAGATTAAACATTTAATGTTATCTGTGATATTATCATTGATTATAATTATTATAATTGTAAGTAATGTGATATACTTAATTTAGTTCCAAAATTTTTTAAAAATGTTAGTAACAATTATTTTTTATAGTATTTATATGGATTCATATTAATTCTCAATATTTTACAATAATATAAAATTGACAAAAATTTTTATTTAAGTTCAAATTCATATTATTTAACTTAGTTACAAATTATTGTGAATATATATTTAGCTACCATTTTTTTAAAGTATAAACATGGGCGTAGTTGGGTAGGGAGCAAGGTGGTCTACAGCCCCCCTAAAATTGTAACCTACTAATTTCTATTGAACTAGATTTCATATCCCAATTATATTAATATCATTTCCAATTGTAATTTTTTTTTATTGATAAATTAATATTATATAGGTATATTTTATATTTATTTTTTCAAGATAATTATTAGTTATTAGTTTGTTACTTAATACTACGTGATATATAATATTTTGTAATAAACTTATAACCTATAACGCTATATAAAATTATAATATAATTATACACAATTATTCAAAAATAAAATGACATTACCGATTAATTAGTTAATTTAAAAAATATATATCTTGGGTCAATATCCCCCTAGACAATTTTATCAAATTACGCCCATAAGTATAAATAGAAGATCTAATACTGCTGTGGAAAGGATACAAGTTAAATACAAGATAAAAATATGGACATTTAGAGACTTGAAAATGTTATTGGGTGTTTGCCGTGTTTGTATCTATTTAATATATATGATACAATTACATTGAACTCTTACATTGAAATATAAATATAAATGAATATCATATAAGTTGTTTTAAATTTTTAATAAAAATGTAAATATTTTAATCAATATTTATATTTGACCAACTTCGATCAAAAACTTTTTACCTATCCTCTTTACATAATACATATGTACCTATCCCTTCCATAGAAGTACCACAGATTCTGATGAAGCGAAAATGCATTGGTTTTATAATGATGTATTGATGTCTTTTTTTTTCTTTTTATGTCTGAGGACCCTTTTACCCTTTTAATATAATCTGTGCTTTTACTATCCAAAAGAATGCTCCAATTTTCACGAATGGCACATGTTTTCGGTTGCAAATTAGATGTAGTTTGTACTTTATTTAGATCATTTTTCGAATTTCTCAAAATTGACTCCAAGCGACAGAAAAAACAACATACTGACCTGTATCCCTTCCCTCTTTTTTTGTAATTATTGTTCTCTTTATTTTAGATTTAGGTATAGTGTATAGAGATATTCTTCTATTACTCTAAATATTTAAACAACATAATTATTAATATTAGTATTATTAAAAATAATACGAGCATTTTTATAGTCGTGCGTAATGTTATTACTTGCTATATTATTTCATTATATAAAATTATTTGTTATCAAGAAAACTTAAGAGATACAAATTTATAATTTAAATTAAAATAGATATTTTCTCATAATTTAATATAATATATAAAATACATATTTTTGTTTTATTTTAATTAAAAGATAATAAAGTGAGCCGATTCATATATTTATTCTCTGACTAGAAAGTATAAGATAATAAATCCAGTTTTATATACCTAGTTTATTTATAACAATGGTCAATAATTATTATTAGGGTAAATTTATCAAAGAAAACAAAGTTTGTAATAATTTCAGTTTAATGCTAAGTGTGCATGAACAAAATTTAATTGTTAGATTCAATTATCAGTTACTAACAAATATGGTATTACTTATAAAAGTGCGCATGAGTGATCGAAAAAACAGTTGAATAAATATTGTTCCCATATGCCTAGCTTAAGTGTTCAGTTTTTATTTTAGTTTGTTATCAAATAATAAATTTAAAAAAAAATTGATAATATAAATTATTTATTTCAATTGCATTTTTTTCTAAAGTTTATATATCAAAATACGAGTATGGAAAATATGAATTAATATAATATTGTATTATAAAATATAAATTTTTTTATGTCATTATACAACATAATTTATAGTGTTAATATTATATAAATATAAATGATGCAAATATCTTATTTACGGATCGTTACTGTCTTTATTTCTAAATAATTATTCAATCCATCCGCTCCTCTGAAAACCCAAAATTGTAATTAATTATTAGCTTTATAAATTATATTATTTTAAATTATGATTAATTCATACAATTCTCTGCCTTGCCCAGATTGTTTGAATCCTCCAAATGGAGATTGCGCATTGAGAACATCATAGCAATTAATCCTAAAATTATTAAATATAATTATTAATTAGCTATAATTTAGAAATATTACTCTTTGAATTTTTGTTAGATGGAAAGAAATAAAGATGTTATTTTTTTTCCTTCAAGCTTATGAGATATTAAATTATAAAAACTGTGTATGCTAGACACTTGTATAGTGATACACTATACAAGTAGTACCATAGCGTATAAATATTAAAAAAGCAAAGGAAGGGATGTGTATAGAGGATAACATAGAATTTTGATTAAAATTTGAATGCAATGATAAATCATTACATTCAAAAAACGATTTTGAGCGAAGTTCAACAGATAATATATGTAGTATGTACTAATTAAAATGTTTACATTTAACAGTCTCTAGGTTCAATAAAAATAATTTATCATAAAACCTTTAAATGAGTCACCTAAATACCCAAATCTGGCAGTACTTTGATCAGAATCGTTTTTCGAATATAATAATTTTTCATTGCATTCAAATTTTAATTAAAATTCAACACTATCCTCTTTACACCTGTATCCTATCCGCAACAGTATTTCATCCCTTGTTTTTTATACTTAAAACAGCTATATAAAAAAAAGTTTAAAGTTTAAAGTATAAAAAAGGAGAGCTGATACTCCTGCCACAGGGATACAGGTGTGATAATCATAGTGTTTAATTTTAATTAGAATTTGAATGCAATGATAAACCATTCCTTTCGAAAAAAAAGTATTTTGATCAAAGTTCTGTCAGATATGGGCATTTAAGTGACAAGGGATTTTATGAGCATTTATATTGAACTTAGAGGCTTGAAAATTTTATAGGGTGTTTATTTATGTACTATATGTGTACCTATATAATCTCTATATGTGTGATATAATTTTGCGTTTTAAATATTTAATAAAAAATATCAAAATTTTAATCAATATATACATTACCTGACTGAACTTCGCTCAGAATCGCTTTTTTCGAATGCAATGGTTTAGCATTGCATTCAAATTCTAATTAAAATTAAACACCATGCTTAGCACACCGGTATCCCTGTGGCAAGAGTATCAGTTCTTCTTTTTTAAATTTTAATGTAACAGTATAAAATTAATTACCATACTGATCCAGCATCTACATTTTCCATATACTTCAAGGCAATACTTATATCATTAGTTAACACACCAGCAGCTAGTCCATATTTGGTTTCATTTGCACGTGTTATCACTTCATCCAAAGTTTTGAATTTAATAATTTGTTGAACTGGTCCAAATATCTAAAACAGTAAATTTAATTCTATCTAAAAATTATACAAACATAATGACTTGTTTGTGGTGGGGTAACATGGGGATGAATCCCTCCTCATTAATTTTATTTTAATGATATTTTTTGATAGATAATATTGTTTTTTAGTTTTTTACCTAACAATATTCCCTCTTGGGTCAGTTTAATTTTTGCCAATACATATTTTTCCCTGGGCAAAATCTTAAATACACACTGAGTTATAATATAATATTGTTTAGGTAGGTAACATTATTCTAAATAATTAAAATAAATCAGAACATATTTATCTCATACTAATCCTATTAGTTTTTAATCAAAGTTTTTATATGCAATTTTTAACAAAACTAATTTATTTATTTTGTTAATATTTTATTTTCAATACTTAAAATAAAAGATTATTTGATATATATTATTTACTTCTTCTTTGGCAATTGTCATATTGTCAGTAACATTAGAAAATACAGTTGGACATACAAAATATCCTACATCGCCTACTTTAGTTCCACCAAATTCTACTTTAGCTCCTTCTCTTTTTCCAGATTCAATCAAGCTTAATACTTTATTATACTGCTCTTCGTCCACCTAAACAACATGACATGAATATTATACTATATAAAATATTAGTAAATAAAAACTTAAACTAAATAATCTAAATAATAATGATGTAATTTTCAATTTTACCAGAGGGCCCATTTCTGTATTAGGATCAAATTGATCTCCCACTTTTTTTTTAGATGCCAATACAGTAGCTTTTTTCACAAATTCATCATAAATACCTTCTTGTACAAATGTTCTAGATCCAGCACAACAACTTTGACCCATGTTCGAAAATAATGCATCATGAGCAATATTAGCTGCTTCATCAACTGTTATTTATTAACATGTTAATTAATTTGTTAATTAACTAATGTTAATAAATTTAATAAATATCTAATATATTAATTACACACCATTAAAATCATTAAATACTACAAGAGGACTCTTCCCACCTAATTCTAAGGTTACACGTTTTAAATTAGATTTAGCTGCCTCTTCCATAATTAATTTTCCTACCTAATAATCAACATTTATTAAATATAAATAAATAAATAGATAATATAATTTCACAATAGCAATTATTTATATTAAGCACTTCTGTTGAACCAGTAAAAGCCACTTTGTTTATGTCTGGATGGCTGGATATTGCTTGGCCAGCAGTGGGACCATAGCCTGGTACTATATTAATAACTCCATCAGGAAATCCTGCCTAAAACATTAATATAATTTAGAAAAGATCTAACATATATATATATTATTTATATATTATAATTAATGAATTTTACTTCTCTTGATAGTGCAGCTACATGTAAAGCAGTGAGAGGAGTTTGCTCAGCTGGTTTTAATACAATTGTACATCCAGCAGCAAGAGCTGGGCCCCATTTCCATGATAGCATTAAAATTGGATAGTTCCACGGTATTATTTGTCCTACTACTCCAACTGGTTGAGGTTTTGTAAAACAAAAATATGGTCCATCTAATTAAAATACAAAAAAGGAAATTTATATCTTGTAATTATTAATTTAATAAATTAACTACATGTTTTAGTCAATTGTTAATAACTAGTAACTACCTGATGGTATAGTTTTTCCATGAATTTTATCAGTGAAACCAGCGTAGTATTGGAAAGTGGCAACAGCCATTCCTACATCAAATAATGAATCATTAAATGGTTTGCCATTATCTAATGATTCTAAATTGGCCAAATGAATTTTATGTTCATTTATTAATTCAGCTAATTTATAGATCAATCGACCTCGAGCAGATGCATCCATTGTACGCCATTCAGAACCTGGTTGAAATGCAGTCCTTGCTGCTTTCACAGCTAAATCAATATCAAACTAAATAAAAAATTAATAAATAAATAAAAAATAGACACCATTATTATAAAGCCAATACATTTTTTATTCGCTCAAAATCTAAAAGTTAATTAACAAGGTTGTATAATTACAATTTCTATTTATAGCCATTTATATTTTATTAGGTAATATTGCTTTGAGTCATTAGTCAAAGGAAGTCAAAATGAGTGTTACCATTTATTTTATAATATTGTGATTTTTAACTATGAAAAGTTGAAATACGGATTATTACAAATTGGTAGAAAAGCTTACTAACCATTTTTATTATAAATATTATATTGATTGCTTTGTTTATTCTGTTTGAAAATCTTATATTAATCACATGTCTATTGTCATATATCATAATATAATTTATAATCATTGAGTATAAATGATTCACCAAGATAAATATGTATGATAAGTATGTAAATAATGCTCTGATTTTCACAATTAGTATATGTTTTCAGAAGGAAAGTGGATGTAATTGGTGCCTATTTTTTTTTATTAATTTTTTTTTTTTATTAGAGAATTGTAAAAATACGTTTATCACAACAATTAATATGCATAGAAAAAAATAACAGAACAATAGTAACAAAATAAATAAAAATAACAGCATATGAAAAAATTAAATTAGTAAACCAGCATCAGAAATAAAAAAAATAACATAAAGGGACAATAATGACATAAAGGGAGTAGGATGATAGAATTGAAGTGGTTCTATGTGAGACATTATGAGAAGCATTGAGTGAAGTCCAACCAAGGAATTTTTAAAGAGGATGGGAGGTTTATAGAAAATGAAGATTTGGCAAAAGAGTCAGCAACCTCATTACCACTACTAATGGAATGTGCTGGAACCCACAGAAATTGGATATTAAAATTGTTTAAAATGAGGGAATGAAGAGACTTTATGTGTATGTGGGAATGATAAGCATTTGATTTGAAAGAAATAGGTAAGAGAGAGAATCTGTTGTAATAAGATAATTTTCAGGTGGAAAGGATGAGATTACCTACTTAGGTAACTCCTTTATTCGAGTTATTTTATAAATTTCTCAAAATTGAGCATATGCCATAGAAAAAATATCAAAAAATCTGGAAACAATGGTATTTTTCTCGAAAATTGAAATTTTGATGAAATCAATTTCAATATTTCACAATAACTCAGGTAATATTGAACTTAGGGACTTTACAATTTTATTTATTTGACTTAAATTCAAATAAATTCATTTTGTTTATTTTAATATATCATACAATGGATCATACAAATTTGAAATGTGTACAACGAAAACCACACTTATAGTTGTAAATATGAGTGAATATCAAATGATAACAATCAAATATTATAGTAGAAAAAAGTATATTTAAAGATTATTAATACTTGACTAGTAATTACGGACTACTCAAATTTAGACTTAACACTTTACAGGTATGTTAAATAGAGTTGATGTACTCTGTAGAAATTTTAAGTGACACCTAATACACTGACTATGTAACTATGTGTACAGGCCTATATTATATTATTAAAATATTAAATGTACCATTAAAATATAGATATTTTATTATGTAAGATGATTATAAGTACATTATAACTTACTTTATCACCTTCAGCAACATCAATAATTTTTTTTTTGTTAGCTGGGTTTATAGTACAATATGTTTTTCCACTTACTGAGTTTACAAAAGTATTGTTGATAAATATCTAAAACAATAAGATAAATATTTTAAATTTATAAAAAATTATATTAAGATTTTTTTAGAACTATTATTTTTATATATTATTTTACATTAAACTTAAAAGTTATGCAATTAATTTATTGGTATTTAAATAAATATACATAATGTAAATTATTTGATTAGAAAAAATCATTGATAGATATCCATGCAGTACCTTTTAAAAATTTGTAGTCCTACTTTTGATTTAAATATAAAGTATTAAACATTGTTTAATAAATATTATAACTTTGTTTTTCAACAGTATTAATTAAAATATGAATAATTTCAAATTAATTCAAATTTAGTTTTAATTATCTAATTATTATTATTATTTAATTTAAATTTTTAATATGTTCACTGTTATTAAAATGATTTAATTAGCTAGTAAATAAATAGTTATTCAAATTATTATAAATAAAATAATATAATTTTTAAAAACATAAAAATATGTTAAATATAAATACTAAGATTATTTAGTAGGTTAGATACTTAAAATATAACTGTAAAATACATATTCAATTTAAATAAAATAGTTTACGTTACACATGAAGTAAATGGTAAATATTCATAAATAAATATAATTACTTGATTATATAGAACTTCCACATTAGGATTTGCCATTTTAGTGTTTTTAATTAGTAAATATAATTATGTACGATTCAAAATTGACTTTAAATTTCTGAAATAATATAAGTGTAAAATATGTAAATATTAAAAAATTGCTTTATTAATTCTGGAAAATCAAGTGTTTTGTACTATCTATAATTTAAACTGATAAATATGAACTCTCAGAGAACTCAATTATTATCGAGATTATTTTTAATCATAATAGTCAATATAACATATAGCATTAATAAAATAAATAATGAGAGCATCTGTAAGCTCATTTGCTCAGTGTTGAAATATAATGTACTATTTATTTAATTAAATTATATGTATTTATAAATATGTTTATCTTATAATTAAACTACCAATAAACTAGACATTGAACATGTATAATAATAAGATAAAATACTCTTAATAAATATTTAATTAAATTTATTAATATAATATTGAGTTAATCTTTAGAAATACTAAAATTTTGAATTATTAATATGTTTATAATATTAGTTAATTAGTTATGTAGGTGATAGATATGTTATATTACATTGTTACAATTATAATTACCAAAGTTTAATATATTGAAATTACATATGAATAAAATTTCATATGTAAAATATCATAGGTAAAAAATTGTAAATTGCAAAGTATTAATATGTTTCTAAAGTCACTAATATTTTATAAAAAAGTTGAAATAATAAATTATATAAAATATGTAACAAGATATTTTATCATTTGAAAAATATTATTTTCAACCTAATATATAATAAAAGAAGGTTCATTCGCTCCGTCCACCCCTGAAATGAAGTACGTCTGTGTTGGAATATATTTATTAGTTAAAAATTAATTGATTAAAATTGTTTAGAATGAAACTTTAATATTATGTAATGTAATGGTTCAACCAATGTAATTAACACATTTTCTATGGCCAATTTTTATCAATTATTACAATTTAAAAGTGTAATAACCAAAAGATTAAAAAGGGCCAACTATATAAAAAGCTATAAATAAGAGATCTTAAATCTTAATCTATAAATAAAGAGAGCTATAGGTATATATAAGAAATTTAATTCTAATACGTCTTTTATTTTCTCATCGAAATTCATAAAAATAAATTCTAAAAATATTTTGAAGCATAATGAATAATTATTTTTAATTTATGAGATTCAAGTGATGTTTTTAAATAATTTTCAATACATACTGGAAAACACTGGAAATCCATCGGATAACAATTTTAAAAATCCACAATTTAAATTATTAATGGTTTAGACTTAATAAAATATAAACATTATAATCTAAATTGAACGAGTTAAAACAAAATCAGTAAGTTATAAATTATAATAACCGACATGGTTAATTCTAATTTTAATTTTATTAAATGGCTAGATAGTAGATAGTACATTGTACATAATACATATTCATTTTTTAAATTTAAAAAAACGGGTAGTTGCCGCTCATATCATTTTATCAATATTATCAATATCACTTCTCTTCTAAAAACAACTATCCTTAATAAAATCCAGTGTCCTCAGATATATTTTTATTTTATCTCCGTGGAAAGTATTTACAGCAACAACGTGACAAATTTGTGTGAATCGTTTTTTCCAATCATAGCACTGTAACGATGACTAATCAGTTTTTCTTTTTATGAAATCATAACGACCGTTCTTGTTTTTCGAAAAATAAACAGTAATATTTTGTACCTATAAAATACAAATCGTTCATCGGCCATTTTCAATTTGACCATTGAAGGCGAAAGACGCGTGTACCTGACGCTGGTCACTAGGATTCATTTTTTTTTTTTTTTTGTATTATTTTACTCTACTAAATAATTGAAGTTCACATACATTTGATTTTGTTGAATTTTTTAATTTTCCTCTCATTCACTTAACCAGTTTGAATCGCACGCAATCGTCATGAAAACTATTATCTTTCAAATAGTTTTACTTTCTGCAGTCGGTAAGTAATCGCTACACAGTAAAATTGTGTCCATAAGTCGCCATATTTTTTAAATGATAAAATGCGTTTTTCTGAATCTATTAGCATACCGCGTTAGGTTAATTTTAATTTGTAGTCGTAAATAATATCCGCCCAAAGGACTTCCTGGGGCTGCGGTTTTGCAGTATTAATAGTTACGGTTACGTTGATGAATAAATTACTGTTCCATTTACATTTGTCATTTTAAATGTTTTTGAAAAAATATCTTTATACATTATTTTTTATCAATACTTTATATTTTTTATAAATTATTTATTATAATTTACAAATAAATTTAGTTGAACTATTTTTCGACAATTTCAGTTTGTCCCAAGGCCAGAGTTCAACCATAAATTTTGCTAATTTCAATATTTAGATTACCTAATTATTTTAAAAATAAATTATTAAATTTCATTTTATAATTATTACATAAACTAAATGACGTAATGTACCTACATATTTTATATAGTTATTTTGATAATAAGTAATTTTTACTACCTATTATTTTTGTTTTTAATGTGTTTTATTAGCACATGACTTGTATAGGCGCGAGTAGGTAATATTTTATTAGCTGCTGCACAACTGCACAATCACCTCATACCTCCCAGTTAGTCCGGACTTATCTGATTCTTGCTCCAAAATAATAAAACCAGATAAGTCCTTTTACTTATGAAACTATACTTATATTATATGGACTTGTATGGTTGTTGCACCAACTTGTAGAGAATTTTTTTCTTTATTTTATGACATGAAAAAGTGAATTTTTGAAAAATGTGGACTTAACTGGTTTTTGTAACAAGCCCTTCATATGTATTGTGGCTTTATAATAGCTATCCATAACAATATTTAAATAATTGTTAACAGGTATATTATGTCATGGTCAAGCAAATAGATACTTTTCTAGTGTTTTGTCACCAAAACAATTTGATAATTCTATTGATAATGGCTTAAATTCAGATTTATTTCCATCAGTTTCATACTACAGAAAGAAGTTTTGGGATAAATTTTC
The DNA here is from genome assembly GCA_021307375.1 of Tetraneura akinire. Classification (NCBI taxonomy): domain Eukaryota; kingdom Metazoa; phylum Arthropoda; class Insecta; order Hemiptera; family Aphididae; genus Tetraneura; species Tetraneura akinire. The sequence goes on along the minus strand of JAIUCT010000007.1, from coordinate 25,758,999 downwards.
CAACATTATTTGCAAACGTAGAATTTATGAACCGTTTGTTCTTATAAAAACCAATGTCCAACCAAATAATTACTTTAAAGAATTAAGTGACATTAGTTTAAAAAGAGTTCCTAGAGATACAAAACAAAATACTAGTAGTGATGATTCAAAATTTAACCCGAGCATAAATGAAACATTAAATCAAACGACATCTACCACTGTTGCATCCTCTACTAATTTAAAGACAACATCAAATCCACCATTGACTGATACGATTGATTATTCAAAAATCACGGAAAAGCTGCAAGATGATATATATAAAATACCATCGGTTGAACCAACAATGAATTTCCCAACATTTGTTATTAATGGTTCAAATGATAAAACTTCCAGCATAACTTTTGATATTAAAAGTAAATTAATATTTAATTATTTTATTGTATTTAATTTTCAATGTTATTATTTTATTTTTACAGCAAGTTATACATATAAACCTTTGACAATTATTTCAGTATTGGCATTAATTATAGTGACATTGGGTAAATATTCTTTTTAACTTATTATAATATAATTTTTAGTAATTAATTTAATTTTTCTTAAGAGAGAGAAATATAATATAATATTTAAAATTGTATATTTTAGCGATGCGAGAGATTTATTGTTTTTTTTACAATGATTTTTGTATATATATGTCTGAATAAATTTTTTGAGGTAGTATACATGGTCCAATTACCACAAATAAAATATACTTTTGGTAGAAAATTGCATCTATACCCTGTTCGTTATAAGTTTAGGAGTGCGCAGATACCAATTTTCGTTCAATCACGCCCAACAGGACTATCGGCTACATAAATCCTATGGGATTACTTGTTGGGATACCTTGTGCCGGCTGCACTGATCTGTATGTCATACAGCGTATTTTGTTTTATAGTGATTATGGCATATTCGACCATTGTGTTTTTAAACAAAGCCATACCGTTTTCGCTCTGTATACTATAATTTAGTTGCGGAGAGGGGATAGCCGGCGACTGATAAGGGAGCGACTACAATTTTTGTCATTCGCATGCGCGAAACACTCCTAAACTTATAACGAACCTGGTATAGTTAGTAGTTACTTTATTAAGGTAATTATTTAAATTTCTCAAAATTGTACTTATTCAAAAGAAATAAATATCAAAACACCTATTTGGCAGAATTTCTAGACACTTTAGGTTTCTGGCATGTATGGTAGGGGGATGGTAGTAGGCTTGTATCCATAGGCGGAAATCCATTGAAGAAGTTGGGGGTGCTACAATATTTCATCATAAACCTAACTGTGGTCAAAATATCATAACCAAGTCTTAACAAATTCTAAATTTACTGAACTACTGAATACTAAAATACTGAGTAATTAATATTAATTTACACACGCGAGTAAACATGAACTTTGGATATTTCCATGTTATATAATAAATATAATATAATAGTTACCTATGAGTTCATAAACAAATTTACAAAATAAAAACATAATTTATTATGAGGTGTTATAATTTTTTTCGTCATTAAATAATATTGAAGTTACATTTTTATACTTTTGTAGTATTTTTTAAAGGGGCTTGTGAGGATCTTGGGGGGACTAAGCCTCTCAAGCGCCCCCCCCCCCCCGATTTCCGCCAATGCTTGTATCTCGTAGCAGCGGTCACCCATCCGCTGTCGATGCCTGGCTACGGTGCTTAATACCTAGGTAACTTTCCGCAAATGTTACGCTGACTACACCACACGTCCCCATAATATCTGGTCCCTTTGCATCTTCAACATTTACTTCATTTTCAATATAATTCTAATTTATCATTCTTATTTATCACTATATTACTTTTGGTTTTAGGGATACATTGCAAGTTTTTAATTTTGGTGTATGTTTGTCCTATCTTATTTTTGTGGACGTATGCGTCAATCTTTATACTACTTTATTTTAACCATTTTTCCTTAGTATAGCTATAGCCCCTATATTCCATCAAAATCTTGTTCTTTATTTGCTTGTACTTACTAGGACTGTGTGATTATTTTAATCGATTATTCGATTAATTTTAACAATAAAAAAATAATCAAATATTCGAAAAAAAATTTTGAAGTAATGAAGTTTTTAGATTTTTGACTAGTGTACAATACTAATTAAGATAAATGACAGTTATTTTTTTATTTTCCAAAGAATGAAACGTTTAAATCAGCATAATTATTCGATTAATTTTAACAATATAAAAATAATCAAATAATTGATAAATAACCAAATATTCGAAGTAATCTATAGTAAGATTATTTGATTATTCGGTTATTAATCTATTATTTAACGATTAATAAATTATACAATTAATCGAATATACAAATAATTGATTATTACGAGAAAAAAATAATCGCACAGTCCAAGTACTTACCATAATCTTTATTTCTCCAAATGTTTCTTCCTTTTATAAGCTTCAAAATTCTTGAGTTATTCATGGTTTCTTGGTTCTAGAAAATTTTTACTTAATACTAAATCCACTGTTTCATTAATTTTCCTTTACTTTTATCCCAAGTGTTACATTACTTACTTTCTTTTGATAAATCTTGCTTAAATTTATCTGCTACAATTTGGATCTTTAGTTACTCACGTACCAAATTTTCTTAATTATAGTATTTTTTTTCCGTAAGTTTAATATTAAATTTAATCATGATTGGATTATGATCAGAGGCAATTTCACAACCAGGGTAAGCCTAAACTAGATTTAACTTGATAAATGAATTTTTTTTGACTAGAAAGTAATCTAATTGGAACCTATTTTCATTGTTCCAAATCCAAACTTTCTAAAACATTTGTTGTAATCCAACAATTTTTTCCAACAGAAACATTAAAAACTCCTATTATAAATACATAAGATTTATTCTCGGTAAGTATTGACAGTTCTTCAAGTTGATCATTAAAAATTTCTACTTTTTCGTTACTACTGTTGGATGTTGAAAAGTAAACTAGAATGACATAAATTTGTTGGGTTCGCTTCAAGTTTTATTATTATTAGTCTATATATTAGCGTTATCGCTGACCACGGTAGGTATTAAGGACATTGATTTTCCATTTTCCTTTTAGTTAGTATAGCTACTCCATTTCTGCCTCTTTTCTCATTCTCAATGTGGATAACTGATATCATTTGTCACATAATCTCCATTTCCTGTCCACTTTATTTCACAAATACCAAGTATGTCAAGATTGTATGTATTCATTTAATCAGATTAATTCAGTCAATTTTGTTGGTTTAAGCATGGTTTGTGTATTCAAAGTGCCAATTTTAAAGTAATTTCCATAAGGTATCGGATCTTGGTATCTGAAGGCCATAATCAGTAATTATTGTTAAGTTTTGTATAAAAGGGTTCATGGCTATTTTTGGGGGTTGGGATATCTTGTAGATCTTTAATGTGGTGGTTTCCCTATTTCCTTCTGCATCCCCTTGGCCGATGATAGACCTTTGAAGGTGATTTCTCACTTTCAGGACAAAAGGTTGCCCTTCTTTTGCTACTTATCCGCCCTTTCAGCTGTTGGTTTTCAGAGTCTCCTTATTCCGGGAATTGGTCAGATTACTGGGTTCGTCTACTTGAGCCTTTCAATCAGTGAGGCTCTAGGCCTTTTGATACAAACTGATATTTTACTCTCTTACTAGTATACACAAGTATATTAATTATTACGAACTAAATATTTATTTTGTTACTTTTACATATATGAAGATCAAAATGCTAGACAAAATTTTTCAATTCAAACCAATAGATTTTTATTCTGTAAAAAGTAATAAATTTAATGATTTGTTCACTATGTTTTCTAGGAAGTAAATTTTTGATATAAACATTTATTACCATCAAAAATTTTAAATTATATTTTAGTAATTTTAATAATATAAAACATGTTAATTTTAATGTTATTTTTAATCAAAATATCTGATTTCTGCTTCCTAAAGTTGTAGAAGAGTAATCAACGATTTCCAATTTTTTTTTACAGAATCATAATTAGATTGATATGAGCATCTTTAATTTTATCTGGCTTATTGGTCTAAACTCTAATGTGACTAAAATACAAGGTGGTATCCAATGACCTTAAATCAAAAATATTTGATTTTCTCATTTTTATATATATCTGTTTAAAGTTAAAACTGTGAAATCTAAAAAATATGATATTTATATGGATACTATAATAGATTTGTTTTATAACATTCCTTCCTTATGTTTGTAAAATATTTTGAAAATATATTTGTATAATTTTATAGGATAGTAAATGTGGTTCAATTATCATGAATAAGGTATGTTTTTGGTAGAGAATTACATCTAGCTAATACTATTTTTAAGTCATTATTTAAATTTCCAAATTGCTTTCTTTTGAGAAAGAAAAACTTAAAAATCACGGCAAATGTCAAAATTCAATATGGAGCTAATTTAACAATCTTTGATTTTTAAATCTAAAAACGATTAATTTTTTTAAAATACTTTAAAATTTTAATCACTAATTTATAATCAGATTATATATTTGACTAAACTTTGTTAGAATTATTTTTCAAACGCGATGAGATATTGCATTCAAATTTTTATTATAATACTATAATTTTCTATCAACTAAAAATATACTAGTAAAAATTATTTTTCATTCGAATATACTTATTAAAACTGGATCAATATCAAAACTGACTTTGGACTATTGATATGTCTGGTAAAAATTTTTATTTACTTATTTATTTTTTTGAGAATCAAAAAAATATTAAATGTAATATTGAAGAATATTATTTTTTTACATAGGTTATCAAAATGCATGTAACTAAGTGTGTTGTACAATCAGTATTTTAATACTACTTAATATATTTTTGTAAATAGCTTATAGTGTAGATGGTCCGCTGATAGCTTTTCCAACCACACGAAACAATGGTTATCTGTGTCAATTTTAAATTAAATTACTACACATGTTATTACACATGATATTTATAAATAATTGATATTCAAAATGGTATATTTTGTTTGATTATTGGTAAAATACTTTTATTGTTCAAATGTGTAATTTATATATATAGGGGGTTGCGAAGAAAGATACTATATTTTATATCTATTTTGGGAGGTCACAACTCTAAAAATGTTGAGAAATTATAATTTAGGATATATGATTAAAGTATCTTGATATTTAGCATATAAAAAAATATATTATTAAATAATGGATTAATATAATATTCTTTTTTAAAAATTCTAGGAATTGTCATTTTTACTTTCTATAAAATGAGAGAAGAAGGACAGCGTGCAGTTTATCAAGTAGGAAACGTATGTCGTGGTAAAGAAGATACTCCAGTTTAATATACTATTGTAAAATGTTAATTTTTTTTTTTTAAGTATTATGCCCAGAAAACTTACGGGAAGATAAATATTTTTTTTTTTTTTATTTATTTAATCTTTAAACATTATACAAATCAATTTCATAGACATTCATTCAAATATTATTTTATTTTATCAAGTACCTATATAATTTCATAAATAAACATCTTAATTATTATACAATTTTATGTGTTTATATTATAAGTATGTATAAGAGTGATTTTTTTTTATCATGATTCAACGTATAATTTTGAAAATATAAGTAGTTTTAGAAAAGATAATTTTTTAATTATTACACATATTTTTCTATACTTTGTTGTAGTTACAATATTTCTACCCTAATCCATTATACAATAAAATAATATCCACTTTTGACTTTCAAATGGTGACATATTTTTTAAGTAGTAAATTCTTAGAGATTATAAATTTGTATATAAATGTAGATAAACCAGTGTTATTGAAAATCAATTAATATTTTGTGAGTAATTAACATTCTAAAGTATAGACAGAGTGAGTATGCGGTAACCATCTACATTTATTTTGATAATTAGATTTCACAACAATTGATATATGGTTCGGTTCACTTAACAATACTGGTAAATGGCAATTGATATTGATTAGGTTGTGAAATTGCCTCATACCTCTACCCGTCTACTTCAGAATATTATTGAAATATTAGTCTGATATCCACCTAAAATTTTATAAAAATACATTCTTTAAGAATTAACTATTTAAAACATGTTAAATTTGAAATTAAAAGTTGATGTATATATAAGGGATGAAAGTAGAAATATAACTGAAATTTTTTTTAAAAAAAATTATTTATATTTTTAAAGTTGTACGTTCATGATAAAAATATCTTGGATACATTGGTTTTTTTTTTAAAGAATATCATACAATTTTCATTATGAAATTTTGAATGAAATGAAATATTTATAGTTTTTCTACATTGTATGTTTCCTTTCTTTTTCTTTTAATTGGTTTGAAGACGAATTTTCTAGTTGGCAATAATGGAATGATTATGATGAATGTGATTTGCTTCTAATAGAAAATTACATCTACTGATTTAACTGATTCTTTATATTGTTTTATAGCAAAGTTCATCGAAATTATAAATTTGATAAACTTTAATTTTTTAATTCAAATATTAACCAATGAAATATTATTTAACATTCAATTTTAATTAAATTTAAATTATTAATTCCAATCGATCCAAATTTAAATATTTAATTTGCAAATCTTTTGGACCAATTTATATTTTATACTTTCATTCCATTATAAATAATTATGGTTTAAGTTTGATTTATGGATTTAAATAGTAATTAGTAAGTGATTGAATATAAAAATATTTTTGGGGAAATTTAATAATGTTACAACGAAATGATGGTAATTAAACATATTTATGATTGAAATTACATACAGTTGTTTTATACTTTTTTTATATTCAAAAAGTTGACAGTTTAATTTGATATTTATTATATTTTTATTTTACTATTATACAAATTACATTATTTACAAAAAAGTAAATACATCCTCTCTAAATTTAAGTTTAACTAATCTATATAATATTAATATTAAGAACAAATGAAGGTCGCGAGACCATTATAATATAATGGTTATCATAATATCAGGATATGTATTCTCGTATTTGACAAGTATGTCATATAAATCGCGGTATGTGATTTAAATGTGACGGGATAATTTGGTACGATTGATCTACTACAAGTATAAATGTATAATAATGATAAGAAAATATAAAATTAATTTCAAAAATTATGGATGGGAGTTAAATATTATTTTATTAGAAATAAATAAATTACAAATTCACAATAAATACCTCTTAAATGTCCAAATCCAGGTTATAAAGATTTATTTAATAAAAAAAATTATTAAATCGATTTAATTTAAAATAAGAGAATTCGATTTATTATATTTTTGAAAACTTATTAGTATGTTTGCACTGAGGTTATTAATCTAAATTGTAGATTTAGTTGGATTAAGACAAGCGATGATGGTGAAAACGTATAATCATCGGATTAACGTAATCTGATGAGTAAGTTAATCTCATATTTTGTTCCAGATCATAAATTAATCTGTGATCCGGATGATTAATTTGAAAACATGCTACGATTTTTATTTATACGCATGCGCATGTGGTAAAATTATAAAACTTGTCACGGCGCATTTAACCGCCTTCTTCGGTAGGCAAATACTATGCATGTTTTGTGTTTCAAAGTAGTTTATACTTTTTATAGTTTTTAAGTGGGAGGAATAGCTCGCTTTGTCTGCTGACTCCGTGAAGCTTCGTGGTTCTTTTTATCACCTAACGCTTCAAGGGACTACGGTATACCTAGTGGCGTATTTATGGGGGGAGATGAGGGAGATATATCTCCCCCTTTGGGCTTAGCTTTTTTTGTAATATGCATTATTTTTTTTATATATTATGTTAAATGGCCTCGCAATGCTGTCCATCCATAGAGACCTTAAATTGGACGTGGAAGAATGAAGAAATAATAGATGAAATATCATACGTATATCAAAAATACCTAGAAAAGTTGAATTTCTATTATAAAATATATTTAAAAAATAAGAAAGGTTATATATAATAAATATGTAGTATAGTTATTAAAAATTGATAATATCTACCTAAAATATGATAAATGGGGAAAGGGGATAGAAAATTTTTTTTCAGTCATATCTCCCCCCTTTAAAAAATCTTAAATACGCCACTCGGTATACCTACCCCATAAATGATAAACCTGAAACTTGATACAGGCGGTGGTTTTTTGTGACATAAAATCAAGCATAACAACTTCGCGAGACGACGACAACCGTGAATTTAAATTGATACCTATAATTATATTATATGGCAGGGGTCTCCAAACTTTTTTATTCAAGGGCCACAAAAAGTATCAAATGCTCTTAAAGTTTATTAACATATATAATTTTTAATTTTATGAAAAAGTTAAAAACTCAACTTAAAAAACCTAATAAACATAAATAAACTTTCTATCTTTCTGGAATAGTTCTTGTGCTGCTACAAATAGCCTTAAGTTCGCGTTTTCTCTTAAGTATGGATGATGGACCCAATGCTCCCTCTGTATTCTGCGTAACTTGGGGTATTGATAATAATCAATAATGTCATCTTCATCTGAATTTGACATATCAAAAAACCAAAAAAACAACTGCACTGCTCGAATAGATTGTCACCAATTTCAATATTGGACGATAACTCAGGCAATTTTGAAGTTAGAGACTTGAAAATTTTATTGGGTATTATTATTATTAACATAGGCATTATATAGGTATATGTGGTAAAAAGTAAAATTTTTCAACTGTAAGGTTAATTTTTCTACAAAATATAGGACTTTGAATATTTCATAAAATTCTCATTTTTATGTATATAAATATATAATGTTTGATAAAATTGTCAATTTTTAGCATTAAAGTCTGAAAATTTTACTGAAGTATGTCTATATAATACTTAATATCATATAAAAATATTAGAAAATTCCTTATTCTCAATTTTTTTTTATAGCTGTTTTAAATTGATATTTTTAATTTTTTTGTTTTTATGTCTGAAAACACTTTTACTAGGTACCCGAAATTATGCTCCGATTTTCACGAATAGAATATGCTTTCGTTTGGAAAGTGGATGTTGTTGGTACTTTATTTAGGTCATTTTTCGAATTTCTCAAAGTTGACCCTATGCATTTGAAAAAACGCATTACATTATAATGATATATTGATATTACATGATAAATCATTACATTCGTGAAAACGATTTTGAGCGAAGTACCGTCAGATATAATGTATGGACCAATTAAAATTACATTTATCAGTCTCTACGTTCAACATAAATAATTGATCATAAAAGATAAAACCTCTAAATACAAAATACCCAAATTTGACTGAGTACTCACCACGATTTAAGAATATCTTAAATCTCACCGAGTATAGGTAATTCAGTAAAATTTTCAGACCTTAATACTTAAATAAAACTGCCAATTTAATCAAACATTAATTATATACCTACATAAAAACGAGAATTTTAGGAAATATTCAAAATTCTATATTTTGTAGAAAAATTAATGTAACAGCTCCAAAATGTTATCACATATTATAATATATATATAGTACATAATATGTAACTGCTCAAAAAAATAAGTGGGTAACTTATTTTTATAAGTAGGTATCTATAGGTACCTACTACCTAGTAAATAATTTATTATATAATATCATTGATTATATATACAACAACGATAGTTCGACACATATAAGGTATAACTTCAATTTCTGCGATAAATGTAATGGAAAATCCCTTAAAATAATAGGAATGTAACGTTTTCCATATAAAAACTTTAATATTGTCTTGTCGATTTTTATTTAATTTGGCACAACTTTAAAATTACTAGGAGACACTAGTGCCACCTACTTTATAATATGCTCTGCTTCATGATGTTCAATTTTTGCCATTAGACTTGAGCATTTCATTTCAATATAATGAGCAAAGATGCTCAAAATAATTTATAACAGGTACCTACATAATAAAAATTAATTTATTAATCATTATATACATGTAACATAATATTATATATATATTTACTATTTTTATTTTTTTTAAAAGCTACTCCAGGAAAAATATAACGGAAAAAGGTTGGAGTGAATTGGTTCTGGGTACATGGATATAAAGAATTTATTTATAGCCATGAAATTATAATAATATATATTAATACTGAACGATGTTATTTAAACACCATTTAGCTACCCAGTACCCAGTCTCCTAGTATCTAGGCAATTGCAGTTTCTTTTGTGTAGGTATCCCACTATCCCGTGTGAGAAGGGCCAAGATAGTAAGGTCAAGGTGTAAACACATAAATTCACACTGAACTATAAACTATAAAACTAAACTATAAACTATAAATTATATATTAATTATATATTAATTATAACTATAAATTAAACTATAAACTATATAGTTCAGTGTAATTCACAAGTATAATATAAAATAATTTATTATTGAATATCTATAAAAAAAAAATATATATATATATATATATCTGTGGTGTAGATTCGGTATTCTTCACATCACAGAATAAGATATCTTATCAGTCCGTATTTCACATTAAGAAGCATAGACGTATACGTCTATGTTAAGAAGTCACATAAATGATGATAATCTGTTGATAAGGCAAAATTTAAACATATTAATCCTTTAATACTATTTTTAAACATACGGGTCTTTAAAATCAAATCCGTACAACAACTGTTAAAAGTTTCAAATTAAAAGTTCAAATTAAATAGGTATTATCTATGGGTATCTACGAGATATTTTATTTTTCAATGTTTTATTCATGCGTACATTTGGCAACATTGGAAACCTTGATTCTTCAATATCATAGTGTATTGGTTAGTGGTTTCCAATTTTCCATTTACATTCTATTCTGAACTTCAGAAGTTTATCAGTTACACAGTTATTTATCTCTTTGTAATCAACTTAAAATTCTCACTTCTCAGCAATAAGGAACAAGAATTATTTTACTACTTTACTAGTAGTCGTTATTTGTTAAACAATTTGCCTCTTTGTTGTTTACCTATTACCTGTTTGTTTGGTGAATTTTCACTTTTAAATTTAACATAATTTTATTTTCTAATTTTCTGTATTTTCATACTTTTATTTACAGTATTATTTTAAAATAAATATTTTTCAAATGATTGAATGTGTTCATGAACGAAAGAATAACATGTTTGGCTCCAGCAGTAAATTGGATGCCGATTCTGCTGGTAAGATTATATACTTTATAAATATATTTATATTTATATATATATATATATTACATTTTTTTCATCAAAGTGATTTATTTTATTAATTTATAAATTATTAATAAATAAATTTAGACCCTGATGCTTTGGTATATTTAGCCATACTATAATTTATATAAATACCTAACTCCTACTTACAGTGTAATAAATTAAAAAATAAGTTATTATTTCTTATTGGTATAAATTTTTTCAAAAATTAAAAATGTAGGTGTTTAATATTTATTAAAATTACAGGAAATTTGTCACACAGTGCTAGTGTTGGCAGTGACATTTCTAGCCGTACCAAAATGGATATTGTATGTGTAATTGATGTGGTACAATCTAGTAATTTGTCACATCGCAAAAGAGCTTTGGAAGAAGTAAAGCAAGCGTCAGTGATGGTTAATGCAAACTTATTTATTGTTTCGGTAATTTGGTATTATTATAATTTTATATTGAATATATAATAATATATTAGTTAATAAATGTAATATTTTTAGTTTGAAAAATTAGATTTTGGAGAAACTGTTGAGTTAGATATATTTTATAATGCTGATGTAGCAATTGTTGATTTATCAATACAGTTTCAACAAAGCTCTCTGTTTTATCATTTGGGTTTACGTGAAAGTTTTGGAATGAAACAAAACATTATGTTATACAATGATCTCGATACTGAAATGACGTTGCGACTTAAGGTATGTAGCATATTTTCTTATGATAAAAATATATAATTTTAATTTTTATGAAAATACTCATATTAATTTATTTTTTCAGTTGCCTTGTTCTTATGCATTTCTTTCGTATAAATTAGCAGATTGTGGTACTTGTCTCACTACAAATATCTCATCTCAAGATGATATTGATGGTAGTACATCTGCTTTTGAACCTAGATTACCAATTACAGTAAAATTAAAAAAATTGCTTAAAGATGTTGAAATTCAAACCAAGTATGAATAATAATTCCCCGAATAATTCTTATTTTTTAGGAATAATTTAATAAATAAAATTTATATTTGTTATACATGTTAATATGTAATTTAAATCTCATTCCTATAGAGTTCATATCAAAGAAAAATTTTTATCAGATTTAAGAAAAGCAAGAGAAACTTACTCTGGTGAAGAATTACGTAAAAAATTACTTATTATGAGAAAACGATTAGATGATCCGCATGTACTTTCTGGTGATGTCGTTCTCAATATGCTTATATCATTTAGGGATCTACAGGTGGTTAAACAAATTAATAGTAGTTTATAATTGTTGAGTATTTTAATATTTTAATATTTATTTTGAATTTGTTTTATTAGGACTATGATGCAATGGTAAATCTTGTTGAAGAAATACAAACTATACCAAATAAAAAAAATTATATCCAAACACCAGCATTACGGTTTTTATATCCTTTTGCTTTAAATAGGTAATTAATATTAATGTTATTCTGCTAAACATTTCATTTATTGTGATACCTCTATGTTTTCAATACAAAGATTGGTTTGCAGCCAATTTACTATTGTCTACTTCTCTATTGTCCGTTGTCCTTTTCATTTGTGCTTGTGAATTGCATCGTTGGTCTCTTATTATTTTTTGGATTTATTGTAATCTTGGCTTTCTTTTATAATTAGTTTTAATAATCTTCCATTTTGAATTATGTGTCCTATGCATCTATTCTTGCTTATTGTACTTTCTAAGTTTACAAATTCATCTACTTGATCTATTATTTAATTTTGTTTTAGTTTTATGCGAGGTTTTATGTGTACTCTTGTATTTTCCCATTCACATACAAGCACTTTTAGTTTTCAGATTCACGATCCATCTTATTTATTGCTTTTTGGATATACACATTGAATATAATTGGGGATAGTGTGCATCCTTATCCAACTCCTTTGTTTATTTTTCTTTTATAATATCTTAGATTCTTAGGATAGCTGATTCATACTTATATAAGTTATACCACGGGTTCTCAACCTGGGGGGCGCGCCCCCCTAGGGAGGCCTAACAAAATTTCAGGGGGACGTGAGAATGAATATTTTTTTTTTGTGCAAATAAATTCATTTAATATTAAAAAAACGTCATTGAAGTTGTATACATATTAATCCAATAACCAACATTAATGTATAGTTTATAAATATTATGCATACATCAATCTTATAATAGTGAGGGGGAGGCGTGAACTCATAAAATAGTTTGAAAGGGGGCGTGGACCTCAAAAGGTTGAGAACCCATGAGTTATACAGAAGCCTCTTATTTTCATGCTTTATCTTTCTCTACTCATCATGTCTACTCTATATTATTAAATGTTTTTTTTCTATATTTACAAAATCTATGGATCTTTCCTAATCATTTTGTGAATGATTATTTTTAATGCCAATATTGTTTCCATCGTTCCTATGTTCTTTCTGTATCCGAGTTGGTTTTCTGATATAGTTTTATCTTGGTATATGTTGAAATATAATTTTTGCTAATATTTTTGAGGCATGGAGAGCAGGCTAATGCTATGGAATTTTTCACATTTTTTTGCTGTTACTTTCTTTGGGATGGATATAATACATTTTTATATAATACTCGGGCAGATCATATTGTGATTTCATTAAAAAGTAATTTTCTTTGCCAGGAAGAAAGTGTATAAGTTTAGAAATTAATTTAAAATTCAACTTTTTAAATTAATTATTATGAATTTATAAACAATAAAATGCCTGCCTACATGTATAAAAATGTATTATATACTCAATTCAAAATGAGATTGTACCTTTCGGCGTACCTACGCGTTTTGAACGGCATCGGTCAGTTTCCACCTATTTATTCTTCCTCTCCATTTGAACACTTGTTACTAGACATCACGGTGCATGGTACTACGTATACATGACTATATAGAATACTCTAACGGCGTTCCCGGTGACAACTATGAATACTTCACGAGCGGTCATACTCCATACCCAATGGCCGCCACAATGTGTGAAAGAAATACAATCTCATTTTGAATCAAATGTATATATATATATATATATTTAATTTAAACACTTGAATATATAATGTTCATTAAATTGTTTAATTTAATATTTTTATAATTCAGTTTGAATTTGATGAGTATTTTTAATAGTTAGTTTTGATTTGTATTTTGACATTAATTTAAATGTTTAGTTTAATTCAGGATTGAAAATGATGTATTTAGTTTGATTTAGTTAAAAATTTAAATATTAGGGCAGATCACATCATTATCTGGCTATTATAAAAATAATAAATATAATTTATGACTTGTAATAATTTGAATTTTCTATTTTCTTCCACGAAAAAAAGGTCAGGTAATAAATGTTGATGTTTGTCAATGTACTATTGTTTTTTCATACATTTTTGTTAAAGAATTATATAATAATAAAGAGTTATAAAAATAAATGTACAAAATAATGAAGTAGGTGGTCTACTAAAATTATATTTATATTAAAATATTTATTTTTTTATTTTATTTATAGGCGTAATTTACCTGGAGATAGAGAAAAAGCATTACAGGTTATTGAACTTGCATTGGAAAAGAAAGAAAATCATATACCTGATATGGTTTGTTTATGTGGTCGTATTTATAAAGATAAGTTTGTTGAGTCTTCATATGAGGACAAATCTGCTCTTCAAAATGCTATTCATTGGTATCGAAAAGGATTTGAAGTACAGCCAAATGAATATGCTGGAATCAATTTAGCTACATTATTAGTAATTGATGGGAATGAATTTTCCAAGTCTGAAGAACTTCAACATATTGGTAGATATTAGATTATAATTATAATTAATCTATATGATATTAATATATGTGTCAAGGGTTCTATTTTAAATTGTAAATTATTTTCTTGTAACTATCACAATAAAATAATTCAACACTGTTAAATATAACATATTTATTTCTTCAAAAATGTAAAACTTTAAGAAGGTTTGTGTTAATTTATTTTTGATCATTTTTTATATATTAAATATATATAAATAGGTATTAGGTTGGTATTATCTAGTCCCATGTGTCGTAGACCATCCTTACGAAAAGTGCCTTGAAGCTGTGCTTGAGTAAGTGAGCGGAGTCTGCAGGAAAAGTGAGCTATTCCTTACACTTGAAAACTATAAACTACTTAGGTTTTTTAAAAAAACTTAAAGTAATTAACATGAGTAAAATATTAATGTTATTCACCATCATATTTGAGAATATTGGATATTGAGGACACGTGAATATTAGGTTAATAATGATAATATACACTAATATTGGCTAATAACGTTATTCTCCATTTCACATAATTTACTGTAACATATATTATTATTATATATTTTTAAAGTTTAAAATATAATTAATTATATTATATTTATATTTGTTAATAGGTATGGTTTTAAACAATTTAATTGGCAAGAAAGGAAGTTTATCATCTCTTACAGAATATTGGTCAGTTGCAACATTTTTTGAAATCAGTGTATTAGCGGAAGATTATAGTAAAGCAATTCAAGCTGCTGAATGTATGTTCAAACTGAAACCTCCAATTTGGTTAGTGTTGTTTTATTATATGTATTATACATAATGCCTAATTATATGTTTATTATTATTATTATTATTATTTTAATATAGGTATTTAAAAACTACTGTAGGAAACATCTTATTAATTAGTAAGTTTAGGAAAAAAAATGAAGAAATTGAAAATACTCATCAAATTTTTAGTTTTTGGATGGATTATTTTGTAGAAGCTACAAAAGAAGAGATTGATGATAGTATTCGTTTTCCTGTAAGTAAAAATAATACAAGTAATTTTTATAATTATTTATTACTATAATTAATAATTATTATATTTTTGATAAATTTGTATTTTTAGATATTAGTTTTAGAACTATCAAAAGTGTTTATGCCAAGTTATATTAATGTTAATTTGGGCGCTGAAGAAAAATTGATTCATATTTGGAATGTATGTATGGAAAATATGAAAGGAACACATAAATGGTGTTTTACTGCTAGTATGATTAGAGGTGTTAGGTATGTTAACTCAATAATAAATTATTGTAGAAGATTTTAATAATATACTTAAATTTATTTGTAGTTTATATAAAAGAGATGAACGGTGTTTATTTTTATATGTTCATGAAAATTCTGATGATTTTCAAATGTTTTTCCCATCATCCCAATATCGTCAAAGATTCTATGATCTTGTTAAAAAATTGACAGAGGGTGAAGAAGGAATGATGACTAATCTTGATGAAGATTCTATAGAAGATCAAATTGATGTACTCTATTATTCAATACTTATTATTCCTCATGTATTAGATTTATATTTGCCTGTTTTTAGTTTGAATACGAATTGGATGATTCCCAGAAAAAAATTGTTCTTGGTAAAGGAACCTATGGTATTGTATATGCAGCTCTTGATCTTAACACACAAGTACGAATTGCAGTTAAGGAAATACCAGAAAGAAACTTAGGGTAACTTCTTATTTATTTGAATTACAAAATGTTTATCTATTAATATATAATATATATTATTTTATTTTTAAAGTTATGTTCAACCATTGCATGAAGAAATAAAACTTCATTCTCAGTTGTATCATCGAAACATTGTTCGGTATTTAGGATCGATATCAGAGGATGGTTTTTTTAAAATATTTATGGAACAAGTACCTGGAGGTTTGTTTTTGTTTTTTATTGAGAAAATGTCAAATTAAAAATTGTGAATTTCTAGGAAGTCTTTCAGCATTATTGAGTTCTAAGTGGGGTCCATTAAAAGAAAATGAATCTTCTATTTCATTCTATACTAAACAAATTTTAGAAGGATTGAAATATTTACATGATCAAAAAATTGTACATAGAGATATTAAAGGTGATAATGTTTTGGTTAATACATACAGTGGTGTAGTAAAAATATCTGATTTTGGGACTTCCAAACGTCTTGCTGGACTATGTCCTAGTACTAGAACTTTTACGGGAACATTACAGTATATGGCACCTGAAGTAATAGATAAAGGGCAGAGAGAATATGGTGCTCCAGTAAGTATGAAATATATTTTAATATAGGTAAAATCACTGGGTAGATTTTATAATTCAATTGATTATGTTTTGAGTACAATATAATAATTAGTAATTATTAATTAATTATATTTCTTTATTCAGGCTGACATATGGTCATTAGGATGTACAGTTGTAGAAATGGCAACTGGTAAACCACCATTTATTGAACTTGGATCTGCACAAGCAGCAGTTTTTAAAGTTGGTTACTATAAAATTCATCCAGAAATACCAGTGGAACTCAGTGATCGAGCAAAAACTTTTATACTTCGCTGTTTCACTGTAGATCCAGATCAACGAGCATCTGCTAGTGATTTATTAGAAGACTCATTTTTATTTGAGTATGTTATATTATAAATATAAAATAACTAAATATATGTAACTTTGTTATGATTGTTTAGTTTGTTAAGTTATTGAAACAAGTTAAATGTTTCATTGAAATATATTTAAATATTGATAAAATAATACTATGTAATTTTAGAAAAAAAAAAACATCCAAAGCATTGTCTGGTCCTTTTGAATTTAATCGTAGTGTCTCTGTACCAGTAGAAAAAGGTTTAAAAACTAATCGAGTTTCTATTGATCAAGAGATTGCCAATGAAAATTCTAATAAACAACGAGTATTGAAAGAAGACAGGTAAATAAATTACATTACTTATATATATATACACTAAGTGTCTTGTATTTAATAAACATTCATTAATTAATACTCTAAAATTATTTTAAAGGTTGCGGTTTTAGCATGTTTTTTAAATTTCATAATTGTTTTTATAGTAATTTGTAATACATTTAATACATTTACTTATGCAAATTCAAGTATATAAATAATTAATATAGTCAATTATTTATTTAGAAATGATTTAAAGATTAATGTGTATGCATTGCAATTTTTAATTTCTTAAAATGTTCATAATTTAAAATTTGTTATTTATATATTTTCTTTCTATAATACTACCAAATATTATGTTTCTTCATTTTTATGAAAATTTTATATTCTGTAAAAATATTAAACTTGTATGTTTTTAATAGTACATCATTTTGAGTATAATATTATACTTGTTACACATTTTTTATAGTGTTATTAAATTTGGCTTTATTTAAAAATACTTTGTAGTTTAATTAAAGTATACCATGAATGTTAATATAATTAAATTTAAATGTCTAGTGATTTCAAATGTATATTTGTGTTTAAACTTTTAGTTGATATGAAATATTGTAGGTATCTAAATATTCTAGTTTATGCAATATTTTTAAAAAACTTATATTTGAAAATTAATTTTTATTTAAATTATTATTTTTTTTTGTATTTGATATAATCTTTTTTTAACATTCAAAATAAAGAAAATCAATTTCTATAAATCTGATATAATTAATTATAGATGAATTAGTATCAATGTCATATTGGTTTATTTTTAATATACAATTTTACAAATATTTATTATAAATTTTCACATAATAAAATAAATATTTTTTGCTGTTACACTAATTATTAAACAATTTAAAATAATGTAATCAGTAATCACCATGAAATGCATTGTAGAATGGCATAAATAATATATTTATTAAAATTTGCATTATTTAACGATGCTAATGACAAAATGCAAATGCAAAAAAAAAAAAATTGCTTCAGATTTATGCTACTAATGTGTTACTTAGTGAGGGCGCTTACATTGGAGTGTGTTTGTATACAGTTGGTTAACAATATCCCAACCTGAAAAGATCAAACAAAACCAGTTTCTTTCTTCCATCAGTTTACCAAACATGCAGTACATTCACAACAGGTATATTTTTTTCACTTGTCGTATAGATTAAATGAATATAATATTATGAACTATCTAATATTCTAATATAACATAACAAATTAACGACAGTGTACCTAAGTATAAAGTATAAAATGATTAACAGTATATTTAATGTATCAATGTGTAAAAATTATAATAAATGTTTATTTTTCAGAAAATTGTTGCTTAGGATAGTTTTAATATATATATATATTTTTTTATTTAGTTTAGATGGTC
Source organism: Tetraneura akinire (assembly GCA_021307375.1). NCBI lineage: Eukaryota > Metazoa > Arthropoda > Insecta > Hemiptera > Aphididae > Tetraneura > Tetraneura akinire. The sequence continues at coordinate 25,739,840 of JAIUCT010000007.1, read as the reverse complement.
AAAACGACAACAGGCGAAAGTCTTCCGGAACATTAGTGTCACCTGAGATTGACATGGGCACAGCAGGTAGTACCAATGAAGCAGAACATGATGGATTTTACATGCTGAAAAAAGACTCGCAACGTACTACGCTGGCACGGGTGTTAGCTCATGACCATTCGACATTATGCAAAGTGTGGTTTTCATTTATACGTAAGGAATTTGGTCCACCAAAATTAACCAATGAACATTTGGAAGTGTTGATGAAGAGTCTCCGGGATTACATCGCTGACCAAAACAAAGGCATTGACGAACAAACTATGTACAATCTTAAAAAACAACTGGATTTTGATCCAGTAGCTGTATATCAACTACATAATTCTCTATATTTATTCCAAGATGCGGTAATGAAATGTATAATACATAATTCTCAAATATTTAAATAAAGACCAGACCAGTATTTTCCAACTTAAATTTGATGAGAGAATTTGATTAATATAATTTTTGCTAATATAATTTTTTTAAAAAAATTGTGTTTATATTTTTGTTTAAAATAATTTACATGTTATAATTACAATGTTTTTGATTGGCTATGTTGGGCAATAGATTGAAAAATGGAGTAAAAAATGAGTATTTGTAGAGATAAGAATTGAATGAAGGTTGATTGAGGTGAATGAGTGGTGGAGTCACTAGTGAAGACAGAATAATAAATTAATTTATAACAGGTTGTAAGAAGGTATGAAGAATGTTTTGGAAGATTATTAAATGACAAAAGTCAGAAAATTCTCGGTTTATTATACTCGTATTTTTAGTAAAAAAAATTTTATTGTGTTTATAACAATTAAATGATTAATTATATTTCATGCTCTCATATGTCCATAAGATAATATTTTAAAATTACATGTATTAAATTTTTATTGTTTTTAAAAATTTTTGGTGTTGAGTCACTTGTAGAATTTATTATTTTTAATTAAAAATAAAGAAACCCAATTTCTACAAAAAATTTGTTTTTATTTTAACAAATACACATTTCGAAGACCAAGTCTTCATCATTAGTATTAAAAAACTATTGAGTCAGTTAAAATAAAAACTAATTTTTAAAGAAAATTGGGTTTCTTTATTTTTAATTAAAAAAATAAAATAATAATAAATATTATTGTTTTTGTTATGTAAAGACTAAGTCTGTGTTGCGACTTCACAACATTAAGCCTCATTGGATGTTCGCTTTGGACAATTTGGTACATGGTGCCGTGCAAGCAGTTATCACTGTCCTTAAACCTGGTGAATGTTTAATATATTATTATATTATATTTAATGCAATTCAGTGAATATTAAAACATTTATGTTTACATTTCCTATTGGTTTTTGTTTAGAGTTTGAAGATAATCCACTAGTCAAAGAGCCCAAACCTGATGGTAGTGTGTTCTCCGTAACAGCGGACGACATGAAAAACAGTTCACCATCGTTTGACTCTATTAAATCGTTGAGGACCGATGACAGTTGTTACTTGGAGAGCCCGACGACCAAGTGTCATCATGAGTTACACAGGCACGCACTACTGCTTCAGGCCGAAAACAACAGGTGAGTTACATTTAAAAAATAACGTAATTATTATTTTTTCTATTTAAATACATAATATTATGTTATTGACGTTATTTCATTCTTTGTTCTTTTTGACGTAGCTTGCATACGGCATAATACTATAATAATAACGATACCATGTTAGAGACATCGGTTTGTACCATATTTTAATTATTATTACTACTCATAGCATTTATATTTTTTCATTTTCATTAGTCTTTTTATGTATCAATAACGAATTGATAACGCAAAATATGTGTTAACTTAATTCAAATTCCAATATTATTTAATATGTATTAGTTGCACTTGCATACCTACTATTAATTTTAAAATATCCAAAATGGTTAATTAACAAAATTTTTTCTATACAATAATTATTGGTCCAATCGTGAGATATAAATGTGAGTGGCATGTTTCACCTAAATTGGTTATTACTTTATTAGTTATTAGTTTTTATAGTTATTACTTATATTATATTTCATAAACAATTAATGTAAACAAATAATATTTGGAAATTATAAATTATTAGTTTAAGATTAATAAATTATTACAATGAAAATTATATAATATTTATATGAAAAATATTGCCGTCAAAAATAATATTTTATATAGAAATTATTCATTTCTTCAAAAAACAATATTATGTTATAGGTGTATAACGAAAAATAGTTGAATGATGTACATTGTACAACCTCACTGTAGTGATTTAAATGAGGGACGTGGGTGATGGATAGGTATTTAAAAAAATATTGTTCAATATCAGAATTATTAGTTTAGTAATTTAAGCCGGGCTGCACACTGAAGAAACTAGTTTTAAGAAACTAATTTCATGAAATGTGAAACTTTAGTTTCATGAAACCATTCAATTGAAAATCAAATAGATACGCACACTGAGTTTCATGAAACAAAAATTTCTCATAGTTGCGCAATCACGATTTCGTGAAACTTGTAATTTTGGTTTCAACAATAAAGTTTCGTATAAATTATAAATAAATAATAATAATATTATATATAATTAATATTATATTATAATATATTTTGTGAGTACATGTTCATGTTATATTTATCATATTTTAGTATTATATAATATACGTATACACTACACTATACAGCATAGTAACAATAGTATTTAATAATATATAATTTAATAGTGTTTATATATTATGACATAATAATCCCAATAATAAAATCCTATAAATAGACGTTATCGACATTTTGACCAATATTAACTTTGTTTTTTTTTTTATTTTATACAAAATATTGTTTTTGACGATCTACCATATTACTATTTTAGTATCACAACGTACGTCGTTTGGAGTAGTGACTTGAGTTGACTTTAGTGCTAGTGAAAAATTAAATTAATATGATGTACATGCATTTTTAGTTCTATATTAATTGATTTTATATATTTTTATTGTTATTGAAATATTTAAATACGACGTCGAAAGGAGATCGAGATTTTAATTCAAAATTAATAGAAGCAATCTAAGGATACGACTGTTTGTACGATTGCAAAAACAAGGATTGTCATTTGACATTGTTGAAACTATACATTTTTTGTTTTACCAGTGAACGTAAATATGAAATTATTTTCATCCACTAGTTTCATCAAATTGGTTTCTTAAACTATATAATCAGTGCGTAGCCCGCCTAATAGTATTAATAGGTGGGTGTATCAGACAGAAATTATATAATAAAATAAAAAGAAGAGCTTATACAGCTATTTTGAACGAAGTAAATCAGATAATATAATATGTAATTTTTAAAATTATTATATTTTTCAGTCACTACGTTCAATATAAATGTTCATAAAATTCTTAAATGAATCACTTAAATACCCAAATCAGACAGTACTTAACTGTTAAATTATTTTAATGTTAAGTAGGTAATATAAATTTGAGCTTCAATAAAATTTCTAAAATTGTATTTAACATTATTGTAAAATATTTATATATAATAAGAAGAATACATATAAATATTTTAAATATTGATTTTATTAAAATTTCAACTTTAAACACCTACCTATAACAAAAATGATACTTGAAATTTTTCTAATATTTCGGAACTATATTAAACAATAAGTAAGTATGCTTCAATACAATTTTTATAATTTTTATTAATAATTATTGTAAAAGTATTGAAAATAAGAATACTTTTATAGATTCTTAGATTTTCGATTACACTAAAAGTATCAATTTAAAACAGATATATAGAAAACACTTTTTTTTTGTTATCTGATGACAAATTACACCTGTATACTCGTATTAAAACTGTTGGATTTAATTTGTTCGAAAAATAGTGATTCACATTATATACAAATATACAAATACAACAGTGTTTTTAATATTATAATAGTTTAGTTTGCTTGTAGTCATTGAAATATTGAATCTTATATTTTATTCTTATTTTTTTTCTATTTGATTGGACTATTTTTTAATTTAATATATTTTTTTTATATATATATAGATTATTGGAAGAAGTTTTGGAATGTCGAAAATTGTACAACAGTTTGTTGAAAAAAACATTGGAAGGTCAAAAAAATGTGTGTCCAGAACAGAATATTGCGATTCATAGTAATTGTTGGTGCCGTGAATATGACAATGATTTCGATTACGAAAACTATGGTAGCAAAGATCTTATCCAATGGCTTCGTAACATTAAGATGGATGAACAGTCTATAAAAAAAGTATGTTCATTAAAGATTCTAAATAACAACCTCTCATCTTGTATAGGGTGTCTGGTATCCCACTAAATCCATTTTAGGGTTGTGCTATGTAAAAATAAGATATTTTGATGGTTTTTAGTCTAGGTTATCTTAATGTACTGAGTTAAGTAAAATATTGTAATATAATAAGAAAAATCTATATGAATACTTTAAATATTGATTTTACTGAAATCTCAACTTTAAACACCTATAAAAAAAAAAAATGAGTCTTGAGATATGAGATATTTCTAATATTTTGAAAATACGTTAAGATATATGTCAGTATGCTTCAATAAAATTTTCCAAATTTTTTGGATTATCTATTAATTTTTACTGTAAAAGTATTGAGAAAAATAAAAAAGATAAGATAAATATTTGTATAGATTTTAAGATTTTTGTATAAACTAAATATATCAACAGCTATAAAAAAAAAAAAAAAAATAGGTACTTAGGTTTTTTCTAATATTTTGATATCATGTTAAGTAATATGTAAGTATACTACAGTAAAATTTTAGGACCTTTATGCCCAAAATTGCCAATTTTATTAAATATATACATAAAAACGAGAATTTTACAAAATATTCAAAGTCCTATATTTTATAGAAAAATTAACTTAATGATTCCAAAATTTTATCACATATATTAAGTAACCTATGTGAACAGTGAACACTAAATAAAATTTTCAAATCTCTAATTTTAAATTTAGGAAAAAAATTCTATTTGTCTAAGTTATGGTGAAATATTGAAATTGAATTCGTCAAGATTTCAGTTTTCGTTAAAAATGACCTAAATAAAGAACAACTACATCCACTTTTCAACTGGAAACATATGCCATTCGTGAAAATCGGATTATTATTTCTGGTAGTAAAAGTGGTTTAAAATATAAATACAAAAAAATCAAAAATCATACATTATTGTAAAACTAATACATTCTTCGTTTCGCTCAGAATCTAAAATCCAAATTTAATCCATGATTGGGTTACCTAAATATATAAATGAAAAGGTTCAATACAGATAAACTATGTGCATTTTAAACCAAATAAATATTATAAAAGAATTTAAATTATAGGATTTGTGTTATAAGAATCGATTTTAATTATACATGTATTATTGTATTCTAATATCAATATTATTGTATATAGCTTGTCTATGAACAGTTTACATTGGATCAAATACAACGAGATGTTACCAGAGAAGATTTGAGAAATCTCGGATTGAAGTAAGTGTTTTATTTACAATAATAAAATATGCTGTTACATTAGTATAGATTATAGAACAAAGAAAGTATTTTTAATAATGCATTACAATTGTTTGATTTGCCAAAAATTACTTCTATATTTAAAATTAAAGATATTCATTTTTATGTACTTATATTACTACATATTAAGAGATAAATAATTAGTGTTGTTTCTAATTTTAAATTAATAGTTTAATTTGTAATACATTTTGCCGTAGTGGGGCCGAACTACATGATATCTACTATAGCATTTATTTTTTATTTTTGTATGACTCTTCCACCATCTATTCATAAAAATATACATTACACATAATATTAAAGGAATATTAAATGCTGTTTAATGATAAATTGATAATAATATGATGTTGCATTATGGTACATACACAAAACAAGAGTAATGTTCGTTACTAATTTTCATTTCATGTGTAGTTTAGTTAAGGGTATTTAACACTATATAATAGTATATTCTATTAGATAAATAATTTAAGAACACCGCTTATTTTTTTTTAATATGGCAGTTGCTATACTTGGATATAGTAACGACACCACTGCATATTGGTTGTTAATTTACTTTAACATTAATTAATTATAAATTATAATTAATCTATGACCATTGGTTCACCATCTATTTAGATAATAATATAGCTAACATATTATTCTACTAACTAAAATTTTAGATTTTGAGCTAAAAGAGGATGTATTGGTTTTACAATAATGTATTTTTTTTTTTATATATATATCTATAGAAACTTTTAATAAGAAATAATTATCTAATTTTCATGAATAGCATATAATACTGTTAGGAAAGTGAATATAGTTGGTACATTATTTAGATCATTTTTTGAATTTCTAATAACTGAACTTATGCAATATGAAAACCTACTAAAAAAAAAATGATGAAATTCAGTAATATTCATGAAAACTGAAATTTTGATGAAATCGATTTAAAATATTTTATGATAACTTAGGAAATATTGAACATAGTAACTAAAAAAATTGTATTGGTGTTCAATGTTCACACATGTATATGTTTATGTTTATATATATGATACAATTTTGGAACGCTTACATTGATATTTAATATTTAAATGATTATATATTTTAATAGATATTTTATACTAAATTTCTATATTATTTGACTGAACATCGCTCAGAATAATTTTTTGAATGTGTTGATTTATCATTGTATTTAAATTCTAATCAAAATGCATCATCTTATCCAACTCAATATTATCTCGGCATGTTACAATATTTTATGCATATAAAAATTACATTTTATATAAAAATTGAATTACTTAAAATCATATCAAATCAAATTTGTATTTTTTATATTTATTAAAATTTAGATATAATAAATTAATAGTCATAATTTAAAAAAATATATATAATTGAAAAACATTAATATAGTTAAAACTTAAAAAAAAATAATATTTTTTTGATTTATTAAATTAGCTAATGGTACTTATTTAGTTCTATGGTGATACCATTAGTGAATCATGAATTATTCGAACAATTATATTATGTTGTCATTTATCAATTTCATTGAAATAATTATATAATATGGCCTATTGTAAGGAAAGTGAAATAACATTGTTTACATGGAATATTAATTTATAATTAAGGAAATATTTTATAAAAATTAAATAATTCAACCATTAAAATTTACAAATAAAACATAAAATGGGCATCTCAAATTTATTAATATGAAAATAAAAATTATAATAATGAAAAATGTGACTTGTTAATATATAAATAAATTATAAAAATCAAATTTTTAGGTTTATAATTTAAAAGTTATTGACAGGGACCAGATTGGAGTATCCAACAGATTGGTGGATTCCCTATAATATGTGGATTTTAAATTTAATTATTTTTTTTTTATATTCCATTAAAAATGTTTTCAGTATTTTGATTCACTCAACATTCATTTATTTATATTCTTATAATTTACTTTAAATATTATCCATAATTTTCAGTTCCAAATTTAATACCTATTAGATTTATTGTTGTAAATTCATAACAAGTTTTTTGCATATTACATTATTTCATAATGAATATTATTTATATTTTATATTTAAAAAGGCCTTATACATAATTATATTATAGTACACTTTTTGATAAAAAGAAAAAAAATTAGTATGATGTACTCGTATTTTAAATTATAATGAAAAAATTAATTTACTCATTTTTTATTTTTTAGACGGGGCATAGAATTAAGACTGTGGAAAGAGATTGAACGATACAGAGTAAGGTATTCTATTGATGATTGTTCCCATCGAATTAGCATTAACAATAATTATGTAGAGTAAGTTATATACATGATGTTACCATTATTTATAAATAGTTATTTATATAAATTTTATACTGTGTGCAATGTTTTTAAATGTATTAATAAAAACAGACTCAAGTATTATTTGTTATATCAAAATATTTGAATTTATGCGTATTTTATTTATTGATTATCCTAAGCACTTATGACTGTTTATAAATATAATATAATTAAGAACAAATTTAAATTAAATTATCCCAATTTAATTTTAATTTCTTGCAATAAACATAATTATGCAATTTTTTAAATTGGAAAAATGACTAATTTAAATTATACAATATTAAAATTTTAAGCATTGCAAAGAATGTATTGGTTTTATGATGTGTAGCTTTTTTATGTATAAAATAATAAATGAGATATGATTTTGGTAATTTTCCAATAGTTTTATTTTAGTAAGAGAAAAATTATCTAAAAAACTACTCACATTTGTGTAATTTGGTGACAATGTATGGACATAGTAACATAACCCATTCTAATGAAAAGTGCTCCAATATAATTAAAAATAGTTATATATATTATTTATTTATATACAGAAGATTTATTTGTATAAACTACAAAGACTTAATTATTAGTAATATTATATTATATTAATTTAATTTAATTTTCACATTTTAGTATTATAAAAATAAACTTTAGATAATATATTTGAGTATTAAATAAATGTATACTATAATTGTCTAATGAATAAGAAAACATTTTTTAATATATGTACAAAAGTAAATTTTATACATGTATTATACAATAAACAGAAATAGAAACACAAACGAACAAAAAAGAATAATAAATACAAACAATATTAAAAATAGAAAAAACCTTGATAACGTTTATTATTCATCATCTGAATTATTGAAATCTGTTCCATATTCTAACATTTTGTTTAGCTTTTTTGTAGCTGCTTTATAATCAACTTCTTTCTTAATCAACTTTTTTGTATTTTTTAATTCTTCTTCGACAGTTATTTTGGGTGCTTTGACACGTTTTAATGCTTTGGCGTCTGCAGATTTACTAAGTGGAGTTGGTGGTTCACTAATAGGCATTGACTTATTACGTAATGCTAATACTAATGGAGGAGTCATACTTCTTGATTTGTTTGAATGTGAAGACAATATGCTCATTTTACTTGGAGACATCATGTTGTATTCTTCATCAATACCATATTCAGAAAAATCTACATCACCAAAAATTCCAAGTTCTGCTGAAGAGCACGGCACTAACTTTTTATTAAGTTTTTTTTGTTCGCTTACATTGTTCAGTTTTTTAGAACAATTTTTAGTATTTTCTTTTACTGTCTTCGTCTTTTCTTTTATTGTCTTGTTTTTTTTGTTTTTATTTAATACTTCTGAAGATGGCACATGATTAATGTTTTTATTTTGTCTTACAGATTTTGTACATTTTGTTGGTGACATTTGTTTTGAATTAGTGGTACTATTCATACCGCTATTTTTGGTGGAATTCACAGAAGTTTTAAGATTACATTGATGATTAGAATTGTCCGTTAGTGGCAAGTTTTCTGACCATTTTTTTTTACTACTGCAATTAGAGCTAATATTAATGGACATTTGTTTAGACTTTTTTAAATCGTTTACACAACTCGTAATAATAGTTTCCATTAAAAGTTTAGAATTTTTTTCACTTGCATTACTATTTTTACTCGATGATCGCCCATTTATTGATTTTGTTGATTCTTCCAATATAGTTGCCTATAAATTAAAAAAAAAAAACAGCAATGTATTTTTAAGAATATAATAAAATAGTATAATATATGAGTAAAAATTAATTTAAAATAGATAAATAGAATATTATTTTAAATTGTTTTATAGATACGAAAAAAAAAAATTTTTAATATAATAACAGTGTAGGTACTCTTTTATGAATTACAAAACAGCTTACCATCTACCTACCTACCTAACTATAGAAAATTTTCATGTTAATGATAAATCATCACCATTCGAAAAAACGATTCTAAGCAAAGTTTAGTTTGATATAGGTACTAATTATAAATTAGCGATTAAAATAAAAAAATCGCCCTTTTTAAATGTTAATATATTTTGCTTATAAATGGAAGACTGTCACAAAATATATAGGTACAATTTTCATTGAGTGCATTTAAAAGCAATTTGATTTTCACAAATAACATATATTTTCAATTGGAAAGTGGATGTAGTTGGTACTTTATTTAGGTCATTTTTAGAATTTTTCAAAATTTATATTGAATGTAGGATCAATTCATATAATAATTATTATCTGATGTACTTTGTTCAAAATCCTATTTGGAAGCAATGATTTATCATTGCATTCAAATTTTAATCAAATTTCAACACTATTTTCTTTAGGCTTTTATCCCTTCCACAGCAGTATCAGCTCTTCTTTTTTTTATTTATTATTACTTACAAGAATATAAGAAAAATTTCTATAAATACCATATTTTTTTAATTTACTAAAAATGTCAACTTTAAACAACTATTAAAATCAAATGAGACTAACTTGCAATTTACAAAATATTTTGTAACTAAGATAACCATATGCAGTTAAGGTTTTTATAAAATTTTCAACTCATAAAACTCAAATTTTCAATTTTGTTAAGCATTCAAATTATCTTAAAATACTTGAAATCAAATCAAATTTGTTGAAATAAAAGTTTCTATGAATTTTACTGATTTTCCATCGTGTTTTGGTAATTATTCATTTTACATCATTATATTATTAAAAATACATTTTTAAGATATAAATATTATACCTGTGCTTTAGAATTAAATGGTCGTTTTTTGATGAACTCGATAGAATTGTTTGCATTTTTAAGGGATCGAATATTTGGTTTAGCTTTTGTTTGATTATGTATGTTTTGACAAATCTTATCTTTCAACATTTCAGAGGGAGTGAAGACATTCATTTGTAATTTTGTTCTTTTTGGTGTTGAAGCTAACAATGGTGGTTGTTCATGAACTTTTCGTTGTTTCCGTTGGTTATTTGTATCATTCTCCGAAGATTTTCTTTTTCCATGGGTTTTATGATTTACAATTTTTATATTTCCACTATACTCACTATACGTTTTACCATTTCTGGTCATACTTACATCATGATCATTTACAAATTTGGTTGGTTTTAATGGTCCAGAAGGAGAATTCAAAGAAAAATTTATTGCATTCTTATTATTTTTAGTATTTAAAAGCTTAAAATCCTTTTTCCAAGATCTGGGAATCCCATGTAAAGCTAAACATGTTTGATATAATTCATTAGGGGAACCACCAATGATATTCCCCACTAAATGATAGATCCCATTATTTGTCCTTATTATATCTTTAGCTTTTCGGCTTATCAATATTCCAGCATCATGATTTTTTTCTTTTACTGTAACTTGATCTTGTTCTAATAATGTACCTAAAAATAATTAAATATTTATAAATGAAATACAATAATGAGGAAGTATAATCAATCATTACCAGTTAACAATAAAGAATTCAATGAATTAATTTTTTTCATGTTCAATGACCATTTCGATAAGAATTTTTCATCAATTTGTACAGTTTTATCAGAAAGTTGAGTATTCGTTTTGGTGTTTCTTGGTAATCCAACGGTAATTTTAAATCCAAAGTTTTCCATAAGAGATTCTACAGCATTACTATCATCATTATCATCATTATTTTCAATTTGTTGAGCACTTGCATCTAAATTATTTTCAATTGAATTATTTTCAATTATTGTGATATCTGAATATGAATTAGGTATATTTGTTGCTTGAGATTTTTCTGAAGGTTTGGTTAATTCACAATATTGAGATATTCCATTATTGTTATTTGTTGTTTTCTCAGTTTCATTTTCTAACTGGTTTATTTCACAGTCTGTAGTAAATGAAGATGATCTCTGAGAAGTATGAAATGATTGATCAATACGAGATAGTAATACAACAGGTTTAACAGGTGGTTTAAACGGATTTAATTGTGCTATTGGTTGAAAATTGTTTTCTTGTAGCCTTAATGTACTGTTACGATTCAAGTTTACTGTTGACATAGTAGTTGATGGTCTATAATTAAATGTAGAAGATGGTCTAGAATATATTGCAGAAATGTGTGATGTATTAGTAAGCCGTGAAATATTAGCACCATTACGTTGGCCTTCTAACATAATTTGTTTTATTCGTTTTAAAAAATTTGAAAATTCCTCATCAAATTTACGATATGGCTGTACTTGTAGAAATTCATTCATGGTATTTCGTAGAGTTTGTGTTTTTTCTTCAAGTATGTCATTAAATAATAATGTCTCAGAAGGAGTATGTGGTATTGGCAAAAGTGGCATTTTGAATGTAGAATTTGTCGAATTCATAATTGAGAACTAAAAAATAAAAATAAAAATAAAAATAAAAAATTAGTCTAATATAATGAAATTGTAAACATATATAGGTAGGTATATACTAGTTATTATTATATTACAATTATGTATTTAAGCCTAAATATAACAAGGAACATTAAGAGCAGTATATAAAAATTTTTAAGGGCCTTGTAGGTCAAAATATAATTATATATAAAAAAATGCATTTTCGTTATTGATCTACAATTAAGAAAACAGATGGATTTTAAAAATATTTTAGGATATTATTTATAGAAATGTCGTAACTATGTTATTCATTATTGTGGTATGCAAAGTCGTTTACATATAAATGCACAATGATTGACATTTGAATATTAGCTTTTAATTTTAACTAGGTAATAGGTATTTATTTTATTTTTAAAAACAAATACAATTTTTGTATGTTAATAAATATTATATATTACTATATAAATTGATAAATATGCATAAATAAGTTTAACTGTTTAAGTATGCAATTTTTATTATGGATCATCCGCATGGACTCTAAAAACTATTTTGTTCTATGTCTATTAAAATTTAAATTAGGCCTTGCATGTACTAATAAATTTTAAGCAAGTATTTGTATATTATGTTATTAAAACAATTAGAAACAGTTATCTTTGGCATTAAAAAAATTAATTAAATTTTATTGGACTAAGATTATATATAATGAAATAACATGAAATCATTAAATTTCAGAACATTGTATTATTAAATAGTAATCATAGTAATCAGAGACTATGAAATAAGTTTAATCTTTAACTACAATATTCTGTAAAAATTTTAAATTCGATTTTTGTATTTTTTTATATGACAGCAGTAATGTAAAATACTGTTTATACCAAGTAAGTTATTTCATTCCATATAAAGATGAAAAAGTTAAAATTGAATCGAAATAACTACAAATGAAATAGGAACTTACCTCCAATGATTAAGGTTAAAGGAAATAATATAAAAATTAAAGCGTAAACATTAGAGAACGGTCCATTATCGTGAAGATTACAACATACGATGATCGATTAACGGTTAAAAATTAAAAACAAAAATTTAATATTGAAAACCAATATTTGAAATATTTTCTTGTACGCGTCACGAAAAACCAAACAATATTTTAGATCGCGGTAAATAATAAATATAGAAAATTAAAAATTAACCAGTCAAAAAATTGTAAATTTGTAACGAACTAAAGAAGTAAGAACCACAACGTCAACAAAAGAGAAAACGGTTGATACTTTGATAGTTTGATACTTTACACTTGAAACTTGTTAATTTTAATTGATCATTGATCGGCTATTGGCGGATTATCTCTGATCACTGACGGACGAAAGAATGAACAGGCGCATAGAAAAGTAAATATAACAGGCGTGCGGTTGCGACTGCGATTAGAGGACGCTTCACAGCTAAGGCGGAAAACAAAAACTAAAAATTCAGTTACATTTATGCAGGATTCAACTGACGTTATCACAAAACGACCAGTAATATTGCACTAATGCAGTGCAACCACACGAACAACTTTTAACTGTACAGTCCGCCCAGTCAGGCCTGCGCAGTTTCTCCTTTTGAAATTTCGGAAAGGATTTTTGAACTGCGCAGTCCAAACCTTGAGAATTTTCTCTACGTGTGTACCACCCACCTTTATATTGTATTGTGTGGTCCTATAACCGTCCTCTATAAGTTGATGTTGTTTTCATGGCGTAAAAAAGAAAATATAGTTTTGTATTCATGAAATATAATTGCTGCTAAAACATAGATTAAATAATAAATATACTTAATATATAATCTATGGCTAAAATTTAAAAATCTATTGAACTTTATTATGAATAAAGAATTAAAGACTGTTATTTTGAATTTTTAGAACTTGTAGTTTTTGAAGTTCTTACGTTATTGCCCGTGTATTACACCAATATCCCTTCCACACAGTATCCCTTTCCTTGCTTTTTTTTTCATTTTTATTAAACTTATTTTATTATCATTATTTTACATCTAATCGATCTGAAATCTGATTTCTTAACATTTTATCATTTTTATTTGATCTAATATTTAGAAAATTTTTTAGAAACGTTTTTTTTATTAATTGATATATTATCCATATTTGATTTTTAATAAAATAAAAAACCCATAATAAGAACAATAATAATATATTATATAATTGAAATGTATTAAAAAATATATTCCATATCCATTGCTTTCTAGAATTTCAGAATTGGTTAGAAAAATATGAAATTGAATTTAGAACACAACTGTAAATCTTTATTCATTACAATCCAAATTGGGAAAAGAACATGTAATAATGGTCATAGCTAGGGCTGGTATTTTAATGTCCTAAAAAATCGTGAATAATGCTCTTAAAAAAAATGCAAAAATTATTTTAAAAACTCAAAAAATGCATTAAAAAATTTAAAATTTATTTAAAATAGCTTAAAATTTAAAAAGAATCAATATATATACATAAATATTTTATTTTACTTCATACACAAGTATGTTAAGAAAAATATATATAAAATTATTCTTCATTGTTACACTGAATTACGCGAGTATGCTTCAGGTATTTAAATAGAAACGCCCTTCTGTTGTCCGGCAATATGTTTTTTTTTTAAATAAAGAAGCTCTTTCTGCTATTTCTACTGAAGTGATAGGTCATAGGTGAGTTAATTGAGTATAATTTATATAATATAAATTTAATATATTAGAACTGTAGATAAGAAATAATCCATTTGGGTTTTCATCTATCGTTGGCACATTAACATTTTATATTATAAATTTATAATAAAATTTTAAATTCAAAAACTCCAAAAATTATCTAAAACCCCCTAAAATGGCCTAAAAAATGAGAAATATGACCTTAAATTTAAAAATTGTCAAAAAATATAAAAAAAATGCAAAATAAAATTTCTTATTCTAATTTAAAAATACCTAAAACATATTTCTAACAAAACGAGCATCATAGATCATACAGAAAGCTTCAGAAAAAAATGCAAAGTGCATCGAAATCCCAGCCGTAGTCATAGTTCATAGGATTTAAAATACTTATTAGTTTTTTATTTATTATGAATGTAGAATGTAGTCGTTAACTATAAATAAAAC
The DNA here is from genome assembly GCA_021307375.1 of Tetraneura akinire. Lineage (NCBI taxonomy): Eukaryota > Metazoa > Arthropoda > Insecta > Hemiptera > Aphididae > Tetraneura > Tetraneura akinire. The sequence goes on along the minus strand of JAIUCT010000007.1, from coordinate 25,724,582 downwards.
GAAAAGAAAGATTCAAAGAGATTATTAAAATCACAGGGACTATAATATTGGTAAAGATAACGGATAAAAACGTACGTAGTTGTAGACAAGATTTTAACAAATTTTGTTTTTCTCAAAATATACGAAGAAAACAATAGGTACCCCTTTATTATTTATGTAAAAACAAATCCTTTCTAAACACGGTCTAGTAAAAAAATTAAAAAGTGTATTTTATATTTTATAAATATTTGTTTTTTATCCAAGCTACTGCATTAAAGAATACAATGACTATGGCAATGAAGAGGTTCATGAATGAAAAAAAAAAACAAAATAATGAAGTATGGAAATAGGTAAGTACATTATAAAATTATAAAATTGGTATTAGTAGTTAACTAAATTTAATATTATTATTTTTAGTTAGAAAAAATCCAAAGTGATGGTGCTATTACCAGACAACCAGGTGGACAATGCAGTAATTCAAGGACATTCATTTGAAAAAGTGCACCAATTTACATATTTCCTGGCCTCTATCAGTGGTAATAATGACTGGTCCATAAAAATAAATAGCCAAATCATCATAACAGAAAAGGCATCATACCTGTTAACCAAATCCTAAAATCTAAACGGTTTTTTAGAAAAATCAACCTACATCTCTAAACGGCGATAATTAGACCAATACTAACATATGGATGTAAGATATGGTTTTTAATAATCAGAATGTAACAAAAACTTATGTTGTTTGAAAACAAAATACTGAGAATCATCTGTGGCCCAGTTTACGACAACGAACTGGGATGCTGACGCAGAATAAGGAATAAAGAGATCTAAGAATTGACAGGAGCTCCAAGGATAACCAACTTTGTGAAAACACAAAGGATCAAATGGTTTGGGCACGTGATGAGAAGGTCAAACTCAGAGTACCTTAAAGCAGTGGTTGAGTGGAAACCCACAGGGAAGAGACCACAGAAGCAATGGACTGATGGAATAAAACAGGACTTAGAAAAATTATGAATACCAAATTGGGAAGAAAAAGTACTAAATCGAGAAGAGTGGAAGGTGCCAATGGCGTTTTACTTGAAGATTTGTGATGCCAATGAAAAAGAAGAATTTTTGAGTTGATGAAAGTATATTTTTTTATAAAATTGATATTAGTAATACAAATTATGAAAGTTTTAATATGAAATTGATATTAGTAGTTAACCAAATTTAATATTACTTTTTTTTTTTTAGTTGATGAAAATATTATATTTTTATATAAAATTGATATTAGTAATGAAAAAAAAAAAATTTATATTACATATTATTGAAAAAATGATTTTAAAATATAAGATAAAAATATATTTTATTGATATGATTACTTTAATTATTTTGAAATTTAATTTTTTTTATATTACACAGTGATCTGTAGCACCACTTGGAAGGTTTCTACTAAAGAGCAACAAAAGTAAATCACTTTAAAATCAAGTTGTATAAAGTTTTATTTAACTTCTGAAAACAAATAAACATAGAAGAATTAACAGGGTATTTTTCATCTTAAATTAAATTAATTTAATTATATACCTATATATATATATATATATTATGTATAAAAGAATTTTTTTATTTGGTGGTCACACAATAGAAAAAAAGTTACATACATTTTTTTTCGATAGGGGGGGTTTGTTTTAATTATTATTTATATTCAGCTAAAATTTATAATATTAATAATTATATATATATATATATGTTTTTGTTATCATTCATAGTCTTTATGTACGAATAAATTAACAGTCTTATAATAAAAGATTAGTGATATAATATATTATATATTAATTAATATTATATTATTATGATAGAAATGAAAAAAATTGTGATTGACATCTTTTAATTTTTTCCTTCTATGCATATAATATATTATATTATATTTTTTACAACTGCGGATAACACGTGCGATAATATTATAATGTTATAAGTTATAACTATATAAAGTTGGAATATTATTATGGATAACAAATCGAAATAAATAATTGTAGAACAAAAGTTGTATAATTAATTAAAATGAGCGTTAATATTTATTACATTCCAACATAAGCAATAGTTTCTTTATAATTATGTAGAGAAAATTAAAATGAGGAAAAATCGTAATATATATTTTCCAAAATAATGGTCTGACAGTAAAATTGAACTATTTTTTTTTTCATTTTATTATTTATAATTATTAAAAACTAGTAGCTATATATATGTATATGTATATGTATATATAATAAATGTAATTCAAATTGAGTGAATTTTTAACGAGTTTTTTAAATTTATTCAATTGATAAAATATTTTAATTATAATTATTTAAACTATAAAGAAAAGAAATAAAAATGAAGACAAAATATGTTTAATAAATTTTAGGGCCTAGATATAAAATTCATATATATATATATACAAAATAGTTTTAATGTGTATATAATATATATGTACGTAAAATTCTCCCTATACTAAAATTAATTACGTGTAATTATTATAATATTTTTCATTTTAAGATTCGATAAAATTATTGACAAAAATATTTTTAGCATAATACAATATGGGCAACGTGTGACATCAAATTTTACTGCACATGGCAATTGAAATGAAACAGAATTATATTATTATAATGGTGATGTAAACTCATGTATAATAATTATATGTATAAAAAAAAAAATATATGTATATAATATCTCGGATTCATAAATTTGACGTAAATTTAAATATTATTTATTATAATAATAATAATAATAATAATAATAATAATAATAATAATAATAATAATAATAATA
>JAIUCT010000007.1:25705394-25721806 GCA_021307375.1 Tetraneura akinire | reverse complement strand
TAATAATAATAATAATAATAATAATAATAATAATAATAATAATAATATTAATAATAAAAATTACAATAATATGAATTGCTTGTATTAATTAAATGAAATATTAATTGTGAAATGTTAGTCGCTCTTTAATGGCGAAAATATTGTAATATTTACGTAGAACATTATTTGAATGGCATAGAATAAAATGAAAGAGATCGATATAGCAAAAGATATATTCATGCTTTAGATATTAATAAAACAAGCAATGCACAAAAATGTTGTCTGAATAATACAGAATGTTCCTAATTTTAAATTGAATTTTAAGATTTTTATAATCATTATATAAAAAAAAAAAAACAAAATAACAACAAAAACAGTAAATTAAAATCGTAGAAATATAAGACAATAATTTACATTAAAAAAAAAATATTATATATATATATATTATTTATATCGACATAACTGTCCCCAGGAACTTTTTTTTTTTGTCTGTTTTTATTATTATTTTTGAGATGTAAAATATTTCAATTAAAAAATTATCGAGATGAATTAGTAGCGATTTCTGAACTGTATATTCTGTAGACTGTAGCGGTATGGAGATATAACAGAAGATAGGTATCCTGGTAGTATAAGTCATCAAAAACTATGAAAAAAAAATTAACATAAATAATTAAGAAAATAAGAGTATTTTTTATTGATAAATAAAAAAAAAAAATTATTGACATTCGTCAAATATATACATATATAAAGCATCATAAATTCCTTTTGGTTAATATAATACCTACAAATGTTATGATTACAACAATGAGAATATCATCACATTAAAAATAATTTTACCAAATTATAATTGTTTTATCTAATTACATTTATTTAATTAATTTGTTACATAATTAGTTGAACACAGAATACAGGACTACAGGAGCGTGATACAAATACAAGAGTAGATACAAATTATATGATGCCAAATATTTTAACTATCTACTGTCAAAATGTCACCAAACTAACTCAATAGTAAAAATTTTCATAATTTTCAATTATTTTTTTTTTTTTAAATATATTATAAAGTATATTTATATTATATAAGTATAAGTATTATTAATAAAGTAAATAATTAATAGGAATAAAAATTAATAATTAAATGTAAGATCATATTTTATTAATTTCATGTTAAAAATTATTTAAACATTTTAAATTTTATTCCTTTTGGACGTGTTAAAGTCTATATAATTATGTTAATAAATATTTATAATGAAATTATCAGTTTTCAGATTTCGAATTTCTATATATCTAGCCATTTGCTATAACTTGTAAAATTTTAAAATTTTGCACGTAAATTTTATTTAAATAAATATTAAAATTTTCTTAATAGATACACCTATTATAAAGAGTATTTAAAAAGTTTAAATTAAAAAATGTTAAAATAGAAATTTCATAATGGTATTAGTACCTAACTAAATAGTTGACTAGTGAATTGTTATAGTTGACTAATAGTTGATCATGTATAATGTATTCATGTAGAACGCAATTGTTTAACAATATTTAGTGTTATAATATAAACGTTATGTATTATTATTACGTAATTATTGTAATTTTAAATGTAATCACTGGGAGTAAAATACTCCAGGTTAAACGTAACCCTGCCAATGTTTTTTAAATATATTTATACGTATAAATTTTTAATTTTAAAATGTAGGGTAGCTGTGTATAGCTGTAGCATTAAATAAATATATTCAACAAGTCGGTCAGATTTATTCAACAACAATATGTCATAAAGCCCATAGGTACCTAAGTCGATGGCGATCATGAATGGCTGCTGGGTAACGGTTGTTGTTCCGACGATGTCTGTTTCTGAGTAACCGACGTGGACGGAGATTTCTCTTCCGGTATTGGCGTCACTGCAGGCGAAGTTGAAGACGTAGCCACGTTCGACGGCGAGCACTGGTTGGATGGCGGCGTATCTTTACGCGGGGGCATTCTTTCATTGATCGCGTCGAGACCCTTTGCCTCAGCAAACGAAGTGATCTTGTGGTTAGGCGAAAAACCTTGTAGGGCTGAAATATTAATAAAAAAAAAAAAATAATAATAATAATAATAATAATAAAATAACAATAAAGACGTGTTTATAAACGATAATGGTTAGGTTAGGTTCACATTATATCACACGATAAAAAACGTGAAAAATAATAATTATAATTTGGGATTATATAGTTTGTGAAAACTGGAAAATTCAAGTCTGTCTATGAGATAAAAAAGATTAAATAAATTTCTGTAAATGAATTAATGCAAGCAGTAACGCAGTACAAAAGAGAAGGGGAATTAATTGGGAAAATAAATTTAGTAGGTATCTTAAGTATCAATGTGGTGTTTACATGTTTGAAATCGGAAACTTTGATTCGTGTCATTGAAATATTGAAAGTGTCAAGACTCAAGAATAATACCATACGTCAATTATAATCCATATAACAGATCATATTTGATGAGAAGAAAATTATAAAAGATCATACTAGAAAACTACACGATCAGAGTGAATTCTAATAAAGCAATTTTATTTTATTTTTTTTATTTAAAATTAAAATAATTACCATTTTTCAACGATGTCTTGCCACCAGAAAGTGCTCCCAGAGGAAGAGCACCAGTCGGTGTCAATCCTTTTAATTGCAATACACTTTCGCTTTCTTCCCTGTAAGTGACAATAATGTAAATAAACTTGATAAATAAAATAATAATATTAGTATAATATAGGGTTGAGGTATAATTTTTGTTATAACTTTAAATTATTTTATTGAAATAATTTCTATAATTTGATAGCCGAATTTAAAATTATTCATAAAATTATAATTATTATATGTATAATTAATAGAAATTAAGCTATTAGGTATAAAATTTTGTCCCACACAACACATATTAAAATATAGGTATCTAAAAATTTTATATGTGCGATAAATTTAAGATTTTTCTATTGCATTATTTGAATGTGAAACATAATATTATAAAGTTACTAAATATTAAGAAATGTTTTTATATGTATATAATGTAAAAATTTAAAATATTACATAGTTTCTTTTGTTTTTTAGATCAGTAACAATTAAAAAAAAAAATGTATATCATTTTACCTTAAAACGGAGAAAACTCTTGCCATTTTTCCAATAGCTCTTATTTTATTTCGGATTACTTCTTTTCTCAAATTGGCTGCAGTAACTGTTGAAGAAAATTTATGTTTGTATTAATATCGATGTAAGTATTCAATAAATAAAAAATTATAAACACGTGAAAACAAAAATACAACAAAATAAACAAAACAAAAATAATAACATAATAAAAACAAAACATAATATAGAACGAACAAATGCCCAAGAACGTATCAATCAACAACATCAATCAGACTATAGAAAATTATTATAGGTAGGTACTCGTATATCAATACAATTTGAAAATTATAAAATATTATCTTAAAGATATTTTTGCAGATATAACTACTAAATAATATAATATGTTAATTTGAATAAAAAGTCTAATATTATTAACTTTAAAGAGTAGGTATACCTAAATTGATTAAGATGACATAATTAATAAATAAGGTAGATTATTAAGGTAGGTATTAATAATAAATAAGGTAGAATAAACGTACTTTATATTAATAATGAATATAACATTTTTATAATGTAAAAGTATTATATTAAGTACCTACATACCTAATTGTAATTCTTTAAGATATATATATTTTTTAATAATTCATTACCTAATATACTTATTTACAATTATTTTATTTGTAAAATTTAAATGAAAAAGTAAAACGTTTATTATATATTGTAATAAACTAATAGGTAGGTAACGAACAATGTCAATGTCATTCAAATAGTTGACTATGTAAATAGCATAACCATAATATAATGTATATTATGATAGTATAAATGATATAAAATTAAAAATATGATGAATTATAATATAAACTATAAATTACAAATACAAATTTATGAAGAATTGAAGAAATTAATATAATTAAGATGTAAATTTTTGAAAAATTAAAGTTTTAAAATAATATCGTAGATAGGTACTATGAAGTAGAAACAATTCAGATCCAGAAAATACTTCTCATTAAATTAAGTCTAAATTATGTAAGAAGACTGTTGAAGACCATGTACATGCAAGTAAAGAAAATCTCAGATATTCACAGTTAAAATTAACAACACTTCACAGGGTACGATCTACATTAATTTTTAAAACAAAGTAAATCAGATAACAAACATTATACACAATTGTAACACAATCTATGGTTTTTTTTTATATTTAAATCAGATTTATCATCATTTATTCTAAAAAAAAAAATTTACAATTTAGAAAATTAAGTTAATGTATATATTCTTAATTAGCATATGTCATATTCAATATAAAGTTTTAATATTTTCGATATGTACTTATATTTTTTTCGAAATTATTAATTTGTATAATTAAACTTGTGTTTTAAATTTTTCTTTTATTAAATATTCTTGTAGCTTTGAAATTTTTAAATTTAACGTAGGTGTATTCCATTATTCCGTTTAGTGACCACCTCATCAATCATAAATTAATAACATATATTTTTTAAAAATGTTTATTTAATTATTAATATCCTCCACACTACAGGTATAGTACACTGAGTGTATACATATACTGAGCGATGGGAATTGATAATGTTAAATTTAAGTTAATGTTATTACTTATTAATGACTACAATTTTATATTAAAAAGAACAAGGAAAATATTTTGTTTTAAAACATTCATTAGCAGAAATTTGATTGAAACTTTTGTGATTCCTAAGAAAAATAACCTTTTTTTAATGAGTAGTCAGATGAATTTAATATGCAAATATCTTTTACCAGGTATACCTATTTTATATTATAAGTGGCCAAGTCTCCAAAATTTCTCTTGTACAGGTAAAAATATCGAGAAATATATTTACCGAAATTATAATTTACTAAATACTAGCAGTGATCGAAATGGATTAAACAACGTGGAAACAAAACATGTGGAATAATGCCTCGACATTTAATGAAACTTAATATTTTTATACATTATACATGCCCAATGCTCCAATGAGGGTTTGTTTTACGTAAGTCTTAAATCTAGTTAAATTGTAATTCATGGTAAAATATACTAAAATACAAAATTAAATATTAAAATTAAACAAAGTGTCTATGTTTATTATTATCGTATATTTTATATAATACAACTATACAAAATACAAATAATATTTTCATAGTTAAGACGTGAATTTTGTAAATTTATATTAGCTTCAATATCAATACTACGGTATAAATACGAAATCGGTCTTAATAGGCAGAAACAATAAGCTTGGCATGCGATTAATTAACTAAATTAATTTGAAAAAAGCAATACTTACCAATATTTAAGTCGTGATTGAAAAACAGAAAACAAGTGTTATACACAATGTCGTCATAATAATATTTTGGTGCGCCATCAAACAAGTCCATATCCGCATCAAATAAAATTGAATATCAAAAACGAAAACAGAAAAATACATTCAAATTATAATAATTGTAAAATTAAATCAAAAATTAAGGCATGTAAAAAAAAATATATAAAAAAAAAATAAAATAAAAATATATTAGAATATGGTCTATTAATGAGAACTCTACCCTCGTAAATAATCAATGCTATACATATTATAATATTTGATAATAAGATTTTAAATATAAAATACAATTAAAAAAAATAAATAAAAATAAAAATACTGTAGCTAGTAATGCGTAATACTAAATTAATGTATAATATATAAAGATAAAAATACCGTAAAGATAATTATTTGGAAAAAACAATTGTTTTTTTTATTGGAAAATTGAGAAAAATTTGAGGAACATAATATTTCGAAAACCGATTATGAGTTAGTTATCATCTTTTTTTTTTTTTTAATAAATATTGAGTTTTGAATTATAATCTGTAAATTTATATTATTTAATAAATTAATTATATCAGTAAACCATCCCAATTTATGACGTTTACTAATACCAAAAGAGTTTTACAAATCAAATTATTAAATACTTAATATCCATTTTAATTTTAAAATTAAAAATAATAATAATAAATTATTTTTAAAACTTTTCGAATGAATCTGATTTAGATATATTATTATTTTATTTTTTTGTAATATTTAAAAAAAAAACAATTTTTTTCCAACATTACAGAATTTTTATCTTTTTTTAGTGTAATAATATGTATTTAAATTAATCAGTATATATTTTTTTTTTTAATACAAAATACGCATAATATAATATATGTTAGTCATAGATCACAGCTCTAAATATATAAATTATAAAATATTAATATAATAATACATTATAAAAAAAAAAACTAGTCAATTTAATTTGCAATATTAATAAAACTGGGCTGGGAGAACTAGTTTAAGGTTAAAAGAAAACAACGTTAAAAGTCACAGGGAATTTTTAGACTAATTATTTACTATATATATGTAATTTAAAATGCCTAGAAAAAATATATTAAATAGGTTCCATAATGAGTACAATTTTAATTTTTTTTTTTTTTTTGTCACAATGACAACCGCGTTTTTATATTACCTCCTACATACATACGAGTCATTTGTCTACAAAATGATTCGATTTCGTACAATCTATAAATACTTTACCTGTAACCCCTACAGCAAGAAACGATAATGGAAATTATATTATGCATTCTTTAAGCTAATAATAATAATTTAAAAAAAATAAAAATAATATAAAAATGGTGCAATTATCGTTTCAGGTCTAAAAAAATTATAGGTTTATTATTTCATTATATAAAATATAATATTGATATTTATAATATAACATATTATATTAGATACTGCACAGGTGTAATGCCAAACAAAGTGAAGTGTACATAATATATACGTATAATATGTAAATATAATATATATTATATATTACTTGTGTTTAATTGAAAAATTCAAAAGTTTCTTTGGTTTAAGTGCTATTCGTATACCTTAGTATTAAAAGGTATTTTTTTTTCTATATTACCATATAATATATATTATCATAGGTATTATGATAGGTATACAAAACTATAGGTATTAATATTATATTATAACGTGAATAAAAACTAAAATTATAAAATAATAAATTAGCTGAATATGAATATTAAAATAAAAATATTTTACATAATTAATATTATAGGTAGTTACTAATATTCAAATAACGAACACCGTTTATTCGAGCTGGCAAATTTAACGAAGGGAACGGAAAACGGTAGTTAAATTGTTTTTAGAACATTTTTTATACAGATATTTGATTGCTATTAAATTTTCATAAAACGATTATAATTTAAAAATAAAATAGGTAACATCAATTACATAGGTATACATTTCACGGGGTAATAAAGCTCAGGGAAAATGTATTTAATTGATCAGTACATACGTTAGGTTTATAATAGGTTTAACTTTTGAAATGTAATGGTCGAAAATATAATTAACAATATAGAAATTGTTTGTATATTATATATTCATCACAACATGCAAAGTAGTCCAAGCCTTGACAAATACAAAAAACCACAATTTTTTATTTTTTTTATTTTGAGGATGTCAATAGAGATATTTAAAGGAAATACAACAGGGAATAAAATATTATTTTCTACGTTTTAAGAATATATTAAAAATATTTCCATTCAGTCTTACAAAATAAAGTAATATGTAGGTATATCTACCTAGGTAGGATATTATACGAGTAGATAGACACTGTAAATGAGAGATGACTACTAATATAATATTGTATAACCAAACGACTAAACGAGATATCCTAAATCTGCTGAACTCTCTCATTATTATATTATTTATCAAATTAATTATTAGTATCAACATTCAAGCGAATTAAAAACACTCGGAAATATTAAGAAAAAAAAATTTAAAAAAAAATATATATATATATATATATATATGTATAATATTAGTGTTAAATACGAAAATAATAATAAATAAAACAACAACAACAACAACGAAAAATAAACTAAGGGCTGCTAAAAAGAAAGTGGAAATAAAAACAGCAAAAATTATAAGTTATGTTTGATATGTTTGAAAAAATAAAATAAAATAAAATAAAATAATAAAAAAAAAAAAAAAAAAACAGAAAAAAACAATTTTGGGAAGAAAACTTACCGGGCATTTTCGGAACTATCGTTTTAACAACAATGGCTGTTGATCGGTCGGTCACAGAGAGCGAAAGATTTTAAAAATATAAACAGAAAAACAAAAAGAAAACAAAATATAGAAGATTGAAAGAGTGCGTCCAAGAATAAGTAAAGTATACAATAGCCTATTAAGTATTTTATGCTAATTGTATTTTAACAGTTTTAAAATAGTAGAATAACTGTAAAAATATGAAGATAAAAGTAAAGATAAAGAAAACAAATAATTTAAGCTGTTTTTTATTTAATTTAATTATTTTCAGTTTCTTTGTAGAATGTAATGTTATAGATGACTCTACATAATTATGGTAAAATGGATTGGTGTTCTTTGGAATTGAAAATGAATAATGAACTTTTTAATTAAATATTTAGAATCATTTTTTTAAAATATTAAAAATACTAGCTATAAATTATATTTATATGCCTATATAATTTTAATTATTTTTTTAATATAGGTATATATATTATATAAAATAATAAAATTTACTAATAAACTGTAGATCATACTATTATAAATGTATAAAATAGATAAATGGATAATTACAAAATTACAGATAAATATACAAGGTACTTTAAAAACAATTAAATAGGGGTTTTCTTTTATTATAACGGTATTGGGATATATTTAAGTCAAATTTTAGATGTCAACTATTCGTACTCATCTATCACTATTCTATATTGTTTAATTGAAACTAACTGTTCAGCTATTTGTTTTTGTAATCGCTGCCAATTAAATATTCAATAGCCTAGAAGTGAACCAATATATTATTTAAGGTCAATATAATCGAAGTTATTACAATATTACTTATTTCTTCTTTAAAGAAAATCATATAGTTTTTCTTCAAAAAAAAAAAAAAAGAATAATATTATATAGGATAAAACTGATAGTAATGTTTATTATTATAATCATTATCATAGGGTAAGTATAATAAAACAATAAAATTTAAAATAACATTCAAATGAGTTAAATGGTTTGTTTTATAAAATTCATAAATAGTTGCAAATTAAAAATTTAACAAATAAAGAAAGTATAAAAAAAAAAAAAAAAAAAAAATAATAATAATAAATAAAATAAAAAAATATCGAGTTAGGATGTTTGAATATCTACGTAGGGAGCAGTCCATTTTTCTAGCATTATTATTATAGGTATGTGTTTTATTCTCTAATATCTACTTATACTAAACCAATATTAATAATATAAGGATATTTCTTACCATCAGCTGTAATCCCAGAGAAGCATAAGTAAAAGTAAATAAAAAAAAAAGCAAAATATAAAAAATAAATAAAAAATAATTCTTTATTACAATTTTAATAGAGTAAGAATAAATTTTAAGCTAAATTTTATTATAATTTTAATAAAATATTATTGATAGATAATTAATATGTATATAAAAAAATTAAAATTATTTACTGTCCTACTGTGAAAAATGCTTTCTCGATCAGTGTTGCTAATCTTAAAAAGCTCAAGCATCGATCGGGAAAGCAAAAATTAATAAAATATTTATATTCGTACTCGAATAAATAAAAATTTAATTGAAATAATTTTGCTTGGTGCATAAATGAATATAAGAAATATTTGTACATACCATCTTCAAGTGTATCTTCTCCTTCGGTCATCAATTCATCATCTGAACAGATATTCAATAGATTCACTAACATCTCGGTAACTATAAATCACATTGAAGATAAGTAATGATAAAAATTCATTGATCGCTGTTAATAATACTAAAATATGTGTAAATTACTAAAGTAATTAAATTACCTTTTTCACCAACAAAAGGCAAAGACCAGGTAAATACATCCATGAAATTCGGCAACCAGTATGGATGTGGTGAACAATTGAATTGTCTGATGTTCATTACATTATTTTCATATTTTAAAACGGCAGCCTATTAACAGTCAATATATTTATTAATAATATATATAATATATATAATAAATATATATTATAATTAGGTTTTTACTTTGTTATTGTATACATCTAAGTAGTTGGGCGCAGAGAATATAGTGATTAAAGATGGAAAACCAGTTGTTTGACTTTTCCTATACATTCGATATCTAAATAACATAATATAAATAACAATAGTAATATAAATAAATAGTCATCATTATTTATAATAGTTGAGCTTATGTTGAAAACAAACCCTGCGTCTTGAGCTTCGTGTGCTCTTATAATAGATAGTAAATTGTTGCTCTGGAGAAAATCACAGCATGCTGCATAACTGTAATAATATAAAAAAACATTTATAAGTCAAATGAAATTTAATAAAATATATATTTTTTATAACTGAATATACAAGTATTGTACAATAATTTAATCAAAAATCACAATATTTCAAGGGCCCTCAAATGACTTAATCGGGGACTGCTTAGGTACTTATTACTGTTAGACATAAAATATTTTTTAAACCACAATTTTTTTAATAAGGGTTTTTATAGAATGCAGGTATTATGTCTTTGTGATTATGGATATATTACAGTCATAGGTACTCATATTTATTTATTTTTCTTCCATTAATTTGTAGTTTTCTTAAATTTTTAAAAATTATTTATTCATTTTTATGTTTCTATGTAAAGAGGGTATATTATTTTTAAATTTTCATTATGCATTATATCCATCATTTTTTACTAATTATTTCTATTGTTATTAATATTAATATTTATAAATTAGTTTATTTATTTATTATTTTGGTCTTAATCAGGGATGTTTAAAGCAATAACTAAAATATCTTTCAAAATAATTAGATGAAATGATAGGTAAATAGGTTGAATAGTTACAGCCCGTTATTATAGGCCTATAAATTATAATATAGATACCACAAATAAAATTGAACAAATTAGAAGTAACAACCGTTTCTATATTATATTTGATTATTACCTATATTGATTTAATTTAATGGTATTTTGGTAATGATAGTTAAACTAAAATTGAAATATTTTCTTCAATAATATACCTATTATAAAAATAAAGAAATATTATATGCTCAAATTGTTTTTCTTATATATCTAATATACCTATATATTATTTATTTTTTACAAAATATATATAACAAAGGTTTAAGTTACTAAATTTTAATTTTTAAATTATGTGCATAAATTTATCATTGTAAATGAAAATATACATATTTTTGTTGTTATCTGTTTGATTTTATTATATAAATGTTTTTTGTTCGTGGCTAAAGCTATTTTAAATATAAAAATGGTTTTATTTGAGTAGGTATCTACCTGAGTACTTTATTTATTATGTATTATTAATAATTAAAAATATTTATTAAGTTAAAATACTAAGGTTATATAAATGAAGAGTTCATGGACAACTTTTTTTTTTTTTGTAAATGTAAAGCATGTCATTTATATAATAGCCATTGATGTATATTTGATTGTATACGTGAACTTAGTAAATTAATTTCAATTAATAAAAAAAAAAATGTAGGTTACTTGAACTTTACAATTTTTATCTGCATAGCTATTTAATTTCTATGATATATTTATAATTGTTTCTTTTTTTTTTTTTACTTCTTTTTTTTCTGGTCTATTATACATTTAAATAAGGATTGTGAATCATCTTGATTAAAAATATTTATACTGTCCATTCAAGTATTTTCAGAGATGTTCAATAATTTTCAAACTACATTGATTGATAAATAAATAAATTAATTGAAAAATGCAGATTTGTCTAAGTACATAACTTCGTGTGTTTACACTTTAAAATAAAAATAAGTACAACGAGAAAGTGTCATTATTATACGTAATATAACCTTAGTTTATTAACCAGTAAATTGTAAATACCTAGACTAATGTTCTTCGTTTAGTGTAACTGTATTTATCATTAAACATATTGTTACTAAGTATAAACATTTAACTTTGCTTAAAGCTGCTTATATTTTTTAAATGTAGTAAATAATAATATGAAATTTTAATAACGTTTCATAGTTAGATATAATATTATTATTAGTTACTTATTACTAATATTCATTTTATCGTTATAAAACATAAATAATGTGTATAGTGTATGCGTCCTATTATATTATGTATGTTGGATTTATTAAATTATTAGTATGATATAGGTACTTAAATAAACTATATGCTAAAAGAAAAATAATATAGGTACTTAATTTTAGATTTAGATAGGTATAGTATTAATACTATTAGTTCAATATGTTTTGTGTTAAATTGATTCAAGTTTTATAAACACTTTTTGGCTTCATAAAAATGATCGGGAAGTTTTTAAATTTTTATATAGAAGCTTCACTGCACCAACCCAATATCCAAAGACGGACACAGATGGATGGATCGTTTTCTACTAGAATGGTATACGGTGTATGATGTTATAGTTATAGTTTTACGAAAACTGTAAAATTATTCTATAAATTGTTAAAATTTTATGCTTGAAAATGAAAATATAGGTAATACTTTTAAAAGTATTCCGCGGCGTTTTCAACGTGCCGTGCAGCCAGTGTTAAATTATCGAATTTAATAGCGAAATATACGAATTACGGTGAAATGCGTATACGCTGCTGGTAATATAGGTAGGTACTTTTTATAATTCCGTTTTAAATGGTTCATAATTTTGCGAGAGAATAAAAAAAATCAATAGTTTACCTACCTACCTCAAGCCGTAATAAACGTTTGTGTAAGTATACTGCGACATTGCGTAAAATTTAATATTAACATGTGCGCGTGCGCTTACCTGTAAAAATATGAACAGCCTCTAACGCTATTATGACTGAAATGTTCGGCGTTCTTTTCGCTGCCGAAATCTTCTAGCGGATCCGACCAGAGTAGATCACACATAGGACCGAAAGCTGGAGGCTCTTTGAATCGATCCAACTAAAAAATAAACAAACAAAAAGGAAAATAAATATTGAATACCAATATCAATAATGAATCGTCGTTTGAACGTTCAAAAAATATTATAATCTAGACACGGATTTCAGTGAAGAACGCAATTTCTTTCAAACGTTATCTATATACATTTATATAATATATTATCTACGAGTCATTTTATAAACGTATATATACGAGTATATACATATACGTACGTTATACATATTACTACGTTTATATACATATTATAAGAAAAAAATATTTCTCAATCTAATATTAAATTAAGTTTTTCTACATTTATTTTACTTCGAAATCTTAGTCTCATCGATACTACAACGAATAACAATTATGACAATATTGTTCTGCTCACCCTTCTAATGTCGTCCAAATTGTGTATTTCTGGAGAAAGCCCGCCGTGAACACATAGGAATTGTTGATTCATGAGCGCAGCGAGTGGCAGACAATCGAACGCCTCCATACAGGCGTCGTACACTCGCTCGGAATATTTTATTTTACCTGAAATTTGTTTCATATAGTATTTTATTAACGTATTATAAAAAAAAAAGTTTAAATATAATATCAACAAAAGCATAATATAGTAAATAACTAAATACTAAATAGTAATGTTAATATAGTTTGGTATGATGGTGAACAAATTACATTTAAATATATATAATTATGATTTTTGTTAATTATTTTTTTATAAATATAATTTGTATAAAATATGAAATAATATTTGATAATAAAATATAATATTGTAAATCATTAATTGATCAATGATCATTTTATACGTTGCCGCCGTATAGGAAAAATAAATTCCCCCTGCTCGTTTCCTATAATTGTAAAACAAGGTTGACAAAAGCAGGACACATCAGATCTGCTGTATGTATGTCGTACGTATGTGAATACCAAGGTTAAAAAGTATTCCCTACCTATATTTTTATTATTCTTTTGAAATTCGATTACACATTTTAAATTTAAATTATATATTATTGATAAATATTAATAATTAATAACAAATAAGTAAAACGAACCTATATTATAATTTTCGAATGATAATTTATTATTATATGGCAAATTATATAAAACGATACATTGCGACAATACATACAAAAATATATTCTGTAACATCATGTTGTTATATAAACACTCAATATTTATAATTTTTTGGCCTTTGATTTAAGATTGCACATTAAAAAAAAAATTACTAACTAAGTAATTGGATCTTTTATTATACATATACGAGTATATACAAATAATTATATAACGTATAATATGTAACGGTATATCTACCTAAAAAAAAAAAACATCCATTTTCTATTTTTTACAATTTCAAACTTAACAAGTCAAATTATGTTATTATATTATTATTCTCTACGAGATCTTAATTTAATTTTACCATCTCGAGTTAATCTCTCTTGCTTTCAACTCACGCCCGTTTTCGGTGATTTTAAATTTTATTATTCTGTCAACAATCTGCAGCATAATGGCGGTCATCCTCTAATCTCTATATTATATAATATAAACGAAATTTCGATTTATTCAGTACATTTACCGTTAAATGTTTCGATTACCTACTTGATTGCTCGTGTAATACGATATATTGGTACGCATTTATATTATTATTACGATATAATTGAACGCACGCGTCGTTGACGAAAAGTAAAAGTCAGAACCATGGTCCAAAAGTTATAGTTGCGCTGCGCTGTTCTGAAAGTTTCTATAACTATACATAATAATATTCCACCGTTTATTCCGCTTGTCTCGCATCGAATACGTCTTAATTTGATTTTTACGCCCCAAAAGCCTCGTAATCAGATCGCGGAAAAACTAACGAAATGTCTGAGTTTACTATACACCAACGAGTCGGAATCGACGAATCGCCCATATACAAAGTCGTATAATATATTATAATGTAGAAATGTAGAATCGCTATTTTTTGTCATTTAATGTGGTGGAATTATACAGAAATAAAAACATTATGCAATAAAATAAAATAAATATGTATTCAATATTTTAAAAAATGTGTTAATATATGTACGTTGAATTTTAACTGAATGGTTATTAAGATGAATTTATTGTAAAAAGTTAAGTATTTTATCGTAACATAAATTTGACCAAAATATATAATAGTTATAATAGTAAAATTATTAATTAATTCTCCTTTAGTTAAAAATTTGTAAACTATTAATTTTTTTAAATTACATTTTTGATATTTGTATATATTTACACACATAAAGTTTTTGTAAGTTTTGCATTTTATAATATAATATATTAGTAATACTACAGTTTTTTTTTTTTTTAATGACACATACGTAAATATTATAATCGTACTATATTTTGGTTACTTAATAGTAATTATATGTATTCAACATATGGCACTTTGATGTACACTTTACTATGATGTTTAAATAATTAAAACGATATTTTGATATTTATATTAAATTAGTTTTATTTAAATATTAACGTTTGAATAAATTTATATTATAATCTAGTATACCTACTATACAAACTGTTAATTTATAGTAATTATTTGTGTAATTTCAAATTTTCAACAGGAAATTATATATATTATATATAAACACTCTATAAATTAATTAAATTAAATGCTTTTATACTCATATTTCTGATTAATGGTTTCTGAATGTATTTTAGATTTTGAGCGAATTGGATCTGTTGTGCTTTTGGTAGAGAATGGCATATAGTTAGTACTTTATTTAGGTTTTTATTATCAATAGCTTTTCCTCTACGTTATTGCCATAAAAACATTATTGAGAAATGTTAGAAAAATAGTATAAAAATCTATAATTTTGATAAACTTAAATGATTAATTTAAGATATAACTAACCAAATTTAGAACATAATATATAGGGAATTGAAAAGTCTTCATATACGTAATACAATTTTAGAACTATTAATAACTTTGATTATTAAGTTTAAATATAGATCTTACTTTATTAGGAGTATATGCGTAGGTATGTATGAATTAGAATTAATTTAATTGTATACTTACATTCTTGTTTAAACGTGAAGTATTCGGTTAGATGTCTACATTCGTGGTTTCCTCTTAACAGAAATAACGTGGTGGGATGACATAACTTCAAAGCCCACAAGTAAAGCACACACTATACAGAAAACAAACAAAACAATCGTATTTTATAAACAACATATTATTATGTTAATGAACAATAATTAACAATTCGTATTTAGAAAATACACGAAGGCGATGGTATAAAATATAATGTCTAAATCATATTATTATAATTTTGCAAGTATAATACGTGTAGATTTTGTAATTGATAAATGTATTATAATTATATTATAGTGATGTCACCATTAAATTATTTTATCATATTTTATGTCAAACGACGGCATAATAAAAATAATAATAATAATAATAATAATAATAATAATAATAATAATAATAATAATAATAA
>JAIUCT010000007.1:25654059-25705384 GCA_021307375.1 Tetraneura akinire | reverse complement strand
AATAATAATAATAATAATAATAATAATAATAATAATAATAATAATAAATTAATAAAATATTTAATGGACAATCGTGTTGATCAGTAAAATTGAATATTGGTGTAACGTTGAAAACATAATCATTTACTCGTATATGATATGAAATTTCTATCAATATTTTCATAACGTGTGATTCTGATCACTCTGTATATAAAATATAAGTATAATTTATATTTTAATATTAATGTAACATGTTCAATACCATTAATATCTATTTATATATTATATTATTATTACGTTTACCTAATACGATTCAAAGAAAAATCACGAATCACGATAGTAATTTAAATACCAGTATTACAAGTTATTACAGTTCGCAATAATTTTTGCAATTTTTTTTATAACACACACATATTTATATATATCCCCTATATTTGTTCTACCGATATTAAGCAAAATTATTATGTTTTGTTAAATTTCTTCGTGTTTGAAATCGGTTTTAATTAGTTAAAATCTAATAACTAGTATGTACTCAGTAAGTAGGTTAAAAATTTAAATATTTAAATTATGGAAGACATAATCTAAAGAGATAGATGTTCGCAAAAACGTCAGTTGTGATAATTCAATATCAAGATTTAAATGAAAGGAAATAATAATTTGTAAGAATTTCAAAGTTACGCACAATACGTATAATCTGTAGTTATTAAACATTATAATTTATATGATAAATTAAAAAAGGTCAAAAATCAGCATTTCGAATTCAATTAAAAAGATAAAATGTATATGTTCAGACCCCAATAAATTTAGGTATAATTAATCTCTTCTGATTAACCACCTAATATATATATATAGGTATATTTTTTTTATATACATTGAAAAATAATATTACATCTGAATTTAAAAATTATGCCTACTAGTATTCCTAAAATAATTTGTTGTACATTAAATCATCGTGTATGATAACCGGTGCACATTTTGATGAATAATAAATTATTAAAGTATATATAATATTATAATGCTATCATGTCTAGATAATTTCGTTTTTATATTAACTATTATTAATCATAAAGATTAAAGAATACAGAGAGATAATGTATTTAAGTTTTATGAAAATTAAACACTATTATGGAAATATACTAATACAATTTTATGTTTACAATCTGTAGGCATAGGTTAATTATTATATATCGTGAATATAGAAGTTCCCAATCAGTTTTGACTTACGGCATCCTTGAATATTTTTTAAAAATTTGGAAAATTTATAAAATAAATTATTATACCAATATAGGGTATAGTACGAATGTAATAATTTATTTTATTCAAATTTTTTATTTGGACTCATTTTACACGATATAGGTATAATTTTTATAAAATTAAATTGTAAAAATATGAAAAATATGTATGATTGTATAATATATTTTAAATAATTTTGGGTCATCTCCAATTCAAATTCACTGTATTCTGGATGGGAATCATTGCATTAATACGAGTATAATATATTATTCATTTTTTTACGCATTTAAAAAAATATCGTACAACATACCGTATACAAAACGTTAAATAATATATTTTAATAATTATAAATTAATTATAATAATTAATTATATATGTACAGCCAATATAATTTAATTATTAAGTTAGTTTAATAAAACAATCTATCATATATTGTGCAATATAAACGATTTACGTGAGGATGTATCTCATTGATAAAATTATTATATCATATCAAAAGATTTTTTTCTTTATTTTGTTTTTATTCGTAAAACAAGAAAATAACATTAAACTTAAAAACCGGTCTCACGAAAAGAAATTCTTTTAAGAAACATGAAAATTCATTTTGACTTTTCGAGTGTAAAAATATTGATTATGTTAAAATCAGAACATTTTTATATACATTTTTTTTTTTTTTTTTACTTTATATGGGATTAAACATGACACATGGTGATCACATACTTCAAAGAAAAATCATTCTATCATCATTCAATGTTAATTCCGACAAACCGTATATTTATATAAATGAGACCAATAACGATCATTGTTACCTATAATATAACACCAATGTATACCAATATCGTATATGATGTAATTCAATATGACGATGTTTAAATTAGTACGAGTATATACCATATACGTATATATAGAAATGTAAAATATACGTATATTATATATATATAGATCGATGAAAAGGGGTAGGTATTTAATTAAGTATAATAATGAATTACCTCTATACTGAAATACCCTCTGTCCACATAGTCGCCCAGAAATAGGTATTTCGTCGTTGCTGGAGGTCCACCAACTTCGAATAACTTCATTAAGTCATAAAATTGACCGTGAATATCGCCACAAACTATAATCAAACAATTCAAATACTTAATTAGAAAATATATAGAAATATAATAGTCAATATATAATTACAACTTAAAGTGATATATACACCACTGTGATCATAAACAGACAAACAGTCATACTATAATATTATAATTATTATTGTAGTTGACATCTAAAGAATTAAAATATTTAAATTATATTTAATTAAAAAAACAAATAAATTTAAAAATAATATTAAGCTGAAAAGAAACCACTAGTTTATATGTTATAACTTAAATGTAAAAAAATAAAATGTGTACGCGCAATGACGACAGATGAAACACATTTGTATAAAAATTTGAATACAACTACAGAACGAGAAAAAATTCTAAACAATTTTAATGAGGATTTTGAAATATATTCGGTAAATACATTATAATAATATATATCATGACATTTCAACGTCGTCTTCGTTGAACAAAAGTATGATACGTGATTTTTAACTCGTATCAAGTAATAGTATATATATAATATGTGCATAATAATGTACATTTTCACATTTTGTGAACGATATCGTTTTTACAGGATTTGTCTTGATCACAAGTGTGGGGGGAGGGCGTCTAAGTAATGTAATAATTACAAATGACCCATTTCACAATACATATAATATAATTGGTTCTTAAATTGCGCCCAGCTGAACCCTAAGAATTCAGGATTAAATAAGAAATATAATATTTAGTATATCGATGAATAAAAATATAAAATTGATTTCAATAATTTAAAATAATTTTTCATAGTTATATAATCATTAGAATTTGTATTTATGAATTATATTATATATATATATAGCTAAGCTATACTGCATATACTACCTATATATAGCATACAATAATATACGCGGATTCAAAAAAATGTTTTAAAGCATCTTAAGGATATATCGATACCAATATAAGAACCGCTGACCTATGACGTTTTATGATGAATATCACTTAGAGATAGTGATTAGAATTTTATGCTATACAATATTTTTGTTTAAACACATGAAAATAATAATAATAAAAAAAAAACAATACGAACATATTATTATATAATCTAAGGTATTATGTAACTTTAAACCCTTAAGACATAATATATCGTATATTCGTATTATATTTATTATTTTTAAAACTCCATTGGTTAGCTTTTGTAGTATAAACTTTTGAAAATCAAACAATGAAATCTTTTACTTTTTTTTGTTTTACCACTAAAATATTTTATGTTTTTTCCTTAACATATTTTTTGGCGGTTAGAAAAAAATTACAGTTTAAAATAAACAGTATGGCGGCGAGACATTGATTAATTTGGATCATTATTTCGTATAATGGCTAGGAATTTGTAGAATTTGCATTTTTATCCTAACCACGTAAAGCTCCTTTATTTTAATAAAACGAATATATTTTGTTCATGAATTTTTATTTTACATTTATTTTTAGAATACATATAAAATCATATATATATATATTTTTTTTTTTTTTGGTACATTATGTATTTTTATTTTTATTTTAAGCATTTATTTCTTCTTTTATTTAAAAAAAATATTATTTACTATTAATATATTATAACATTTAACAACATATAATATAGGTACTTAATTATTTTTAAATTCTGAGCGAAGCGAAGAATGTATTAGTTTTACAATCATGTGTGCTATTTATTTTGTTTTTTTTTGTTTTTAAGTATGAAGACACTTTTACTACCCGAAATAATGCTCCCATTTTCACGAATGCATATGTTTCCGGTTGGAAAGTGGATGTAGTTGGTACTTTATTTGGGTCATTTTTTAAATTTCTCTATATTGACTATAAGCGGTAGAAAAAACGACGAAAAAATGACAAAAAAAACGGCATTTTTCACGAAAACTGAAATTTCGACGAATTCGATTTCAATATTTCACGATAACTCAGCTAGGTAATTCTGAAGATAGAGTCTTCAAAATTTTATTGAGTGTTTACATAGCTACTATATATATGTGGTAAAATTTTGGAACCGTTACTTTAATTTTTCTACAAAATATAGGACTTTGAATATTTCGTAAAATTCTCGTTTTTAAGTATATAATGTTTGATAAAATTGATTTTTTTGGGCATTTAGGTCTGAAAATTTTACTGAAGTAAACCTACATATTACTTAACATCATATAAAAATACTAGAAAAATCCCTTGTCTCAATTTTTTTTTATAGCTATTTAAAGTTGATATTTTTAGTTGAAACGAAAATCTTAAAATCCATACGAATATTCTTCTTCTTATTTCTCAATACTTTTATTATAAAAATTAATAGAAAATCCAAAAAATTGGGAAAATTTTAAAAATTTTAATGAAGCGTACTGATATATTATGTCTTAACGTTTTTCCAAAATATTAGAAAAATCACAATACTTACTCAATTTTTTATAGGTGTTTAAAATTGAAATTTCAGTAAAATCATCAATATTTAAAGTATTCATATACATTTTTCTTATTATATTATAATATTTTACAATAATGTTAAATAAAATTGACTAAAATTTCTTTTTTATTAAAATGATAAACCATTGCATTCGAAAAAAGTATTTTGAGCGAAGTTCTGTCAGATATGGGCATTTAGGTGATAAGGGATTTTATGAGCATTTATATTGAACTTGAAAAGAAACCTGAGACTTGAAAATTTTATAAGGTGTTAATTTATGTATTATATGTGTACCTATATATGTTATAAAATTTTGGGTTTTAAATATTTAGTAAAAAATGTCAAAATTTTAATCAATACCTACATTATCTGACTGAACTTCGTTCAGAATCGTTTTTTCGAATGCAATGGTTTATCATTGTATTAAAATTAAAATTAATCACTATGATTTGCACACCTGTATCCCTGCGGCAGGATTATCAGCTTTTTTCTTTTGTTTACACTCTATATATGATCTATAATATAATATAGAATAATATATTGTAAAATCTAAACCCTCGATAATAATTAATAGGTTTGCGTTAAAAATTATTTTCATAATTACCTATTCATCACACAAGTGGACATAACAATTTTAATA
The DNA here is from genome assembly GCA_021307375.1 of Tetraneura akinire. Taxonomy (NCBI): domain Eukaryota; kingdom Metazoa; phylum Arthropoda; class Insecta; order Hemiptera; family Aphididae; genus Tetraneura; species Tetraneura akinire. The sequence continues at coordinate 25,700,031 of JAIUCT010000007.1, read as the reverse complement.
TTTATTCATTTATAATCATATAACAATCTATAAGCGATAAGCCCAGTTATTGATACAATTACTTTTTTAAATAAAACGTGGTCGTTCGAGTCGATTTAAATGCGGTTATAACTCGTAACGCGGTATATCACGGACATATTATTCTAACTGATATTTATTATACACATTTACACTAACCGGTAACAGGAGCTTCGATGTCTATCATAGTCTTTTCGGATCTGAGCAACGCGGCACCCTCATTGACGATGCGCAACGCGGCCGCCTCGTCTATTCGACCCTCGAGAATGAAGTGCTGTTTCAAAATATCCGGCCGAGGTTTGTTTGTCCTCTGGTCCCATACTTCGGCAGTAGTCAACTTTCTGCCCGGTGGAAATGGCACGCCTGCAATCAAAGAAATTATATATTATAATATAGGTATTCAAAATCAAAATATAGAGTTACAGAATATTTATGTATGATCAATAACATCGGATTAAATATCGAATAATTTATGACCTTTGATTTACAGTATACGTCATCATGTTTGTGGAATTTTACAAATGTTATATTGGTGAATACGGCATACAACAAATCGTAAAAAAATAAAATTGTTATTTCTACATAAAAATCATTTAAATTTGGATCGTTACACGCTACATAATAATATTTCGTCATTTCGAACGTTTCAAGGATTCCATTATTGCTCAGAAAATATGCCATGTGCTGGCCAGCCCTAATGTGACAAACATCCACGGTTTGATTATATTTAGAACTTGGCCGCTCATATAGGACCGACAGTCGATCAGTTTGCCAACTGACCCGCAAGAAAGCCACGGTTATTATTGTAATATACGCTATAAACTGTTTTATATGGTTAAAATATAATAATAACAATATGTATTATTTATTTATGCGTGTACGTGTCGTTTTTTGAAATCGTCGCGACACAGAACGACAATATAATGCGCGTCTCTTGGAGTATACACGCGTGGTAAATGAATGTTTTATACCACACTAACTGTACGCCATTAAAATGGTATACGCATTGCTTTTAAAAACTGCAATGACAATATTATGAAACGTTGATTTAATTTTTGTCTCAAGATTATCTGACCAAAATCAGATTTATCACTATATTAACATTATTATAATACTATCTAATGAACACCATAAACATTATTTTATTATACCTACCTATATATCTAATTATTATAATATATTATTAAAATGTATTTTTTTTTTTTAATATATTCCCATATTTACCATACCATAGAAATTAATTTTTACAATCCAAAAGATAAATTTTTTTAAACATTCCGGTGGTGGGGGATTATAAACCCTTAAACCCTCACTGTACACGATCCCGTTATAAAGCGTAACGAACAATAATAATATGCTGAACAATTTCAAATAACAATCCTAGATTATATCACAGTAATATATAATGAATAACAATAAAAATATATTTATAAACAATATAAACACTATCAATTATCATCAAATTCATACATAGTCGACTTTAATATTTAATAATAATACGTATATATACGCAGATACATACATATAACTTCTTTGTTTTAAGCATTAACGATTTATTCCTATACCAAGGTATGCTTATTATGGTTTTACGATTGTACGTTTTACATTTATACATGGTATATTATACGTACGTATAGACACTATAGACACGTAGTAAACAATACGGTTTTCTTATTGCATTATGTATTATGATGTAGTACCTACCTGTAATACACATACAAAATATACTAACTTAATATAATAAATGGTTTTGGAAGATAAGTGACATTTTTGAAAACAAAGTACTGGCTCACAATTTTAATTTACATAATCAAGTGTATATCTATTGCAGGCATAATATTTTTTTACAGTTATCAAGAGATTATAATATATTATAATGTTATATTTACGTGAAGTTCAATAATGACGAAATTGAATATTATTGATCGACAGGCTCGATATAGGTAAAATTATAATACCTATCATGGAAGGACGTAAATATTATGCTAACAATACATAAATTTGAATACATTATAATATAATAAAGTTTTATGGCTGCCTCCACATTATTGTATTTATATATTAATATATTATAATATAATGAAATATGGAATGTAACTCGCATTAAAGTGTATTTGTAAGGCAATAGCAATTTAAACTCGGAAATGACGGAAGTTATATATATGATTTAATCGGATTTCGATGTACGCATTTTATGTCCGAAATACTGAATAGGAGAGCGGATATATAACACTTTTGATTTAAATAAATTTACCGTTCAATATATTATTATAGTACAATAATTTTTATAGATGATTGATATTAATTATTGGTTATTGTCTATATATGCATTCATAGTATAATTAGTAATTTCTCATTACTATTAATTATAATTATAATTTAAAAATAGCACTCTATAATATTATATTCATACGGAATAATGAATATAGTTGATATTTTAATAATTACAAAAATAATAATATGCTAATTCGTTTAGCCGCGAAAAATATTTAATAACATACAAACGTTGACGCATTAATTAACTTATAATAATATAAATGTACCTATATAGAAATAAAGAAATATTAAGGATTTAATTATTCTATACGGATATAATGAAAAGCGAAAAATTAAAGTATAGATACAATATGTATATTATAGAGATAAGTTAACGATTATTATTTATTTTATCGAAATACACACAAAAAAAAAAAAAAAAAAAAAAATTAATTTAATTATAACAAAGGTGTACGATGTGCTTAGCAAATACATTAAAATGATAAAACATTTATAAAAATATAATCTAAAGAAAAAAAAATACCGCGTATAATTGTAAAACCAATAGATATTTTCGCTTCGCTATAAAAATTTAACACATTTAATTCACAGTTGGTTTTATATTATAAATTTCTACACGACTATGAAAGGAATTAAAACGAGGCGTGTACATACTATATATAATACATAGTATAATTTAGTATAATTTAAGACTCACGATTATTCTACAAGTTCACTTGTGAAAAGTTCCAAAAAGTATTCCTACAATAAGAAATTTACAGCATACGAGTATACACAATATAGGTATAGGTAATACGTACGTATATTATATAAGCTTAGTTTTATGGAAAACAGGAAAACGTTAGGATTATTATACAAAAAAGTAAGCATTCATGCTAAGATACACTCGCGTATTAAATAATTTAATATATATGATAATTAGTTAGCTTATAATATATTATATACGTATATATATGGAGTAGTATTAAAATTTTAGAAAATAATATTAAACGTTAATTCACGATTGAAGATTAGTAATAATAATGTATACGTGATACGAGTATAAACGATATGAAAAAATCGAATATGTTATATGTATATTATAATATATATAATATAGAGTTTAATATTATGACGATAAAAAGAAAAAAAGTTAACAAACTAAATTTTCAAGTACCTATTTAGTACCTAGGTAATTAGTATAATCAGTATAATGATATTAGTCTCACGTAAAATTTTGAATATATTTATAGTGTATACGTATTATTCGATCGACATTGAACTTCGCGTTTTTATTCAAATAATAATTATGTTTTGTTCGTGTTCACTTTAAGTATAATCAATGTTATATAAGTTATAACTATTGTATATACTTAACAAAAATAAAATTATCGTTTGATAGTTTTGTTTTTTCGTTTTAAAATTAACTCTGTGTTGTGATGAAATGTTGGGACCCCTGCAGTCGTCGTTATGTATAGCGTGTATTATAGAACGTGCAAAAAGGGAAAATGTGCCGAAGGGACTCAGCGGGGATGGGCGGCGTAAACCTTGTGCCAGAACGACTGGGCACGCCATCCCGGTGTCGATTAAATATAAAGGAAATGAGTCGTAAATTATGTCTGAGAAAGACCTTTTCTGCGGAGAGAAAATACGCGAACTAAGGCTAAATAATAATACAACGAGTCGTGTGCGGAGTGGAAGAGAAAATAATATAATGGATTTTTTTTTAATATATATATACTATACATATATATTTAATAAAAGTTTTAAAGAACTTGTATGGAAAATAAAATAATAATATTTTTAATGCATTATATATTTATAGTATAAACGCATTTCTTATGAAAATATGAAAATTAAATGAACAATTTGTTTGCCTTATATAATATATTATTGTAATTTGCTGGTGGACTTTTTATATAATAGAATATTTAACGTTTTGTATAAGACACAAGTCTGGAAAGAAAATAATTAATTTACATATTTTATATTACAGCGACCTCATCGCCTACATTGATAATGTACCTACTTCACGAATTAAATTATCTGAGAAAATGATTATATTTATATATTATTCGAATTAAACTAAAAACATATTATGAATTAAAAAAAAAAAAAAACGTAAATTAAATATACCATATTATTAATCAATAATTGTATTTGAATTTTGTTTAAACATCACACTAGATAGCGATACGATCCAACCGCGTGTCCCATAACCGGTGAATAGACATATTATATATTATGTGAAGGATACAATTTATTATTATATATTCAAAACATAATTCGGTAACTGGAGCCGTAATCGTTAAACATAGCGTCTCAACTTTCAAGTTATGAGTTTAACATAAAGGATAAATGCAAAAGCATAATTAGGTATATTTAAATCATTTAGGTTTACAAGTTGATCAGTATTGAGTATACGTAAACTATATTAATTTTCTATAAATAATTAATAAGCTATTGAAATGTTTACACTCATCGATTATTATTATAACATAATATATATATATATATAGTACATAATTACACTATTGCAACATTTTGGGCTTCAGGGCAGCTTTCATTTTAGGGTTTCGTTAATTAGTTTTCCTTTATGGCTGTAACTAATTCATATTTCTGTAACTCATAAAGGAAAATAGACATAATGATCATATATATATATATATATATATATATTAATACCTTATACCTATAGATTGAATTTGATCAGCTATATTCTTCTGTGTAATGGCAAGTAATTAAATAAAGAAATTCTTTATTATTTTATATTTACTAATAATACTGTTGTTTACGAATTATTACAAATATATAAAATAACTACGAGTATATAGCCAATTTTGAATTTCGAATGAATAGGAGGTAAGACGCCATATACTAACAGGAAAATGTTTATACAAAAATATTTCATGATAACAAAAAACGATGAGAATTTCATAAAATAAGATTGATAATAATCAAAGTTGGCCATTGTATTTTTTTTTTTTTAATCAGTGTTGTTAGAAACTACGAAAAGTTCAATTCGTTTTAATAACATGGTTACCAGCCACTACCATAAAATGTTTGAATAAAAAAAAAAAATGTTTTTTGGATTGACTTATAAAATATCATGTAATTTTAAAAGAGTTTACTCGTGGATAGCTATATACAAATACCTACTATAGAGTATAGATAACATACTCCAGATATTATTAAATCCAAAATGATCCCATCATTTATCATTTAAGAGATAACAAATAAAGAATATTTTTACTTTTATTTCCTACTGAAAGATGATAAAAAAGAAACGTTTTATCTTTAATATCACTTTAATATCGCTAGGTAGGTAATCAATTTTACTTGTAAAAATCATCCATTAGAAAATAATTTGTCGGCTACATACTCGTATTCTATCATTGCAGATGCAATCGAGTCGGCTATCTAATACAATATTTTTTATATATATTATATCTTATGATTTACATCTTTATATGAATTTCCCTCCTTCGATATAATACGAGTATAATACCTATATAATATATTATATCTGCGTATATATATATACTCTATCCAACGAGAGATTACGCCGCGCACCGACCAAAATTCGTCCATTTTCGCGCATCCCCGAGCACACCCAGTCAGCTATAAGCTCTACCACTAAAAGACCGATCCACAAAAATAACAATGCAACTAGCGACACATATTTTGTCAACGATTAATTTTATATAATATGTATTATCAATTTATCATTATGTATCATATTATGGGCGGTAATTATAATCAACAAGTTGTAATTACCGATCATTACCGTATAATTGATCGGCAATCTTCGGAACAATTACATATAGTATGGAGTGGGAAATTTGGGCTCAGCAACCGTTCGATCGTCATTCAGCATGCGCAGAAACGGCGTAATCTCTCGTTGGATAGAGTATTATAATATATTATACAAAGTTATACGTATTCTATATCATGTTATTAGTAACCTGATATAACTGATTAATTACTATAATAATTGTGTTTGTTTATACACTTATCTATACTGATAAAATATTATAATTTAAATTACGTTTAAATTCGTAAGCTATAGGAATTCTTCGTAAACTTTTATGACGTACCATTATGGGCATTATATTATTATATTGTTCACTATAACGCGGGGATGTAAAACGATCGATTTCTTTATTTGCCGCACATATTATTACTATTATTATAATGGGAATAATGCGCGTAAACATTTTATGATTGTGTACTTGAAAATGTGCTCGAAAATGGCGAGATAGAAATTTTCTATCCCGCGATTTTGTTTTACACAGGGGATAGAAAAAATAACATTTTTATCAATGTCAGCAAAAACGTATTTTTCGACGAACCCTATACGAGTAAGTACAGCAACTCTTTCATTCTCTCTCTTTTTATACATATTATAACATACGTATATATATATAGAACGTTTTATTTTCCTCGTTCCGGACAGGATAAAAGCCGTATAAATTTTATACTTATGTAATATATATATATATATAGTTTGATGACGTTCTCGCACAAAGTGTGTAAACAAAAGACAAAACATCGACCAGAATAATATAATACAAGTGTTATAATATAATACAGCCTATATATTTATTATATACGCGTATACATATGGAAAAGAGAAATGATTTAATATTATATACACGAGGGATGTATACACAACACGTGTATCACGCATGTACAGAGCGTTTCGCGAGCATATAAATAAACTTGAAATTACGTTTTTTTTTTTCGTATACGTATACCTCCTGTAGATACTTAAATTTAAAATTTAAAATATAAATTGCTAACAACCGTTTTAAACGCATTATATTGCATCAGTAATATGTGATATTTAAATTATTCGAGTATATAAATGTTTATACCCTTACTTCGAACTTTCGAAGGTCCAAACAAACATGCTAATATACATCTTATTTATGTTGTTATGAGAATAATATAATAGTAATTTATGGCGAATTGCGATGACATTGGCGTACAATGCTCGATAGATTATTCATATATAGTACCAGTACGGCGTCTTGGACGTCGAAAAGAGCTGAACCTTCTGCACAGAGTAACTTTAAGTTTTCTCGCAATTTTAAATATTAATTTTATATAAATGTAAATTCTTAGAAAATAATGCCTACATTTTATTATATACGTATACTCGATTTTATATACCTATATATATATTATCATATAATAATATATTGTGATACATTATTTAATATTAACTAGAAAGTTGTACAAAATAAATTATATGATTAGTAATAAGTAACAAACATTATGAATTATTTTAATTATACTTGTATAAAGATTATTATAATTATAAAATATGTTCATTGAATATAACTTTTACAGGAAATTTATTTAGGTTTATTATGCTGTAGATAATACGAGTCATATATAATTCGTATAATTTAATTAATTATTATTAAATGAAAATTAAAAACAAAATTTAAAAGTTGTTATTTACCATAGGATGATATAATATATAGCCAAAAATGACATTATGGATTAGTACGGCTTTTTACAGTTAGGTCAGATGTCAATTATAATATTTCAAAGTTTAATTTATTATCGTTATAATATACGTTTATATTTTATTATAATTTTTAAAACTGTTCTGTTATATATAAAATTAAAAATATAAAAATAAAATTTAAAAAATGTAGAAAATTTGTTTCTATAAAAATGTCTTTTTTAAGTTGATTACATTATATACCAACCTAACGAATGCCTTATTATTCTGTATAATTAAAAATTAAATTGCAAACTTTTCTCTCGCGGATTAAAATAAGAAGACCGAAAGTAAAACAGACGCTAAAAGTCTTTGAAATTTATACATATTAATCAAGTAACTATTTAGCTTGTATATGTATAAGCACATTAATTCTCCACAAAGATCTGTTCACAGTAACCTAACCAAATGTAATAAGGTAACTTCGCGATGGTCAAGAGGAAGTGACAGTGGATCGTGCGATCATTTATCATTCGTTTTGCATATACGAAATCATAGTAATATAATATTTTTTTTTTTTTTTTTTTTTTTATACTCAAAAAAGCCCAGGCGAACTTTTTGTATAGTGATGTATGTAAATATACAATATTATGTTGCGAGTAAGGTATACACACGCACGGAGAAAGACCATACCACTTTTGGATTTCATTATAAATGTTTCACCAGTCACGGGAAAAACACGGTTTATGGTATGTATATAATAATATAAAATGATACACATTACACGTCATATACGCCGTAGGTACTACTTGAACCTTGAGGGATCGAAAAAAAAATAGAAACAATTTAAAAAAAAAAAAAAAAAAAACAAATAGAAATCCTCTCGATTCTATTTTCGTTCGTTTTTGCAACAATAAAATTTATACGACGACCGCCTCGAGAACAAACTAAACATGGTTACCGCGATAACCAATAACCATTTTCCACCGTCTCGAGTACGCAAAAGAAAATGTATAGCGACATCATCATACTATACGCGTATAGGCAATAACTTTGTGCCCGGGGTTTTTTGATTATTATTTAACAACAAAGGTTTCAAATCAATCGTTCGAATTTATATTTTATATATTATAAGAAATAAGAATTATTAATGTACTCGTATTATACATTATTTTTATTATATAGGAGACAATATTATTAGTTTATTACGCGTTTTCGAGGTGGCTGACCAATGTTTTCTGGGTCATTGGAAACGATTTCCGACGTTCGTAATGATTTCAATAAAAATAATGATGACGATGATGATAATAATAATAATAATAATAATAATAATAATAATAATAATAATAATGACGATATAATAATAAAGTATACGACCGCAACGACGAAGACAATATAATATATTACTATAAGGGCCGCGAGACAATAAATAATAAAACTACCGTCGTGATGATAATAATAATAATAATAATAATAATAATAATAATAATAATAATAATAAACTCGCAGAAATAAATTATGTACGGCGTGTGCACAGAAGTAAAGTACGCTATAAATAAAATATATAATATATATTCTAAGCATTATCATGAACATGGTAACGTGCAGAACGAAAAATGATCTCGACGATCGGTATTATATCGACAGGCCCACGTTACCATAATAATGTGAGCTTAACGAGATTATAGAGAATATCGTATTATTATTATTATTATTATTATTATTATTATTATTATTATTATTATTATTATTATTATTATTATTATTATTATGTCTCGGTTACAAAACCGTGACTAACGTGCATTTTGGTTTCAGTGTAGTGGTGTATCTAAAATTATAAAAATTTACATTTTACATATACTTGCGAGTGTATACAATGTACTCGTATACAATATACTGTGTATTAGATACCGTATGGCACATACAAATAATAAAATATGAATTGTATTTTGGATATAAAACGATAAATTAACAAAAGAGCAATATAAAAAATAATTTCATCTGCAATTTATACGTAAGATGTCGTTAAATATATTTTCGTCTGCAACGTGATTATAATAAAAGTGTATATATTATTATACAGCAACATAATATTATTTGTCACTTGCCACGGTCAATATTTATTTAATATAATATCTTTGAAAATAATATTTTTTTTTTTAATATAGACAATAATGTTTGTACACGAATTAATTTTGTTCAAAAATTGTTTTATGGATTCTTTGAATTTAAATTCAAAGTTAAAAAATCTAAAATATTTACTTTTACTCGTATCGTTCACTCAAGTATTTTTTCCCCCTTTAAGTTACGTATGAAAGGACAATTAAAGCTCTAGAGCCCAAAGGTACGTATATTATACAATATAATATTTTATTCATTTTAAATTTATATTCTATTTGGTGATGTCACGTAGTGGCACATAAGTATTTTATTTATATAAGAAATATATTTTGCCAATATAAACGATTTGTCTAAAATTGTGTTTTTTTCATATTAAATTTGGACCATTTATACAATAACAAATAAAAAAATAATTAATCATTATGATCAAATAACAATTAACGATATGTAAATAGTAATCAAATGGCTGCAGCTAAAAAATTTACTGTGACCACAAGCCATAAATTAAAAAACATATTGTTAAAATATTGTTATATCTCGTCTTGGTGTTAATATAATCATAATATTGTATACAAAATCATTAAGCTATATACGCATTAGTATATAGTAATATAGGATATAGAAACCGTTTATAGATTTTAATGGCTAGAAAAACAATAAATTACTCTTTTATATATAAAAATAAAAGAAGAAAAAATATTATTTCTTATCCAAAATAGGTGTCAGATGACTTTAACGTTTTACTTAAATTATAATTTTACAAAGCAGTTAATAATTATTGTATAAATACCTTCAGTAGAAATTGATCAATTGGATAATTAGCGTTTCTTTGCATACTTATAAAATTATAAATATAATTTATATATATATAGGCATATATAAATTCTAAATATTTTTTAAAATCCTTTTGGAAAAAATAATCAAGCCGATATTGTTTTGTGATTTACATTTACGTATAACAAATCGGTGATGATACAGAAATGATTCGGCGACTTAATATATTACTTATTTATATATAATGTAGTCGATCATATTATATAAGATACTTAAACGATAAACCGCATAAAATTTAATGTAATTTAATTTAATTTATTTGCCAATTTAATTGTACGGTGTCCGGTAGGATAATACCACGCACTACAGATAATGATATGATACTGCTGCAGGTACGACAATATAATAAATTTATTATGTATATGTTGCCATGTTGGTTAACTGCTGATCATCTTGCTACCGCGGTATAAGTTATTAAATGTATATATATTATAATAATGTACCATATTAATAATTAATATAATAATGCGTACCATGGTAACCGTAGTGTAGTCCCTCGTATCTCACATGCTAATCACCTATAAAATCGGGAGAGCATAATAATTTTTATTTTTTTCTACCTCATGATCATATTTAAGGATAATATTATATGTTTTACTATATTCTATATATATGTGTCACGTTTATGTAGTATATAGTATAAAACAGAATAATTTAAATCTATGAGCATAATATTAATTTAATATTTTATTAATTACAATATTATGAATATTGTACATTATACGTAATCGTTTCTGACAGCAGTTTAAAAATTATATTATATTATGGTAACCGGGTGTAAGAAAAACGATTACAAGCATAATACGTCATACATTACCGTAACCGCAGTTACTCACGGGGCTGAATTGTGACATGTAAGGCATACATTAGACATATATATATATACATAACATTATTATATAATAATAGTGTCTTAAGTTTATTTTTCGTTTAGGAAAAAGAATATAAAAACTTATCCAAAACAGATAAGAGCAATAGAGCGTGTCGCATAAGTGTGAAATATGATATATTAGGTAGGTACATTTTGTACGGATATAATATTGAATAATTAATATCATTCCGATGACATTTGGGGTGATACGTCTTTTTTTAATTTTCAGTTACTACTTTTACATACATAAATAATAACATGATTATGGATATTATGTTCACTGCGATGATATATTATAATATTATTGTAATATGTTGAAATTTAATAAAAATATATTTTATTTTTATAATTCGTCTCCATTTAATTTTTATATTATTAGCATTTATTATGTACCTACTTTAAAATATATATACAGGTGACAGGTATATTTTAGTTTTTGGTATATACGAAAAAAAAAAACATAATCAAAAAGTAATTTTAAAACGTAATTGATTTTAATTTCTGTTATAAACTGTGCTGTGTTAATCGTTCAATGGAAAATATCTCAAATAATATTCAAATTGTAACTTTCAACTCGGCTAATTTTTGACTTATGAAGTTAATTCACCATTGTAATTTATGAAAAATAATTCATAATCAAAATGGTAGGTTGCCATCATTTTTTATAAAAAAAAAAAAATATAGTTGATTACAAAATTATTTAAATTATTTAAATAGGTGTATAATTGAGTTTGTTAAGCAGCTAAAAGAAAAAAAAAGAAAAAAGAATTTAAATATAATGAGTCCTCAAAAAGTTACGGAGTATTATTTCCTACTGTTATCTATATAGAAGTACTGAGATAGGTATATTATTGATTAGATACTATATATTATTACTACTTATAAAAGTTATATAAATTTATTTTAAAATTATGTAAAATACAATTTTAAATAATATTAAAGTACAGATATTTTAAAATAAATTTCAAAAACGTAAAATGATTACCTATTTACAGGGTATACCTATGTCTCACTAGGTTTGTCCATCCCAATAAACTATTATTTTATTACATATTTTTAAAATCTGATTTTTGCAACTTATTTATTTATATACAAGTCACATTTTTCATTATTATATATATACGAGTATATATATATATATTTAAATTTTTAAAAACAAAATAAAAAAATAAAATTTTAAGAAAGGTAATTCCTATTCTTGATTTTTCTTAAAATTATAAAATTTAATTGAACAAAATATAATGTAGGCCAAACTTATGACTAAATGGAAAAATGAAAAAAAAAAATGAATTTTTGGTTAATTAAACGAAGAATAACGTATCAGCAAACGGTTGGCGAACGTTACAATTTGATCGTTTCGTGGCGATTCCGCTTTCAATTAATTATTGTTATCATATTTAAATGTTACATAATCGTTAATCAATTAAAATATAATTACGATAAACGTGGATATTAATACACCTTGATTATACAATTATCATTGTTATGAAACAGTTTATATGGAATATAATAATTTATTATAAAATATGGAATTTACTTAAATTTAAAAAATTAATAACTAAGTATGAAATACTTTATAGAAAAATAATAATTCGATTATTAAAATTTTCAGATAATTAAAATCTATTAATTGGCCATTTCAGAATTTTTAATAAATATGAAAAAAAAAATCATTACACAATGAAAAATGTGACTTTTATGTATATAAATAAATTGCAAAAATCAGATTTAAACAAAATTTAATAATATTATTAAATAAACTTAATAAGTTTCAAAAGTTCATTGAAGTGGACAAACCCTGTGAGACACCCTGTATATATATAATAATAATCGAGGAATACACAAATATTCTATGTAATATAATATTATACTTAAACAACTTTCACGAAACGTTATAAGGGTAGGCGATGGTGGTTGGTATAAAACTATAAAGTATAATCATACAATGTGTATATATATTTAGTGGCAGGTGCGTCTTCGTCTTCGTATATAAGTATAATAATATAAAATATATAGGAGGAAAAGAAAAGACGTTCACGAAAATTCCCGAACTAATAATGAATACCTACTATATATATATATATAAGCATAATATTTTAATAAATTATTTATCAAACAACTTTTTTCGACCTGATATTTCGCCGCCGGCCGTTAAGCGCCAAAACGTGTTGCATAAAACATGACATTATATAGATATCTATATATACATCTATGTATATAACGCTACACCCGGCAAGGATATTCTATATATAATTCTATTATAATAATATATACCTAACCTGTAATATATTATATTATTATACGCACCGCGGTATATTTTATAATAATAATAACGTATAATACGAGATTACAATTTACAAGTATAGTATGGAAGTAGGTAACGAAATTTTGATATATCGTGAAAACGTGATATTAAAAAATTCCGACGAAACAACAATACGGCGGATACAAGAAGTGGCTGGGTGTTGAATTTTATGGACGCGTTATAAAACTACAGTAGGTATAGGAAATATTCAAATATTATAATAAATATAATAATAATAATTATTATTATTACTAATACGATGTGTGTACGTAAGTACGAGAAAAATGTTTAATATCAGAATATAAGAAGACCGGGGAGACTAACTATATTCTTTTTGCCCCTCGTATTAAAACGTGAATATTATACGTATAATAAATTATACTGAACGGTGCATAAAAACGCGTTATCTATTTCTTTTCGAGTATATCCAAATTTAAAACGTCCATTGTGATGCGAAAAGATCAACACAATAATATTATACATTATATTATAATATTATGTTGTACGGCGAGTGATTCAACACCACAATTTTTCTCCTAAATTAAATCGCGGCGTTGGTTTTTCTATTGAAAGTTAAAAAATTACTTACCAACACAAGTGTTTAAATATTATATTCAAATATTCTTCGATTTATAAGTTAATATTATTTAAGGGAGGTATTTTAACATTTTATTTTATAAACTTTATAACTACGTATAATATGCAAGTACGTTATTGGTATTTTAATACCGGTTAATTTACAGAACAACTGTTAGGTTAGGTTATTAATTGACATAATTTTCGTATACACAAAACATTAAACACTGACGATTGATATATAATATATAAACTTGCTAATATATTATAATTAATATAATATGTTATATGTATATCGGAAATGGTTTTCGTAAAATATCGTATAGTATATTATCATTTTAATGGGTCACACGCTATACTTCCCACACACGCACGCGCGGGCGCCCGCGAGAGTAAAATAAAATATAAAAACGACCAATTTACACACACCGCCGCTGCAGTATAATAATATATGCACAACTTGTGAAGCCGCACGTATATTATTACATTAACAATAATATACAATATCATTGGAATACATATAGAGTCCTCGCTAGTGTGTTTGTATATTGACGACATTTTATATTATAATATACACATATAAAACTGCACCCCTTTTTATTATTATTATTATTTTACAAACTATTTTCACGTTGCTATTTATAAACTTATTAGTATACACAAAACGCAAATTTATTTTATATATACGAGTAGTATACTCTTATGAAATAGAGTCGGTGTGGTCTATCAATTATTCACCAAAGTTCTAAGTAAATGAACGTACACTTATATTAGCTTATAGCTTGCGTATTAGAGTGCGAATGATATTATACTATAAGAGAAAGATCGAGGCGCTTGCGCACATTACGTAATACACAATATTATACGACTTCTTCGTTTTAAATTCGTTTATTTAGGACTTTTGGGCCGCTTACATATACCACAGTATAATATACTCCACGGAATAAGGCGATATACGGACCATAATATTTTATGGTCTCCTTGAGTTTCGTTCCGGCCATTCTGACTGCTGGCTGTTTGCAGCTTGCGCGTACAACGATGGCGGCACACGTAAACCCGTAATAATTCGCACAATCCCATACATAAATGTTTAATTAAGTATAAATATGTTCTCCCGTATAGGTCGTACGCGTATAAAATATAAATGTATAAATCGCATGTACCTTCATTATGTATAGCTTGGCGTATTCGATTAAATAAAAGTGCTTATAAAGCGCTGGTAAAGGCCGTATTGTGACTTGCTTGAGATAATTGCATATAAATATTATAATTCAATGACTTAAAATATAATATTATATTACAAGCAAAATACAAGGACTTTGCACTTACAATTTATGACTTATCAAAGACGTACATTAAATATTTTTTATACACTCCTTGACGAAATTTTATAAAATATAAAGAAATAAATATATAAATAATTAATAAAATGCATTGAAGCAAGCAAAAACAAAAAAAAAAAAGTACATTGTACTAAATAGTAAAGTGGTGTGTTCATTTCGTAATATTGCAAACAAAATTTAAATTTTTTCAAATCAACACAATAATGTTTTAATATAATTATATTTAATCTTTAAACTTACTATAAATTTACCCAATTACCTCGTATGCGTATCGTATCTAATTATCACACACTAATATAATACAGATATAATCATAATAAAAATAATAATAATTTTTGGCATGAAGTTTGTGCGCGGCCGAACGATGAAGGGAGTAGATAGAAAAATGCAAAAGGAAAATAACACGCGATGAAATTAGAGACTGTAAGAGTGGGCG
Organism: Tetraneura akinire; assembly: GCA_021307375.1. Taxonomy (NCBI): domain Eukaryota; kingdom Metazoa; phylum Arthropoda; class Insecta; order Hemiptera; family Aphididae; genus Tetraneura; species Tetraneura akinire. Next base: position 25,683,816 of record JAIUCT010000007.1, on the reverse strand, counting down.
CCCGAATGTCGGGTCATTTGTGTTTTCGCTAATATACGATAGCAGGCCGTGTGTTTTTCTCTCTAGAGTGCAAGCGTGTCCCGTTAAAACCGACGCTGATCCCTTTGATTATTATATTATTAATATACATTATATACATATAATATTATGTAAACACGCGTACGAGTATATATATAGCAAAAAATGCACATAATTTCGTAAAAATTATCTCGGTATAATCCAGGCACGATAGTCACAATATTATGTAAATTGTTACCTCTGCATAGATGGATTAATAAAACAAATTTGATTGCAATCAATTTGGACGCTGCTTCACAGGAATGACACCAAATTTCCGGCCATTTAAATTTTAGGCTATGACGTTTTAAAATATTTATGTATATAATATTAGTTAATAATTATTATCATTATAATTGGTTTTGGTATATATACTCATATTATTCTGGTATAATATTGTAATCATCATAATCAATCAATATGGCTGTTTCAAATCATTTAGTGAGATATATCAAATTCATTTTATATATAGTTTATAAAAATATTTTTAAGTTTCTAATAAATTCCAACGCGATTTATACAGGTATATAACAATTATACTATTATAATTTGTTATAATAATTTGCGACAGAAAAATTACAGGCAAAATGGAAAATTTTTTTTTTTCTTTTTAGCACGTTTTCAAATTAATCAATGCATCGTACTAGGTGTAAACATTATTAAATGCAATTTTTCACATATTTTCATTCTATGTATGTGTATAAAAACATTACCAAGTGTAAATTTAACAGAAAATAAATCACAAAAGCTCTCCCCATATTTTTGTTTATCCGCCTACCGAGATTTCCTGGATAGCTCGCCGGCCTGGAAACTATAACCACACATATGACATTATATCTAATTAAAATATTGAGTGATTTGATAACAAAAAAAAACAAAATATTATTTACGCCGACAACATTTCCATATTATGACTGATATATCGCACTATAGAATATATATTTTTCACGTATTTTGTTTTTATAAATCTCAAATTCGTAATGAATTCTTAGTAATTATAAATGCGAATTCGGGTGTACCTGTCAAAACAAACGGAATATATTATAATATATTTTGTGGCGTAATATTATTATTATTTTAACATTTAGTCAGATAAGATAGAATTATTCTAATTATTAATTAATTTTTAATTAGTATGTTGTAAAATTTACGACCTTTTTAAATTATTATATTTTTTATATTACATTACACACGTGAAACGTGTATAGAATTCTTATGCGTCGAGTATTCGTGTTAAGTATATAAAAACTGTAAAATTACCAAAATATTTATTTAAGGTATTTTTTTTATTTATTATTTTTTTTTTTTTTTTTGTTTTTTCGTAACATATTAATAATATTATCATATTATTGTACATTACGACCATGACGATTTTACAAGATTAACAGCAAAAACAAGTTTGTATATAATATGCAACGGGCCGCGACATCGGTTGAAATATTTATGTATATTTTACAGCTAGTAAACACTTTGTTATTGTAGGCGAATCAAAGAAAATAATATTTTTGAGGTTCTCGCGTGCGACAGCTCTCTGATCTATAAATGTTAAATCTATTTAAAAATTAAAATCACTTTCCTCTCTTTGAATAAAAGAAGAAAAAAATAATAATAATAATTAAAACGTTTCGTCTGAAAAACAAATGGAAGTTATTATTCTAATTAAATTATATATTTATAAATGGAGGAAGCGTAAGGTCGAAGAACCTGTGACCTATAACCTAACCCGACTCATAACCAGTAACCGTGTTTGGAATCAATGAAAATATAATATACAGATACTATACGTACATAGAATATAATATACTTATATTATATTGTTATACTATACGATGATAATAATATAACGATAAGTACCACGGCGGGACTTTATAGGATAACAACAATACACGATCGTCATAATATTATGGGATCAACTTTGTTATTGCAGTATTTGACTGTAATAAATATTGCAATGCGCGTGCGAGAGACACTGATAAAGTGATAACGAATGAATAATAAGTTGATAACACGCTATAAAAATAGCACGGGCGTATACTATATTGTATTAATCATGATTGAAAACAATATAAAAATACAATAAGCAAAATACGTCAAAGACGAAATTATTATCTCGGATCGAATTTAAATCGCGTGAAATGTGTATTAAATTTATGAATACAAATAATATTATAATATGTATTATACCTATACCTACCTAATTAATACGATTTCTCGAAATTGTTTATCGTACCTAATATTACAATAAATGTATACATATATTTTTAAAAACGTAAACATGAAAATAATATTGTTTACGAAACTTGAAGTCCATCACTTCTATTCAAATTTTAATTTATTGATAAATAATAATTAAATAAACATAATTATAACAGTCGTACCGACGACAATATTATAATCTCTTATTAGCCAAAGCCTTTCATCGTCGGAAAATAATATAATATCATTTTTGATAAGAATTATTATAAAATAATTGTTATTTCTGTAAATGAATAAATAATGATATAATGTGAAGAGGCGTAAATAATATCATGATATATAATTAATATTATGATACGTGATAACTGATAATTGTTTATTTAAATCGAACGCAGGAAAGAATATTATAAAAGTAGAAAGCTTATGGATGAAAAACACTGAAATATCAAAACAAGATTCGAAAACAAGAGCATTTTTGAGGTTAGGTTAGGTTAGGTATTCCTTTCGCGCGTCCAATGCAAATGAAATACGATATAAGATATTATTAAAACTATATATTGTGAAATCGGAAATACAAATTCTTCCAATTTAATATTTTAATGTTAACCGAACCAAATCAAACTCGATATAAAATAATCATTTTTTAAGTAGATTTTCTTCGTTTGTTTCACCAATATTTTTTGCGATTCTTATGCTCATACGTTTCTCATAACACCGTCCAAAAGTTAATTATTTTACGTGTATTTGAAAATAATTATTGTTAATAGGTACTTCAACAGTTAATAATTTATAATTCTTACCGTAATTATCAGTATTATTCGCTTATAATATATTATGATAAAAATAATAATAATAATAATAATAATAATAATAATAATAATAATAATAATAATAATAATAATAATAATAATAATAATATGTAGGTCGAAAATATAATACATAAACAATAAAATGATAAACAGATTAATAATTGTTGGAAAGCCAATATAAAGTTTAAATTTAAAATAAAAACTGTTATTGAAATTTATCATTTTACACTTCACATAATGTTGTGAAGTAGGATTTAAATATATTTAATTAAATTGCAATCTGTAGCCATAATAAGCTTGTGAGCCAATCGTCATTGTGTAAACTGCAAGACAAAAGCGTTAAAACTCAGATCGGAATATCGCAAACAATAGAAGCGATATCATAGAAATAATCAAAAAGAAGTTTTCAAGTATACAAGTTACAATAGTTTATTAATTTCACGCAGGAGAAGCAAAAATATTATTCCTATACAATACTTCGTATTTGCTCTTATATAAACTCAAAACAAACGAATTTATTTTGTTTTTGTTCGAATTGCACTTATTACATAACGTTTATTTATTTATAATAATTATATTATTATTACCTATATAAAATAATAATAATAATTTATATTAATTTTATTATTATTATTCGATACATTGAATGAAGTCAGAATCGTAGGTACGTGGTTTGAAAGAGCCGAATCTTCTTATTTTTTATTTTGTCAATTTCCAAATACAATTTTACGCATTTTGCATTATAAAGTAAACTATATAATATTACATTCTTTGATTTAGTAAAAGGTTCAGAAGTTTGTTCGATTTTATATATTTTATATGTACAAGCCACCCAGTAATTAAAACGGAATATTTTCATAATATTTTATGCCTAACATTTATTGCATTTATGTATGTTTCAACTACCAACGTACGAAAAAATAATTATTTTTTATCGGTGTTGGACACACGACAAACATTCATGTTTTTTATAATAATATTCTACTTAATACAATTTACGCAGTTTGCCAAATAATCGAAGATTAGAAACATAAGTATAACTTATACAATTATTATTTTTATTATTATTATTATTATTATAATTATTATAATTATTATTATTACTATTATTATTATACGGCTATAGACGAGAGACGCATCGAGATTTCGGAACTTAACGATCTCATTACCCCGACTATCTCTGATGTACGAGGTTATTTTATTTAATTATTTTACCCAGGCTGCCCATAGCATAATAATTATACGCATAATATTAAAATAAAACCACACAAAATGTATTATAATATTATTCTCGTTAAATTATTATTAAATTATTCTAACATAAAACGTTAGTACAATATAATAAAAGAACAGCACATATCTTAATATTAAATCTAATTATTTTTGCCTAAATTATTTCCCAGGGGAAAAAATAAACTTTTAAAAATAATTTTCGTTGTATAAAATTCATCTCGGTCTTTGGGGCATATCGAACGATCGTGATACCCCGATAACGAAACTGTGAATATCGGAACGTTATCCTTATCACTTTGTACAGGGTACTCATTTTTGAAGTCGCTCGTTTTTAGAACTAACCAATAATAATAATAATAATAATTTATTGAGTCGATTTTTAAATTTCAACATAAAGTTATAATATTTTTTTGTCGTTATTGTATATAATATTGATTGAGTTTGACTTAACTCAGGTGCCAAGAATAAGATAAGACTAAACGGGTCGTAAACTTAAATTCGAAGTAAAAAATAAAATGTCTTTGTTTCAAATATTTTGTAGGTATATAATTTATAGGTTATATTATATAATGAAAGATATAGGTATAAGTATATAATAATAATAATAATATTGACAACATAAAGTTGAAAATTAAAAAAATAAATGTTGTGTGATTTATTGTTTGATATTTGATTTATAATTTTATAAATCAACAAAAATTTTCTTCTTATAAATTTCTAAGAAAAATAACAATGTACATATACAATGTATTAAAGTAGAAAATCGAATTGAATTTGAATTGCACCTAATTATAGTTGTAATTAGAGCTGTTGCTCGACGTTGAAAATGAAGTGAAAAATGAAAAGAAATCAACAAAATATTTTTTTTTCTATAGATAATTATGCGATATCTTAAATAGTCATATATTCCTATCGATAACAAAATTATAAATTAGTCAAGTCGATTTTTTTTTTGTTATTTTTTAAAACATATTTAAGTACAACACTTACACGAATTCGATTTTATAACAAAAAAATTGCATCAGTGAAACTTCTATTTCAAATGTAAAATGAATAACATTAATTACGTCTACATCTAATTTTATTCCGAAGGGGAAGAAATTGAAAATCTGGCCATGTACATGTAATAATGATTATCATTATTAAATAGCCTCGTATTCCATACCTGGATTGGATCGTTAAGGGAGGACAAGACTGCTAGGCTATTCCTGCATATGGCTCCGGCTTCGTTATGGCGCAAATGATAATAATTATAAGGGTCAGTATACAGGGTGATCCGAAAAATATATAGGAATGACTTTTACTGTACGTATTGTATTTTTTTCTTATGAACATTTTCTAAACTGTGATGAAAAACGCCAAGACCGTTTTTTTTTTTTTTAAGAGACTAAAACTCATCATTAGAAATTCGGAAACGTCGATAACGATCGTTTATCTACAATAATGAACCTATCCATAATATCATATATAATATGCAGTTATAAGGTTATAACAAAAAACGAAAGACGAAATAATTTATTTTGCAAACTTCGGTTTCTCGTACAAATCAATATACTATACGTCTATACCTGTAGTAATTGACTTTAGAAACAATATTGTACAACACGACAAGTATAAACCTTTATTGTAAATTCGAATACATTTTAATTACTTACTGTATTTTATAATAGTTATAATCACTCCGTATACAACATCATTAAGGTATGTGAGTTATTTATAACTTGCGGGTCAATAACGATCCGTGGTGTTGGGTAAAGTGACGGGGAAGGACTGATACGGATAAATATCCGTACGCTTTGGGTTATTTATGAAAAACACGTGTACAAGATAACTGCAGGGTATACTTCCGTGGTTTCGTGTAACCGTTAATCGTATGTTTTGATTCGTCGAATAGTTACCAAAGTTTCGTTCACTTTTTCGAGTGTTTGTATACTCATATACTTGGTTACTCATTTCGTACAATTATACTCGTATTATTATTATTATTATAATAATTAAAACCGAATCGACTTACTGCAGTTATTCAAGTGTGTAACACTGACGCGACACAATTAAATTAAAATATACCAAGTAACGTAATATTATATAAAATGCTCTACGGGATTTTTCGGGACTACACAAACAATATATTAAACAAACATATTATATTATGTTATTATGATTTATGATATTATTGTTTACCTAATATTTTAGCCCTCTAAAAGTCTCTTCCCTGGGGGATTATGCGTATACACGATAAAATGAATTTGTACGCCGTGACTATAAACGCCAAAAGGTCAAAATATCTAATCATATTATCAACCGCGTGGTTATCGCGAGAATCGTAGTATCTTTGTTATTTACTATTTTTTCAACTATATATTATATTATTATAAAGACTCGACGACCAAAAATCACAATATCGATTTAATAAAGTTTTTATATAGTTTGCGTTAATACCATAAATTTATGATATACGATTTTATACAATATTATTATTATAATATTGTTGACGTGCATTATTTCTCTACAATCCCGATGCGCACATGACAACGCCGTCAGAAAAATGAATACACCGACATACAACACCAGTCATTTCACGTAGGTACCTACATAAAAATATCGATAATAAATATTTAACAATATTAAAGAAATATAAATTAAATTCGTTGCGATATTATCTACAAATATGTGCGAATATAAAATATTATTTTATTAAAATTCACATTATAATACGGGTCGCGGGAAGAAAATGATTTAAAACGGTTAAAATATATTAATTTGAAACTACCTAATTTTATATAATATGTATATTGAATATAGATAAACGTACCTGTATTATTCATATAACGTAATTAATTGAAATCGTGAAAAAACACGAAAAATACCGATTCCGAATTTATTAATGAAAATAAATTTGTATAAAATAACTAATAATATATTTAAACCTTAAACTATAATTATTATACACTTTCGATTTTAAATTAAAGACGCAAAATGGTGAATTTGGCAATTTCAATCTATTTGTCTTTACAAAATATTGTTCGTAGTATATTAATAAATATTATTTTAATTACATTTTTTATGTTGTAAGTCGTAACATATAAATTATAATTCAATAGTTTTTTAGCTGCAGCCCTGCAGGTATCCTAACCTAAAATGAATAATGTTATATGTGCTTAGTAACGTTCTTATTTTTTATTCTATTATTTTCACATTACAATATATCCATTTTATCGATCGTCTATATTTGTTGCATTCATACCGCCCACAGAGGTGTCGTATTATACAGAATAATTAAAATCATTCCTTTCCCTTGGGGCCTGGAGTTTAGTTGAGATAAAATTAAAAATTAAAAATCAAATATAAATTATTCATATTAATATTTATACTTTCGACATAACGTTAATTATTTTTTATTCCCTTTTTTTTTTTTTAATTATTATAAATATTCCTAAATAACGATAACAATAATAATATATTATAATATAATTTATCAATAACATATTATAGTATTCAATAGAAATCCATTGTTGCGTGTTATTGGGAGTATCGTAAATCATAATGTCAAATAAAATTAAATTACGAAAATAACAATATCTAAAGTGAAATAATTAAATTTACATTGTCACATAATGAATAAATTACCTATATCTACTCTAACGGTATATACGTAGATTACGTAGTAAGTAAAAAAAAATTAAATGTAAAAACACGTGCGATTAAATAATATTACTAAATAATACGTAAAATACTCTGGAAATGATTATCCTTGTTCTGGCGTTTTCATCATTGATCTGTTAATATTAATTGTTGTTATATCCTGTAATTTATAACCATCACAATTCATAATACATTTTTCGTTCTATACTATAAAATAGCAATTAAATCCTTATCAATTATATTCTCTTTCAAATTTATTTTACTTACATGCTCTAGAAAATGATTACAGCTTCGTGTCCGTTGATCGTGATTTTTGATGATAACATCTATATCCTTCAGAGAAATGTAAACAATTAATCTATTAACTGATTGAGATGATTGTCGTTTGTACAATTATCTGATTCGATGGCAATAAATACCATAAAATAATAAAACTTTATTCCATATTGATATACATATATATATATATTATTTCTGAGGGAATTTTTAACTTGGTTTACCAAGTACACATTATTTTTGTGATATGAATCATCCTTAATGGTTTCGCCAAGAAATTTTCACACTGTGCAAGATTATACTATACTATAATAGTGTTTTTTATACTCGCATGAAACATTGACCATCCATTCAAAAAATATACAAAAATTCAATTACCAAACGGTAAATGATTTATTAATATTTATTCAATACACGTTATATTAATAATATCATATATTTATATTTTAATAGATATCGAATTAGAACAAATATGACTGTAAAAATGTAATAAATACAGTAGGTATTTTATTCGTTATTTTTTTTATTCATCTTTCTGTTCCTATCTTATATGTAATAAGTTACAGCGAAGAATAATATAGTCAATTTTATTAATATAATCGAAAGTACATTATTATAATATATTTTAGAACACATCATTCTACACATATTTAGTTAAAAAATTTCAAAAATATAATATTACATTGTAGCGCATTATACCGCACTAATTATTTTCATGATACTGCGATTTTTTTTCGTTTTCAATAATAAAATAAACTTGATTGATTTATGGTTTTATGTGGAACTAGTTGTCACTTTTACAAACTTAAGTAATTTATTAATAATTTGAATACCTATTATATTATTATACACCATACATTTGCATTAGACAAATTAAAATTCAGAGTGGAGAGGGGAATGATATATCGTTAAACTTTATAAATGTGTCACTTATAAAATAATTGATACGCAATATAATTAACATACATACGAGAACATTATGAACACCAACGCACCAAATGACGTTAGATTTAGAGTTAACACGTTTTCAATGTAGTTTGTTTAAGACAAAACGACAAGAAGAAATCGTTCAATCGAAATCCAGTAACACGATTAGGTTAGGTTGGTGTCAAAAAAAAAAAAAAAGAAGTTTAAATAAAATCTACCTGTATTTTCGTATAAATATATATACAGGAAAACTATACAATCAAACTTATCCTGGAATAAAATATTCATAAATATAATTCTTCAATAATAATATTAATACATTATTATGGTTGGATTAGTTGTTGGATCTAAATACAGACGGAATAAATGTCTATGATATAATGCGGTCGGACAAATTATTGGAAATAATCAGTGATATAAATGCACGATGGCTAATCTTGATTAGATTATATCATATATTATTAATATGGATATAAATTTAATTATAATATATAAACGATGAAGAGGATGCTACAAATGTAATTTAATAATAAAATTACAGTAAATCGTAGAAATAAACAATGTAATGTAAAATTAAAAAATCTAAATTTAGTGTTTTTTTATTGATTTTTTGATGAAAAATAAACATAATTTAATATTAAGCTTCGTGCGGAAGAAAAACGTTATTTCTCATAAGAATTAAATCACAATATTAAATTACCCTGCAGAAAATAGGTAATATACACTGTATATATAATATATATAATTAATGCAATATATTTGTTGATGATGAAGATTTGTTTAAATACCAGCATTATTGTTATTAAATGCATTTATGATTTTAAATACGACTTCAGCTATTTTCAGAAGTATTTAAAATTCCACTATTTTTTCTTTTATATAATACTACTTATATTAACTGACTTCCGGCTATTTTAAAAGTGGACGTTAATTAAGTTAAAGCATGTAAACAACGTTAGCCTATACATTTTTAAAATAATTAATTTACCCAAAGCCTTTGTATATTAATGTTATTATAATTAAATATTTTGTTCTTCAACCATTGATTTTATATTAAATTCGTATTTAAAAATATTTCAATTACCTGGTCGACGGTCAAAATGTAATAAATTCGACCAACAAACACATATTATAACTGTATTTACCATTCTCCTAGGGGTTTTGGTGCAAATAAAGATGATATTGAATTCCTAAAACTCTATTCGCATCGCACATAATTTATAGGTAGGTATATTAAGATTCCGTACTTCCATACGTCATTATTATACAGTACCTCCTCCTGTTTTTATTTCTTATGATTTTATGAAATATTTAGCCGCGTCCGCCCGACAGTCCTGTAACGGGCCTTCCGCTCGTCGCGTGTCGTTCGGGCGAACAACTCGGTCGTACCTGTTGCCATGGCGGTTGACCCGACCCGCTGCCGCCACTGCCGCCGCCGCGGTATCGATTGTCAGCCTCACACACACGAGCGCGCCCGCGCCTACAGAATGCACAGACGGTGCGGTCTCCATCGTTCTACCTCGTTCGCAATCGTTTCACCTCGTTTGCCGCTTACCGTTCGACTCATTTTGCTCACACACACGGAAATAATAGAAGATAAAATGAAATTAATCCACCGCGATGAACGAGTGTAGCAACAGCATAATCAACCGTGGTATAAAAAAAAAAAGTTTTTGTACGACGTATTATAAAATTTTTCACGTCCAGCTTGTCTTGACTCGTCGTGTCTCGTGGATGCGTGATGTGGCTAGTATGACACAAAAACGGACTGTTCTTAAAGAACGTATAATATATAGAGTGTACACTACGACGAATATACATTATTATACATTATGAGCGTTTATAACGCGTATTTTATATAAATCGAGAATACTGCGGGGAAAATATCAAACTTGTAAAAGGTTTATTCGTTTTCCTAAAATTTTAGAACCAACGAGATCAAACACAAGAGTTCAAAGGCGTAATAAACCGTAATATTAATTGAATTAATTAATTACCCAAGAGGTCATAATATCGTTTAGTCTTTTTTTTTTTTTTTAAGCGGTGTTGGGTGCACCGATTTCTTCTAAATAACTCCGGGAACTTCTCCTCGTTGAAAACAAAAAGTAAATTGAGAGGCATGATGAAGTCACAAAAGGCTATGAATTTATCATTAAGACATAAAAGAAAATAGAAAATAATATAATTTACACTCATTTTTATATTATAAAAATGTCATTTTTTTAAAAAAAAGAATGTGCGTGCGGTTTGATCACGCGATTAATTAAAAGACTGGTAAACTTTTGACGCGAACATCGATCGATAAATAATCGTAAGCTGACCGACCACTTATTTATTAAATGCAGGCCAAGGGTAACTGTAGCTGGACGATAGCGTTCGTTTGTCGAACGAGGTCAACCCGGGATTACGACGAAGACGTACACAGCACGACCGATTTTTTTTAACGCGATATTCCTCCCTCACGCATTCATTCGTATATTATCGCATCAAAGATTGGTTTAAACCTGGCAGATGAGACATGTTTGGAGATTTACCGGAAATAATGTAAACAGACTGAAACTTGAATTTATCGTGATAACGACAATCTTGAAATATAATTATTATCATGTGAACATTCTACCATAATATTATTATACTATGAAAAATATAAAAGTTTGTACTACTTGTATAAAGTTCGTACCTATACAAAATTATACTGATCTTATATCCCTGATAACTTTTTTTTAAAAAATAAAAAAAAATATTTGTTTCTTCCAATGGTTAGTCTGTTCTGCATTATGCTTTAGTTTATTTACATTTTCGAGTAAAACATTCCTTCAATAGACAGTTTTTTTTTATTGTATAGTTTTATCTAATTTATGATATTACACTCCAACAATAAAAACAACAATGCAATGAAGTTTTCCAACGAACGAGAATCAGTGTTATGCACTGTATAACTAGAACCAAACATAAATATTAAAGTAACATCAAATAATTCATCGATACATTTTACAATATATCTTCTACGGAAATTCGTAGTACCTATTATACTAAGGGAACATGTTCTGATATATTTTTATCGAATTTCAAAAAGATAACCTTAAAATTATAAGATGTTGCAAAATGTTTAATATTTAATCCACCATCATAATATACCTAATGGATTATACCATATATTTGTATGCGTAACTGATTGAACTTTAAGCCCGTTGAGATGACAGTATGCTGTAAATAAATCGATTATAATAATTATCTTCAATAAGCCACCAAAGTTACGGATTAGCTACGACTTAGGAAACAAAATTATTATCATTGATAGTGCTATACTTATATACATTTGTACCTATATATAATACACGCCGCGTTAGCATATACAAATATATTTTGAATCACGCACATAATAGTTCCACGTTATAATATTTTATCATAATCGCTTTTGATTATTTTGAAATATTATATTTTTTAAAATGTTGTATACAAAATATAGAATATTATAAGGGAGAAGTGTACAACAGATCGATATAAAAACATAATTTTTAATATAGAACAGTGAAAATGTCTACTCTGCAATAAATATAAAATTACTAAATCCAATTAATATATTTATATTTTTTTTAATTAAAACCTTACCACAAAACAGGTTTCAACAATTTCCAATAGAATTTTAATTTATTTTAACTTCATTTTAGTGATTCTATATTTTCTTTCAAAATCGATACACTTTAACACAAACAACATTACAATAGTTCCAAAAAAAACCTATATAGGTAATTCAAAAATCGATATTTGATATTTATTGCGTTTTCGAACGTTGTATGGGGGAGTTGGCGAATTACAGTATAACAATAACAATTATTAATAATGTCGACCGACGTACGTATTTATTATTATTTATTCATTTATTAAATTAAAAAAGATAAACTAAACCGATTATCGTGTAATAAATACCTACGTGGGTACTTCAACTGTCGTTTAATTTTATAAATCTATACAAAACTCGTACAATGTTTCTAATAATAATAATTGTATAGTTATACGACGTGAGTTGGAAAGCTTTATGGAAATTTTTAAAAAGGATAACGGACAAAAAGATCAGTGTAGGCAATATAGGCAAAAACAAAAATACCGTAGAGTGATGGCATTGCGTTACGCTTATAATATGACAATATAATTAATATACGATAAATTTTCATTTTTATATAAATATATTGATCATAGTTTTATATAATACATTGGAATTTAATTTAACGCTCTTTCGCTCATATATTATTATTATTACGTTAGTCTTTTTAAATACTGCAATTATCATTCTATATAAGTGTTACATCGACGATATAATATTAATCACATTGGTATATTAATATAATATATAATGTCATTATTATTTGTATTATTATTGCTCGTGTAAAAACCTGATGCGAATCATAATTAATTGGAGGACGTTAAAATATTCGAGGACGACAAAATAGAGAAGACAAAATGACATTTGCAAACACTCGAATCGAACGACAAAGCAAACAACATTCGTCGATTGGAATATTATATTATTATAATATTGTACACAACGTATAGGAAAGAGGAAACACAATAATATTCCGTTAAATAATTTCGTAATTTATTTTATTGTAAATAAATAACATTTCGATTTTTCATATAATACTTACACGCATAATCGCGTATTATATACGCGGGCGGCGGCGTCAGTGCGTCACGGTGACGTTATGACTCGTACGAGGTACGATTTATCAAAATATAAAACGAACGATAATTTACATATCATATACAATATTATTAATATAATATCACGAATTATCAACTGAAAAATAAATCGTAATATTTTATAGGTACACTACAACAAAACAACAATATTTTATAAAGAACATCAAGTTATTCGTTAAAAAAATTCGACTGATCGATGCGAATAAAATAACACTTCGGTAAATAATTAGTAAGTATATATTTTATTTTTTTTTAAAAAAAAAAAAAACATTTACGACACGAGGCTATATTGTTATCTAATACGTAAAAATTTAAAAGAAAATGTCATGTTATAATATTGTACTCGTCTTTATTCACGTTAATCGCGTTTTTTTTTCTAATTTCCGATCATTAATTTTTCGTGGATTTCGCCATTTTCCCTACACATCGATATTTTAACGTGTAAGAAATTATATTTGTTTTTCAGCGACCGATAACATAATTATTATTATATTGATATTATAATAATTATTTTAAATTATAATATATAATAATTATATACGAATAATAATATTTATTATATTCGCGTCTGAATATAATAATTAATAGGTAACACAATAATATTGGTAAAATCACTGGTACGTCGCATTCACTATAATAATATATTGTATTGTGAATTCAAATTATCCAATTGTGTATTATACAATATCGACATTTGAAAACAATGACCCAGATCAGATATATGACAATCGAAGAAAAATATAATGTATAAACGTCTGGTCTAACAAAATATAAAATCTGTAAAATCATAATCGCGTGCTATACGCATTATAATATCGAATATAGCACACGTCATATTACGAAATTATTTCTACTCTCATAATTTTTATTTTTATTTTTTTTAATTTTTGACACGATTATATTACACTCGGTATTTCTCAACCGTTTTACATTATGAAATTTAAATCAATACTATATTATATACAATGATAAACGGAGAGGAAACTATAGTGAAAAAATAATACAAGTCTATAATATTATATAAAAAAAAGTAATGGAATCGTAAAACGAGTATTTTTTACATTTTTATATTTAACAAAACACTCATAAAAATTATAATAACGTTTCAAGTTGAGAACCATTGTTTTGATAATCGTTGATATTATATAGTTGCACACAATTTCCGCGCGTGATGATGAATGGAACTGCTTCAAGAGCATAATATAAATATATAATATAATATAATATATATATACCTACTATAAATAAGACTTGACGAACGCAGAAACGTCAGGGATGATTAATTCGAAGGGAGAAAAAAATTAATTTTGACAGACGAATACAATAACGAGGGGTAAACAAAATAATATAATTGACGAATAACTTACGTTATAATAATATAACGCTTACTATTTTATTATAACTATATAGGTACTAATATACTGTGCTGGACAAGGACGATTCATTATGAATTATTATAAATTATGCATAGTTTAATATGTATATTATGTACTTGACTTACGACTTTTCATTGACAAAATGTATAATACGAAATTAGATTTTTGTTTCTGTAAATTTATGTTAATCAACACCGAATATTTTACGATAAAATTGAATTCGAATCGATTGTAAAAACGAAAAATAAAACGAGACAATATTCGTAATAAAACAGTTTCCAATAATAATATTATTATACATTACGAATAGATAAACGGAGCCGTTTTCTTAATAGTATTTTTTTTTAAATTCATATATAGTATATACTTCGATGAAAGTTTTATATTATACTGAAACAATATTGTTCGCGTTTAGGTACGACTTATTGATTTTCCATTAACTTTTCGTAACGATCATACAGTATCATACAGTGACATCTGAATTTTCCATTGAAATATTGATTTGGTCGTCACAAAGTAAAGCACTATGTCACTATATAAAAATTTTTTTAAAAAAATATAGAGTTTCTACACATTTATATAATAATATTGTAATAACTCTTTATTGACCTGAAAATGGGTTAAGTTACACTCTATATAATATAGAGTGTAGACAATAAGATCAGTGTTCTGAGTAAGTTATAATTACATGTCAAATAGTGTTAACACAATAGCTAATAACAAAATAAATACATTTTTTTTTTTTTTTTTGATGATTGGTCACACTGAGTTATGTCCGTTAAAAAAAAAATACAACTTCACTCGATCTACAGGTACCTATAACTAATTTATTATTCGAACCTATATGTCCTATATTATAATATTGATGAGTATTCTGCCATATTAATACAGTTGGATTATTATATATTATAATATACAATACGCATATATTGTTTTAAATTTTTAATCAAGATTAACCATCAAAGACTATATTATAAAAAAAAAAAAAAATTAAAAACACGCGGTGAGGTATTATAATATTAGATAAATGTAGTGTGTACGACAAACACGCACGTACCTGGCTCATAATAATAATATACGTTTATGCAGTCGACCGGTTCAACAGGTAAATAATTATTATGAAATAGACCGATATTACATTAAATATATATAAATATATATATATATATATATATTATAATGCATATACTTATACTTGCCCATAACCTCAATTTTGTAAAACGTACAGAAATTTACGGATGGCTGTTTTTTACGAATAAAAATGAAGAACAAACTATCTAATCGAACTATTCCTTCACTAATAAATTTATAATATATTCGTAACTAATCGTGATTTTAAAAACAAGAAATACATAAATTAATAAAATCAGGGCCGGATATTTTACGATGTTTAAACTTGAACCTCCCGATGATTCAGAACTTTTTTTTTACATAAATATCAAATATATGAAATTAATATTTTACTACAATTTGATATTTATTAATATTATTTTTGGATTTTTCAATTGTTATTGCATGTAGGTACTTAATTATTACTTGTAATCATGGTGTTATTCTCTAAATAGGATATTCTTTGAAAAAATTGCACCGTTTATAATCTTGCCTTAATCATACGTGTAAAACTGTAAACTGTAAACGACGAAGAGTGTGTGAAAGAAAGGTTTTTACAAGAGAAAAAAAATGTAAACGTATAATAAAATATTATGATAAAATTCTCTACTGAAAAGTATGTACTGTTTTAAGTTATTTCAATTAAAATATACAACGATTGGAAATATAATTATGTAAACGGAAACAAAATCAACGTACCAGAAGAAGAGTCGTATATCATCTCTTGTATCCGCGATAAATACGAGTATATTACGATGAAAATCGATTATACGAGTTAAATTGACGAAAATGTTATTAAATCAGCGTCCATCTATTATACACCCGATATAACACACTAAAAAAATAAACATAATATAATCTGCGCTATATGTTTATGTCATAATAATATGATAATTTATAAAATAAATATAAACAATACATCGAATAGGAGTACATTTTTAATAATTATTTTAAATTACATTATTAAATTACAATTATTGTACTATAAATCGCCTTACTATATACCATATACGATTGGATGGATTGGATACACACGTCATGTCATCACAAATACACTTTTATCTATTTATTTAAATATATACATTTTCAAAATTAATCCTCTAAATTACACACGTTATCTCGTTAAATAATATAGGCTAAAACTAAAATAATATTTCGTTTAAGCCACTATAATACACATTCATTATTCGGTTATCACGTCATAAATCTTTATAATATAATATAGGAGAATATACTCGAAACAATATTGGGATTGTCAGTAAACGTAATACATAAATAAAGACAATATAATAATATTGATGATAAAATAACCGATGATATCGTGTTATTATTACGCTTCGTATAATAATCGAATTGTATTATTATAATATTATTATGCAACATTATTTTCCACGATTATGGCGTCGATACGAATTATATATACACCGCACATATAATAATAAATTATATACGTGTGTTTTAATATTTTATATAGACGTTAAGTAGGTAAATATTTATAAAATACGTATATTATAATATTATATTGGTATATCAGATAATTATAATTATGCACGTTTCATTTCAATTTAAAATATTATATCCAATTAGTATACGTAATATAATATAATTATGCAATTATTCGTTTAATCATTGGTGTTTTTCTTTCATAACGTCATCGATTTAATAACTATATAGGTACACAACATAACAGCCTACTCTTCGGTGTGTTTTCTTAAAAAAAAAATTAAATTAAAAACGTAGTTACTATATATACACTCGTACAAGCTAAAACGTGTTAAAAATTATTCCATCAAAATTTAAATATTATAATTTAACATCGATATCCTTATAAAGGAAAGAAAAATATAAGATTTTCGATTGGTATATGAAATATAATAATAATAAAACAATTGTAAACGGATCCATACTCGATGACGGATATAACTTATAATATTATGATCTATAATTAACATTTCGCTATTATTATGAATAATAATATGGTCGTGAACAAAATCGGGATAATACCTTTTATATAATTGCTAACCGATAACCTAGGCCTAACGTAACACAACCCTTTTTTATCATAACTCATAAGCGAAGAGTATACTTCCTTTTTGATCTATATTATAAACCGGCAAACCGCGGCTGTCAAATCGATCGGTGAGGCGCGAAAGGATGTTCAATTATTTTAAAAGGCTAGACGCATCATAATTATCGGTAAATATAAGTTGCGTCCCAATAAAATGGTATTTCTCAGGTACATACGTAAGTTGCGGCCCGTGTTTACCTATATCATATTATTCTATACGTTAATTGCATCCGACAGAAAATCCGTAAAACAAACATTTATAATGTTTTTATGGTACTTGTTTGTCATTGCCCCGTCAGTATAATATGATGTCGTATAAAATTTATCCCTCGGAGGAAATTCCAAAGGTCTCGAGAAGGGAGGTTTTAGGTCACACGAAACCACTGCCTATCCGCACCAGTATCAGGTCTATGAGGTAGGTATTAGGTAGGTATGCCGTAGTCCCTTGGGGCGTAGCCCCATCCTCACGAATAGTGCCGCAAAGGGGCGCTTGAAGAAGTGAGCGAAGCCGGCAGTCGTAGCGAACGTCCCTTCCACTTGAAAAGAACTTTGCGATTTTTTTTTTGTATCTTAAGTATATAAAACGTTTAAAATCGAGTACTATATACGACGTTTTGAAAAACTCGGTTAGCTATATAAATTATAATAATTATAATATAAACTATTTATATTTAATTGAATAAATAAATACCGCCTTTTTGTGCTGATAATACACTGATGTAATAAAAATTATATTATCGCACGATAAATTATATTATATAAATTACGTTATTTTTATATAAAAAAAAAAATTAATTTTTTAATTATATTCCGAGGGTATAATGACCGTTATGCACGTTAATTATTTTAAAATGTTTAAACAAAAATAAAATACAAAGGTATATATTATTATAATTTATAGGTTAGACGTAAAATAATAATAATAATAAAAAAATTTAAATTATAATATGAAATTAAAACAAAGTAAAAAGAAAATTTTCAGATATAAAAATGTCATTAAAATAAAATTAAATAATATATAAAAATATTACAATCTAAATGTGTCTAATAATAATTATAATATTTACATATTTAGGACGTTTTTACATAAATTAGAGGCGTTATATGATAAAATAAAATAAAATAAATATTATTATATTATATTTTTATCAAAGTTGAACCGCCCAACTCACGCGAACGTTTTATAATAAAAATTAAAAAATATTATACAAATCGACTTTACTCTCGAATGATAATAATATAATAATTCCAACGGGAACTGGGCGAAATGAAATTTTTTTAAATTTCTTTATATCGCACGAATAATATTACGTCTATATACACGGAAACGAATCGTCGTAACCGTGTTTTATTCGCTGTAATTACATTTTCCTCTTTATTTCGTCCAATTTGAAAATTCGATTCGATTCGTAATCCAAACACTTTTACTCGCTTTTAGGCGTTACGAATTTTTATTCTGCGCCATCGTCCAACGTTCGTCTTGGCCCCGTTGACAATATTAAAACGTGTTGATTTCGTACTAATTATTCAAAAACGCGAGCTGCCAACGTGTTCTTTTTGAGGTTATATGTCCATGTTGTTGTTACCTTCGCGACAAAAACATTAATACTCGAGGAGAAATATTTGTTTTGATTATCGAAAGACGAATAAAAGATACTAAACGATACTAAAGATACTGTACTTAAATGTCGTTAAAATATTATAATAATATTGTTTTTTCCCCCCTCGTTGGCGCGATTTTTTAAATTTTCGAACCCTTGACTAGTGACGACGCTCTCACGCACAGTCCGTGGGCCAATGACAACTTTTATAACAATATACCGTATACAGGGTGTTAATTTTTCATATTTCGACGTCCAAACAATATAATAATATTATTATAACGTGTTTACGACTACTGAATATTACAACAATTCCCCCCCCCCAAGTACTTCTTTGCGAACAACAAAAAAATCCCACCGTCCGACGTGATATCGATTCATATTATTATGATAACCAAACCTGACCGACCGCGTGACATTGTAAACAAATATTGCCGTACCCGTAATTCTATAGCCGGGGCGTTATTATTATACGACGTTTTCGAATCGCGTGATTAATTTTTTTCTAAATCACGATCCAACGATAAGTTTAATATTGTTTATTACACGAAAATATACGCGACTCTGCGGCCGGCACGCAACTCCGCCACACCGCGTGTATTACTCGAGTTGGAATATGGTACACGACAACTATTACTATCGCGCGCGCGTAATGTGAAAGTAGTGTTATTCAAATTTTCGTTTTCAAAACATTATTATTAAGTTTAATAATATATTCGGTAAACACGAATTTAATATAATATTTTAATTTAATATAGGTTATATTGTAATAAAACAACGACATCACATCTTTTATCTGGAAAAAATCCGAATGCGGGTTTAAGCAGGTAGGTACACAAAGCAACAATACTATGATATGTGCGTGTGTTTTTCGTGTTGCTATAGGTACTGTATATATTATATACGGTATACCTTATACCCGGTAATAGGTTACATTGCGAATTGTAATTAATCAAAAAAATATCGTTCTTTTATGACACAAACATTAAAATACGGTCTCGACTGAAAAAAATAAAAAAACCTTACATAATATTATATTATACCCGGCTTTTTTTTTCAATATTTTTATATTATATAGGTACAAAGTCAATTAAAAGTTCGTATTAGATAGGTTAAGTATATAATATAATATTATACGAATGGTCAATGGTTCCGGAAAATAAAAAAATACGTTCCTAACCAATAAGATTGGAATATAATATTAAATAAAACATTTGAGAATTTTACGTTTTCATTTGAAACGAATAATATTGTAAACTCTTTTTCAAATTATAGAGAGAGAAAAAAAAACGACTACGATTCCATCTTTATTTTGAAAATAATACACGAATATCACTCATAAGTCATAATCAATGAATTACCAACGCGATGAGCATATTATATTATATAGTAATAATAAAGATTTTATTCGGTTTCAGATGTTATATTATAATATTCTATATTTAGAACTTTTGTAATTTGACGTTAAAACATTTTTTTTGTAACATATCAAATTGAATCATCAAAAACACGCATCGCCGTTTAAGTTTAAGCTATATATATATATACAAGTCAAAATGTTATACGGTTAAAAGAAAGTTGGTTATAACTTATAAAAAATTTGATATCAAGTTATTTTAGATAATCCAAAGCGTACAATAAATTAATAAATATAATATTAATTATAATATGTGATATTACGATAGAATGATAAAAATAAAAATTGTGCGAGGTAGATATATAATATCATAAAAATACTTATTTATAGTACTAAAATAATTAATAACAAAGAAACCTATAATTAATGATTTTTATCCTCTCGTTGCGTACGGTCAAACTGATTTTCGTCCATTATTGTGATATACTTAATTATTAAACTATTTAAATGCGAGTGTAAAAAGTTGGTGAATTTAAAATATCGAGAAAACTATATACTGCTGATGAGATTGGTATATTAAAGTTTTATATATAGTATAAGTATAGAACTGTTAAATTGGAAGTTGATGACGAGAATAATAATATTAATGGAGTCACTGTTG
This sequence comes from Tetraneura akinire, assembly GCA_021307375.1. NCBI lineage: Eukaryota > Metazoa > Arthropoda > Insecta > Hemiptera > Aphididae > Tetraneura > Tetraneura akinire. The sequence goes on along the minus strand of JAIUCT010000007.1, from coordinate 25,661,802 downwards.
ATAACTTTTACACTTTTCTCTTTTAACGTCCTATATAATATATTATTATTATTATTATTATGTTTCTCCGTCGTTTCTATCTTATGCTGAAACTTAAATTTCGAATTTCCATTCATATGATATCCCGCGTTCGGTTTTTTATTATTACTATTATTTTTTTTTATCGTCTCTACGAATTGACAATGGAGGAAAAATCCATTATCAGTAAGTATCGGTCTCGCGATAAGAGTATATATATATATATATTATATATTTATACGCGTATATAACCTAATTTAACGATTTTGACCGAAAATCCATTACGGTAAAAAACTCAAACGTGGTTATAGGCAAAAAAATTATATTAGGTATATTATATATAATATAAAAATGTTATACTTATATATACTCGTAATTTATTTTATACTATAATAATAATTACATTACATAAAAAATTACACGAAAAATGTCCTACAAACAACCCCCCTGCTGTATCGCAATATAAATATAAATGTTTAGAAGATGATGGCGTCTAAATAGAAATATGTTATTCAAAAAATATTTATGACATAATACGAGTACTTATGTGTCGTCTTGTATGTTTACTGTGTATATTGTATATTGTATATTTTATATTGTATGCGGTGACGTTTCCATATCAATTTTATGCCGTCATCATCTCATTCCGTGACAACGCGGAAGTCTTTTTTACAGGGGATGACACGAGTGTTTACCGTCCATTGTCATATTGACGTATGCCGCCTATACTATCTGAAGAAAACGCCAATTACGATGACTTACACGTATTGTAAAATAATGTAACATTTATTTTTTTTATACGCGAACTTTAAAATTACGAATGCGTATATACAGTGTCGTCAAAATTTAATTTTACAAAACTGTTCAATACGTTTATACTTAATTTTTAAGACGTAAAATTCCAATCACTCTGTACATAGTAAAAAAAAAAAAAAAAAAAAAACGATATAAAAAGGTGAACAGTAGGTAATGTATTAATTATATTGCGTATAAACTTACGATTCAATTTAGTTTAGTTTTAACGGGATAAAAACCAGTATGATTACTCGTAAAAAAAAAAAAAATAATAATAATAATAATTTATAATCATTACTACGAGTAATAAATAATAATTATATTCTCGTTACTCAAAGTGTTTTAGGTGAAGAAAAAAAAAATTATTGTTATTAGTCATCAATTTAATATTATAATTCATAACTACTATAATATTATATAGTTATTAGTTTATTACTATGATGTATATTATCATCATTTTTATAAATATTCACAGATATTTTTATTTCTAGCAAGTTAATTGAACGTCTTAATTTCTTATATACATATTGGTCACGTGTTGTGAACGGTTGAATATAGATACTAATAACTAGATAGTAAGATTTCAATAATCGATTAAGAAAATATTTAATCCGAAGACATTCACATAGTTTGAGCTCCAACGATAATTGAATATCCATGATGTGATCATGATAATATCGACGTACTTTTATCGTAAATATTATCGATTTTATCTATATACTTATGTGTACAAAGGCATACATTTACATATGGATATCTCACTATCGTTTTGGCCCAACCTATAAATTGCGGCTATATATATATCATATATGGTATATGGTATATGGTAAATGGTATAATATCAATAATAATTCAAATAATTGCTATTTAGTTGTTATCTAGTGGAAATTATATACATTATACGTAAAATAATATTCAAACGAGTATTCAAATAATAATAATTATAGTATACGCGTTGGAAAGATTTGTCGACGATAACTACCACGAGACGACCCGTGAAACGAAACTAATATATACTATAGTGGAGGGTCAGTGAAAAGGGTTGATAAAATGGTTAATATTTGTATTATAATAATATAACATATAATAAAAAGACGGACGATGAAAAACCTAACCTCTTCGTAAAAAATACATCACGTGCGCTACAATATCAAGACTATTCGTTTTTTACGTAATTTTTTTTTTTTTTTTTATATATAAATTTTTTTTCTGCGCTCGCGGCTCCTTTGTGTACGTTTCGCGCGACGCGGTCCGATGATTTTGGCTTTGATTTGTTTAAACATTTCATTAAACCCCGCTACCGTCCGAGTGAGCATAATATAACATATATAATATATAATATATAATATTCTATATAGTGAAAGAAGAAACGTAAATATATCCTGGCAGGTTAACTACTATATACAACAACGCGATTATTTTTTTCTATTTTCATAAAATTTTAATATCATTCGCAATACACCTAATTAATAATAATATTACGAGTCGGATGTTTCTAAATTTAGTGACAAGAAAAATATGAATCGCGCGCAGATTTAAAAAGAAAAAAAGAAGAGAAAATTATAAATAAAAATAAAAAATATTACTTATATTATGATAATATAATATTATTTATAGTCGTACATCGTATATATATACGAGTACCTACGACTATATTTATTATTAACAGTATATTGTTGTAATTTATAATGCATTATATACGACGATAACAGGCGTACCCGTGTACAAATATTATACTATTGTATACTTTTTACACTTTTTTTTTCGACCAGACGTAAAAAACAATGTTAAGTATGCAAATATCGAACCGTTAAATACATAATATTATTACAAGTATAGTGTATGTAAGTATATTGTAATTATTATATGTTTATAATATTGTTATCTATATATACGCCAGTCTTGCAAAAACTGCGGCGGCGTCGAGAGCAAACAACTCGATTTGTAATCCCCACACACCTCATATTATAATAATAATTATTATTATAAAAATTCCATATACCTATGGCCGTGCACCACGACGAGCCATTGATGAAGTTTGAATTGTTATTTGCTCGTATCGATTTTATCGTATTTTATTCGTATATTTTATATATTATAATAAATTATTGTAAACAATGTATTGCCGAAAAAGAGTGCACTAACCTGTTCAAATAACAGCGCGTATATTATATTTGTTTAGTTGGTTATGCTGAGCGACGGCGGCGGCGTCATGCCCATAATATTATTTCATACGTCTGTGTGTGCGTGATGCGCGTATTTGGTTTAAATATTAAGTATACCAAAGATGGTATTAACCTATATAACATAATATATTATATACCTTTTCAATCTAATTTACTCAAGGTTAATTTTTGTAATCTAAGTATACGTATTTAGGACGGAACGTTTTAAATTTTAGAAAACCCCATCAGTGTCAAAAGTTAAAACACGAGTTATATATATATATATTATCAAAAATGACTATAACGATTGTTTTCATAAAAAGTCAATCTCATACTGCTGACAATATTATGTAATGGATAATTAAGTATAGGAATATATACGAGCGTATAGTATTTCGTATAAATTAAACATAAATATAAATCATTATTTTTCTATCCATTTTATATTAAATTAAATAAACTAAATTATATAAGATATTGAAAAAATTTCAAATATAATTATCAACGAATAAAAACTTTATAAAGAAAAACTTTATCAATTGCTGCTCATGAACAGTGTAAATATTATATATAGTAATAATTTAATTAATTAATACTCATAAATAATTTATTTAATTTATTTTAGATAAACGCCTACCTGTATATACGAATTAGAAAATTAATTTAAAATGAAAATTAAATAAGGTACCTAAATAGAAAAAATGTTTAAAATACACAAAATTAATAATCATAATAATATATTATAGAATTATTCATTATGTACACATTATAATATATTATATTTATAATATATGGGTAGGAATTAAAATTTTTTATTCGAATATATAATTTTTAATTATTAATTTTAACAATTTCATAAAACAAATAATAAATGTCGAATTTTGATATAGGGATTTTTATTTTTTATTTAAATTATTTGTCCAAATTGTAATTGTGAAAACTTAATTCATAAATATATATATATATCTTATTTTACATATTTTTCGTCTATATTTGGATAGAAATTTAATGAAATTGCTGATTTAACAACAATTTGCTTACATCGCATTATACAGTACCTATATGGCAATATGTATAATATGTTATTATACACTTACACTATTCTTATTTTATTAGTTATTATTATTTATTAATTTACTTGTTCGCAAATGCGATACGCGAATGCTATATAGGTTTATTAAATAATAATTTAATAATAGAGATGTCGTAAATCCTACACAAAACATATTAAAATAAAAGAAAATATATAAAAAATACATAGTGAATATAGTTTACGAATAATGATAAAAATTATATATATTTAATTTTTATATTATAACAAATTTCGGAATATACACATTTCCTTAAATTTAAAAACGTCAATTTATATAAGGATATAATATAACACATTATTATGTTTCCAGAACGTAATATTCACATGATAATGCTGTAAGTATTAAACTTTGAAAATTTATATATAAAAGCAATAATAATAATAATTAAGGTAAATTAAATATTATGAAATACATCGGTTTAAAAATTCATTTAAAAGTCACGATTCTTAATCGTAATAAATGTAATTAAATATTAAAGCAAAACAAATTATTAAAATTTTGTATATGGTACGTAAGAAAATATAAAACATTATCTAATATTCTAATGAAACCAAGAAACGTATATTATAATAGTAATAGTTGCAAATGAAAGCAAAAATGTATAAAACATATTTTCTATAGAATTCATTTCTACATTTTTAGTAATTAAATCATATAATGATAATATTAGAATGATAGATATTTAACATTTTTTCGTCTATTGCGCATACAAATTATAATTTTTTTATTTCTAAATTTATAATTATTGTTAGGTATAGATATAATGAATTAATGACAAATGAAAAATTAGAGATAAATTATTTTTTATTTAGAAATGTCAAAATGAAAATAACATTATAAATAAAATTAACTAAAAATATCGTTTAATATATATGAATTATAATAAAATATGAATGCAAATCGAATTTTTATTGAATGTGACATTTTAGCCAATATATTGCAATAATATGCATCTACAATAATTTACGTCTATATGCACGTCCATTTTAAATCATTAATAATAATAATAATGACAATATAATAGATGTATCATTTTCAACAATTATTATTACTTTTCATTAATATTTCAATATTTTTATTTAGATATATGATTATTAACTATACTTCGTTTTAAGCGGTAATAAAAAAATAATAAAATATTAATATTAATCTAACTATGTAATATGCAGTTATTCACTCTACACTATTGTAGGTCCTCCCTTGATTTTTATTTAATTCGTTTTTTCTACTTATTTTTGTAATCATGATGTAAATATTTAAAAGAAAATAATCTTTATTGTTATGATATCAATAAATTTTAAAAAAAAAAACAATAACAAAAACAAATATTCAGAAAATAATAAACAAAATTAAATTACATTGTACATTCCCTATAGAAACTTACAATAAATCTTTTAAAGGTCTTGTGTATATTATTTTACCAAGGTCACCTCACGTTAAATATAGATTTGGTGTGCAACTATGAAAAAAATTAAAAAGACAAATTCTTAAATAGTGGAAGTGATGTTTTTGCAATGGAACTACTAAATTCTTGGCTATAATCTATTTTAATATAATATAATATATTAAAATAATAATAAGACGAGTATTATTTATATACATAATATTCTATATATATATAAATATTGTTTTATTTTTCACGCTGTGAGAAAAACTAAAACTATCACTTGCAAAATAGGTAATATATGCAAATTAAACGCATAAGTATGACATGCCTATACATATAATTATAATTAGGTAATCTAACTTAATTTTAGTTTAATTTTTAAAGTAAATTGTTAAAATCTGTATTAGGTACAATGACAAATTGACGATATACAAATAAGCGTTTTTTCTCATTGTACTCGCAGGCTTTGGAAATATTTATATTATACGCTGTATACATTATTATTATTAACCAAATTAGTTACTGTTTTACACATCGAATTTTGTACCTCTCAAATAATTGGCCATAATAAGTCAAATACGCGTGTGAACGGGTGCGAGACGCAAACTGTGTTATTGTTTTTGACACCTGGTGCGTTTATCTGAGATTTCACTAGTTGGCCAAAATTGTCACACTAATTTATTTAATTTAAATTATTGCCAGAACTACACTATATAATATATTATGTATAGTATACTATAGGTATGTATACATTGTGTCATTGTATACATATTGTATAATATATGTTATTCACATAAAGACCTCGGTTGTATTATTTGCGACCACGGTTATGATATAGGTAATAATATATAAACGTGTCATGACGATAAGTTGTATTTTAAAATGTGGACCATCGACCATGTAACTGAAATATTGGAAAATAGCCCAACAAAACGTTCCAGATTAAAATATAATATTATAACGATGCGATATAGTTTTAATTAATACCTATAAATTATAATACTTTGGAAAACGTATAACCTATGGAATATGGATATTAAATCAACATAATTAGGCACACATAATATAATACAAAATATTACATTGCATAACTATATAATTGAATTAGATTATAATATTAAAGTATAATAAATTAAATAAATTTCGGTTCTTAGATATTGGCGCAAAAAGTAACACGTGACATTTGAAAAAAACTTAAAATACTCGTATATTATAATTTAAATAAAAAACCAATATGATGTGTTAATATAAATTTACTAATATAAGTACTTCTTTATAATGCGTGTAAAGTGGAAAAATAAATCGCATCAAAATTGAAATATAATAAAATTTTATATCAAAATGTATTTGAATAAAATTGAAATAACATTATAACGATTAACATACGTAAATAAATTATTTATTTTTACGTATTATTCAAATTTCGAATATACGTAAATATTTTTCATCAAAATTAAATCAAAAAAATATATTTTAAATATAACTATAATAAAATAATATGATATTATAAAAAAATACAATTAGGTACCCCATTCTTTTCTTTGAGATCGGATAAAATATCCTACGAATTTATAATATTCATAATAAGTAGGAAAAGAATATTTATGCGAAATCAATTTGTGTCTGAAACATCGATGAACAACCTACATAATGAATAATCCTTAATTTGACAAAAAAATAAAAATATATATTCGATTTTTTTTTCTTCATCACATTTATTAATTATTATCTTTTTACGTATACACATTTAATGCACTTCGCGTCATTGTTATAATTATATTCAACATTCATCATTGACATTCAAGTCCGAATTGCAAATATGAAATTGTAAATTGTCGAACAGCTAACCCCCGAATATCGACAAAAAATTTACAAAAATTTTAGAATTCTATAAATATTAGAAAAAAAATTCTGCGGTTTACAGTGTCCATTCACGATTCACATACATGACAATATTATGTAGGTACCTATACCATACATTCACATATTTCTCGGAAAATGACAATAATAATATAATTTAAATTTTAAAGTTATATATAAAAACCACACTGTAGGCTATGATAATCGTATTATACAAATATTATATCGTTTTTATTTTTACAAGATTATCGTGACAGTCACAGTGGCGGTGAGTACCGCATTGCGGTAACACGAAGTGCGCCGCCATATAGTAATATTTTTGTAATATTATACACACCTATTATTATTGTTATTATTATTATTATTATTATTATTATTATTATTATTATTATTATTATTATTATTATTATTATTATTATTATTA
>JAIUCT010000007.1:25636127-25654049 GCA_021307375.1 Tetraneura akinire | reverse complement strand
TATTATTATTATTATTATTATTATTATTATTATTATTATTATTATTACTACTACTATGTATTATTATTATGACGAATCGAAGATAAAATATAATCATTATTATCGTTTTGTTGCTGAGCAATAATATTATATAAAGGAACCGACCGAGGGAAAGAAAACGTACAACGACGTGATAAATACGACGATGATATAATATATACAATAATAAAAATATATATTTTAAATGCACTTTCAACAACGAGAAAATAACAACTGACGATCGATCGTCAGAGTCGTAAGTTCATCGTCAACATATTATTATATTTTATATTATATATCGAAATGAAAATATTATGTTGAGAGAGGGGTGAGAGCGTTGACGAGTTGAAAATAAGAGAAAACAAGAGCTGATACTGCTGTGAAAGGGATACACAGGTCTATAAAGAGTATAGTGTTGGATTTTCATTACGTTTTGAATGCAATGTTAAATCATTATACATTTGAAAAATGATTTTTAGCGAAGTTCATCAGATAATATATTATGTATTGATTAAAATTTTTATATTTTTCCTCGTATTTTTCAGTCTCTACGTTCAATATAAACATATATAAATGCCTAATATAAAAACCTTAAATGAGTCATTATTAAATACCCAAATCTGACAGTACTTAGGTCGGAACCGTTTTTCGAATGTAATAATTTGTCATTACATTTAAAATTTAATCATTATTCAACACTGACCTGTTTAGATCTGTATCCCTTCCACAGCAGTATCAACTATTATTTTTATCCTTTAAACAGCTAAAAAGAAAATAATCGTTAACGTAATTTATTATATTCACAATTAATTGATTTTATACGTATTTGAGCTTCAATTAAATTTTCAACATTTTTATCAATTTCATTTAACAATATATTGTAAAATATTGAATTATAATAAGAAGAATCCATCATATAAATACTTCACATATCGATTTTATTTAAATTTCAACTTAAAATTAATAAAAATTAAGACTTCAGATTATTTTAATATTTTGAAAATATGTTAACCAATATGTAAGTGTATTTCAATAAAATTTTCTTATCATAAAACCTAAAATAGTCAATTTTATTAATCATTATTCACAAAATTTTGAGAAATCATAAAAATAATATTTATATGGATTGTTTGATATTCGATATTACGTATACACTAAACATATCAACTTTAAACAGGTAAAAAAAAACTGAGACTTGGAATTTTTCTAACATTTTTGTACCAAAGTTCAAATACCTGTTTAAGTAATATGTAAGTATACTTAGGTAAAATTTTTAGACCTTAAAACCAAAAAATTGCCAATTTTATCAAACATTATATAGATAAAAACGATAATTTTAGGAAATATTCAAATATTTCTATATTTTGTAGAAAATATTGTCACATATATTATATAGCACCTACAGGTATGTTAATAATATTTGTTATTTAATAATATAATTTTATTAGTTTAATATCCCTGCAGTTTCCTCAGTCACCAAACAGTAAATATATTTTTCTATAACTTATTTCAGTATGAAAAAAATGTAACAAAACATTTCGAAATTTTTCTGTATTAACATAATATAATATAACAAAAGACGAAATATATATATATATATCCATATTAACTCACTTAATTTATACACAAAATGCAGATAAATAATTATTATAATTATTAATATTGTATTATTTTACTTTTCACTGTTTTACTAAAACAGTGTGACCTATTTCGCAGTCGTGTAATATATTTGAATATTCCCCTTTGTGTACACTCTGCAAACGCCGCGTTATGTAATAAATAAATAAATAAATATTATATATAACACGACCAGTTAACAAGGAAATATGCGGCCATAAAAAAAAAAAAACTTATATAGATAGGTAAGTTATAATAATATTATAATAATAAAATAATAAAATACGTGCGACACATATCGTGTACAAGAATTTTATTTATCCATATTTTGCTTGTGCGAACAATATTACGAGTAAAAAAATGACTGCGTTATTATACCTCGTATTATACAGACATGGAAAAAAGCAGCTAAACGAACGACAGTCTGAACTCTGAAAAAAAAAGAAATAGGAAAATCTGAGGGAAAATCTTTCAGATTACATTTAACTTTTATTGGTTATATTATGAAGCATAATAATCTCATTACTGTTATTTAAACTTCCATTATTAAAGTGGTGTTCAAGTCGGACGTTTATATGGAATACACAATTTTACTATATATTTTCCTTCGTATGATATTCGAATGATTAGGGTAATTATTAATAAATTACAAATATTGTAATTGAAAAATAAAATCATATAAAAAAAAAAAACAGTACGGTTCAAATTAAAAAATTATTTGTCTATGTTAAATGCGATTTGAAATATTTATTCATTATTTACCTAACTTACAACGGGCTATAAAACAGGCGTTTAGTATAATATAACGAGCATAATACAGACAAATAGTAAATTTATAATTATTGTAATATTTGATGAAACACGCTCGATTTGAATTGGACTATTTACTTAATGATGTGTAATTATATTTATATATATATATTATATTTATATTCATATTGTGATCAATTTGTACAAACTCAAAATGAATTGTGAACCTCATTTACATGCGATGATGTAGGTACCTAGGAAATATTTAATATTTTTAGGGCATTATACGCACGGTATTACATGACGTTTTTCGAATTTCAAGTAATCTATTTAAATTATTAAACATAATTAATTAATGGAAAAAACGAGTTGTTGGTTTATATCCTTTATTAATAAATTTTGTAATAATTCATTTTACAGGGAATTTTCATGTCGGTCGTTTCTATTATAAATTATTATGGTGATTATAACGTTACTTAGGTAATTGTATTTATATTGAACGAAAAAAAAAAACGAGCGAGAATAAATATGTAAATAAAACTTAATTATAATTATTATAAAGTTTTAACTTCAAAGCACATTTTTGTTTTTAAGAATCTTTTTTATTATAGTTTATTCTTTCGTTTTTGACGGATTATTTCGATACAAGAAAGAAGACAGACAATTCGTCGACTATTTTTTACTTTTTTTTCTTTTTCGGGTACGTGCGATTGACGATAAATTGGTGTTTTGCATACAATAAAATAAAATAAATATAAATAATAATCATCTATTCCTCAAATGTAATATATAATTATAACGTTTTACGAAAACATTTTCCAGGGCATTTTCCTATAATTAAATAAAAATTAATCAAAATATCAATTAAACCGCGATTTTACGTATGCGTGTATTATTTTTTTAAAAAAAAACATTCACGACGGTTGATTATTATACACGTTTTATACAGTTAGTTGGACGTACCTACCTATTGATTTTCCGACGGGTTAAAAAATAAGTCTACAAGTACTTCTACTGGTCGCGAGGTAATACTCGAGTCATGCCCTCTGTTAAAAAACATCCGCAGACATTTTTATTTTTACAACTTTAAGTAAATGACCCATAAATTATACGCCCCCCCTCACCCCACCATATTAACCATAAACAACCTGCAGTAAAACCGTTTTAATTTTTAACTTACAATTATTTCTAATTAAATGTTGGATTTTTGTATACATATTTGATTGTATATACGGTGATGACAGTACAAATATAATAATTATTAATATCTATAACAAACTTTAATGATTTGAAGGTCGTTATTATTTAAATTATCAATAATAAATTTAGTCGATGTACAAATAATTCGAGTATTTACTATTGAATACCTATAATAAGGCTATATAAGTGTTTATTTGTTATCAATAGTAATGGTTATATAAATGTATAATATTACAAAGATTTATACGGACAATTATTTAATATGAATTTCGAGCGATATTATTAATAGTACAACTGATGATACTAAAAATTATTGGTAACACATACGACGCCGAAAAACAAGAACCAACTACATCTCATATCACTCCTAGTGATATTATTGATAAATAAACTGGCGGTAATAATTATATACGATAATTTAAAACGTACTATACGTATTATAAAAATATACTATATTACATTAATTAATAATGTTGGTTAAACTTTGTAAACCTATATTGGCCGTTGCGGTGTACATTTTGATGGGCATTATTGAATTTAAATTCTCACGCAATATATTCTCGAATTCTCGTGTTCGTTCAGAACAGAAGAGATCACAATGATTATATTATAATTTACTGCAGATACTCCTCGGTGTTTGGCATAATATAGGTACGAGGTACCCATAGATAATATACGAGATAATATATGACATACCTATATGATTATACGTACATATTAATATGTAGTATTGACATTGAAGAATCGGAACAATAGACGTTTCGGTATGTGTCAAACCATGTGTCAAAATAGAGGTACATGCCTAAATACAATCCGCAGCTCGTAAAAAAAATAAAAAAATATAAACGACAATCCCCCGTACAACGAGTGAATTGTAAACTCATTTTACAATGTGATTGCGCATATTATTATTATAATTCTGTAAAACCAACGAATAATATTATAATATTCAAAATAATATAAAAATACGTAATTAACATGACGAATTATAATATTATAAAATAAAAAATAAATTGTTTAAAATAAACCGTTGGTAACAACTACATGATAAAATTATGATATGCAAAGGACAAGCAGAAACCGTCTTGGATAGAAAAAAAACATTACAATAATTCGATTTTGAACTGAACTCGTTTAATAATTTGTTTGATAAACAATTTAAAGCGGTGGTACTATCATTTTTGTATTAATTCACTGTATTAATTATATATTCTATATTATTATTATAAATTTTTATATAATTGCAAAAATGCAAACGGAGTAACCTTATAATTAACAGGTATAGTAATATAATACCGGGTATACCTAATACGTGTAATGAACCAATAAACATAAAAATAATACGTTATTAAGTATTATATTAAGTATTAATTTAATGATATATAATTATATAATTGTAATAATGCTAGAACGAAAGAAGGTGAAATAATTTAATGTTTATTTTTTAAAACAATCAGTCGTCTGTCACTTATTCAGAGATAAGGGGATATTTACGTGGAGTTTTCATCAAAAAATTATGAATACCTCTACCTTCACACTTTTCGACTGTCAAATAATAATGTATCGACATGTCGTTTTTACTCCTTATAAAGCTAAAATAATATACCAAGAAACAACATTGCATTACCGAATATCAGAATAATAATAATAATAATAATAATAATAAAGAGGTGTATAATATATATATATATATATATATATAGCATATAATATAGGCATGTGTATTATAATGTACTTGTTTTTGTACAGTTTTTAAAATAAACTAACATCGTTCTTTACACAAGTGTTTGGGATTCTTTCCATATAGAGTATAAAGAGGTCAGAAGAGTAAAATTTTAAGTGTACGGTTTTAAGTTTTCGATTTTATTTTACATTATTATTCAGTCTTCCTGAATAAAATGTATCAATTGATAATAATAATATATAATATATTTTTTTGGGGCTATCTTATGTACGTCATACACGAGACTATTTAGTATAAGTAGGTATGACACAGACGTACAAAAATTACAAAGTGTAGTATTAAAAAAAAAAATTCAAAAATTGAGTAGTTATGCCACTTCATTAATGTAACACAACACGCAGAACCTCATAAAATCGTTACATTTTATTCACAATTCATATGCGATTAAATTAATTTTTTATATAATATACCTATAATAATATTTAGTCAAGTATCGGAGTATACATTCGATTTACATTTTATAGAGATCGGAAATTGATTCGAAAAATCAAACTTAAGTAGGGTCAATTTTAAAATAATATTTTTGTCGTTTCCCCATACATTCAATTATAAGGTATAAATTAATATCTATTATATAAAACAAATCGACGACGGTATATGTTTCGCGTGCGCGCGCTTCCCGCCCGCGCTTTATTCCAATAATTTACACGACCATCTTGCGTAAACGCATACTCGTTAATCGTGTTCCTCATTTTTAACGCCCATTGAAATATCCCGTACTTGTCCATTAGCCCACATTATAAATATTATTATAAATTCTAATAACAATAATGTGATATAATAAAAAATATATAATCCGGATTGACAAACGTTCTATACCTCGATCGGCGGATACGTTATTCTGTCCAATAATAACTATTAATTATTATTATAAGAGGATTGAAAGCAATCGATATTATAATATGGGTATGCAAGCGTCCACTCGAATTGAACAGCCGAGAGAAAATAAAAAATTTCTATATCCGTTCGAATGTTTTTAACTATCCTAACCGCCGGCGAGGTCAAAAAAAAATATATATATATATATGATATATCAATAAAAAAAAAAAATATAGGCATTTAAAAAATAATACGAATTTAAAATGTTTATCGATCCGTCATGGATCTATTTGGATTAACTGCGGTAACGTACGGATAATAATATAATAACGGAATCCTTTTCGAATCGCGTACATCGTGATGTTAATCGTACACACGTAAAGGATAATGAGAAAATATTGACCCGAATGGCCGAACGAATAACGGCAGAGAGTGGAGATTTGGCAACAGCAGGGCTCGTGAGGGTGGTCGTCGGTGGAGGATGTTGTCGAAAGCGGCAGCGTCGGCACAAAATTTTCGATATTAAAAATATTTGAAAAAAAAAAACAAAACATGTACCTATATAAATAATAATAAAATAGGATTTATCGAAAAATGGCCACCGTCCCTCCCGTCGGGTCCATCCATAACACGGTGTAACGTATTGATAGGGTTGTCGGTTGTACAATCCAATCGACCGGCAGATTAATAACTTATATTATTTTTGTTAAAGTATGTAGTGTGTAAAAAAAAAAAAAAGAAAAAAAACAGAAATCGAGGGCGGTCAACAAAATGATGTATTGTTGTGAAATTTAAAAAAAAAAAACATGAAAAAGTATGCATAGAGCGACCGAAAACGTGATAATATTTCCAAAGCGATTGGCTTTTCCCCACTCCAATTTGGAGTGTATTATTGCAGATGATAAGGCGAGTCGCCGCCGCCGCCGCTGCCGTGAAATTTTCCAATCTACGGGAAAACTCGATTATGAAAAAAATTGAGTTTGGTGCGTACGCGCGATGCGTTACCGCGTGAGTGACGTGTAAAAAAATCATGATATAAATATTTTTTTTTTATTTCCATTACGAACGTATACATTGTCGCTGTTTCGCGTTACAACGTTTATTAGTTTATTACACTTTTACCTGCTGGCATATTATTTGTTAGTAGTTAGATGTTATTGTTATTATTATTTCTTTGACGTCGACACGACGACAATAAGTTTTCTCGTTATCTGATGATAACCAAACGACGACAAGTGCACGGCGTAGTAGTTGTAGCTGACGACGATTTGTAAAACGACTAGCTGATAATGGTGCGAAAAACAATGCGTCAGAGGCCGGACGCCGGGGGCTCGCGCAACTATTCAGATTTTAGGAAAGTATTTATAGACATCCGGCGAAGGGTGGATCACAAAGAAGGGCGAACGAAACATATACCCGTACACGATCGGGAGTAAAACCAAATCAAGGTTATACAAATAGGTACCGCGAGAACGGTAATATCGACGACGATATCTTTGGAAATGATTAGATTTATACTATAATTGTTACCGCGTTTCAATATTATTATCATTTATCACTCACTTTTGATCACCCGCTCCGTGGTCGGCAACTTCTGACTGTTGTTCGACATGGTCGGCGGGCTGGCGCGATCCTCTTTCGCCACGATGTTGTGTTGCTGTTGTTGCTGCTTCACGATCGTCGTCTTCGGCCCGTCTTCGTCCGTTGTCCTGTCTCGTGCGTGCTCTGTGACGTCCTGCGTATGTGTCGCCGTCACGTTGCGTGTATCATCAAGCGCGTAACGAAGATCTTTTTTTTCAATCGCTTATACTTTTGTTTTCATTTACTTTACGGCCATGGAAACAAAATAATAACGATAAGAACAAACCGACAAATCGACGAGTGGTAGTAGGTATTCGAAATAATGACCGACCACGACGAATATTACAATCGAACGAGTCGAATACTACAGGTACATCAATATTATTACAGACAATAATATCGGTACTTTTATAATTACAGTAATAACACACGAATATATAATTATATTATTACACGCACCCGGCCGAAATCACACTCGATATTACGCTCTCCTCTCTTCTATTTATTCGCACGTCGGTCGCTAGCTGACCGCATAATCGCGGGGGCACCGTGATGGATCCGTCGGTGAGTGAGCACTACTACTGCGGCGGCGGCAGCGGCAGCAACAGCAGCAGTAGATGAGCGGCGGCAGGCGCGCTCGACGCAGCGGCGGCGGCGGCGGCGGCGACGACGATGACGACGACGGACGATTTCTTTTTTCGGTCGACTATTATTTTATTTTTTTACTGTACACAAACGGCGGACGATCCGGCGGCGACGGCCAGTACGTTCTCCGTGGTGTCGACCGCCATCACCGTCATCGTATCCGGTGAACTTTTGCAAACCAAACCGCCAACAATACGACGACGAGCGTTTTTGTATGTGTGTGTATGTTTATGTGTTTAATATTATATAAAACAAACACAACGGTCAATCGTCTCCTTTCTATATTATATTAATATTATACAAATTATTATATTTTAACTTATAAATTATTATTATTGTTATGATAATTACACCTTGCGTTATCATACGATACTATAACCGTGTACGATATTATGTTATTTAGATATTATAGGTAGTTATTAATTATTACGACGTAATAATAAATATTATAATATTTTCTAAAATTAAAATACAATATTGAAAATATTATGAATATGATTATCGTACTAACGCGATTACGCGTACTCTGCGTGTGTGTTGACGATTCGTATACTGGTTACTGGTATAATAGTGGTATGCACGGCGCACGCACCACGATTATGGGCAAACGAACGTGCGTGCGTGCGTGCGTGCCTGTATGTGAACGAGCGGCGACGGCAACGCGAGAGAGAAACCGTCGTCGTGCGATCTGCCGCGGGAAAGAAAGAGAGAGTAAGCCAGAACGGATATAATGATAAAAACACCGCCGCCGTCGCCACCTCAGACCGGCCGATGGCGTACCGCCACGGCCCTTGCCCGCGCCGCGCGATTGCCCACACCGTCGCGGGACGACGATCGCCGCGCGCGCACGGGTTTGTTATAAAATCGTTATGGCAGTGATGTGCGCTTGCGTACCACGGTCACACCGCGCCAGCGACCTCTAGTTCGTGCGGTCGCCACAGACACCCGGGTTTCTCGACCGGTGCCGGTGCGGTTGCGGCGTTTTGGGTGACCGGGGCCGACGGCCGGCGGTCACGTTATTGTCAGAAAGCTGTACTGCCGTAGCGGGAAACGAAATGAATCGTCGCCGAAACTGTTTATGTTATTAATACAGAAAAAAAAAAAAAACACGAGTTAGATACTCGTTAGTTGACTTCGGTCGTCGACCAACCCAATAATAATAATAATAATATGATAGTATATAACACGTTGTGGCACGTAATACTTATTATATTATTTTGATAACACTTCAAATGAGATATTGGCTTGTTCCGCTCAATAATGCAATCATTATTAATATAATAATTATTATTTAAAAAACGCTACACAGCGTAGTATTGAATACTTTGTAAAGGTTATGTAATAATTATTATTATGCAGTCGTAACCTCGTAACATAATAAATTATTAAACATTGTATACGAATGTATACAACAATACGGCGAAAACGAAAAAGTCAATAATACTGAACAAAATTGCGACGAAACGAAAATAATAATACCTACATAATAGTATAGAGGTACCATCGTACATGTTTTTTTTAAATTAATATAATATACTTATAGTGCTAAGTAATACTACTATTATAATACTATTTAACGGAAAAGTTTTGATGTTTTTGTTTTTATTTTCGAATATTTTACGATGATGAGGGTGGTATTGAATAATTATTGTTATAGTGTAAATGTCTCATATTAAAAGCGACGGTGCCGCTGGCCGGTCACAAATTCAAAACTTATAGTAACTTAAAGGCAAACGAAAAAATCAGACGTTCGGTGTCGAGCGCGCAATTATTCAAAAAGTTCGTATTATATACTTTTGCCACATTATATAGGTACCTACCCATATTTAATAATTTTATATTTCCATGATATATATTAATTTTTGTGTAATTTTATTATTATTATTTATTATTATTACATAGTTACGTATATTATAATACGAATAACGTTGTAAAAAAATATTTGGAAAATACAATTTAAAACTGAGCGGAATCCCTCCTAAATTATATATTTTTTCAACCCGTTTCTTCGCTTTTAGCTAATCGCTAAACCCTAATTGGCCTAATTATATAACCCGTACAAGTCAATCACTGCAAATTTATATAATACGTAACGGCACAATAACTATATTGTTCGTAATTACTAATTACACCTATATTATATCGTGTAATATCATATTATATTATATTATCGAAATAATAATATATAAATCGATCACGGTCAATAACTTATTATAATTTGATTTACATTTCAACGATTTATATTTTATTTTTACAGACAACTCTTATTTCATGTATACGTTATTCAATACACGCTATAATAATAAATTCATAACATTATGTACATGTTTATTGGCCATTATAAAATATCGAGAAAAATCATTATTTTTTAATGTTTATCGTCTCGCGTATAACCGCGGTGTAGACTATAGATAAGCGTACTTGGATATTTTATGATCGCCATACCTGTATAATGTTTATATAACGCGATCTGCATAATGAAATATGTAAAATATAGTCATTAGAGTTAAATACACAAATGACGATATCTGCGAAACATCAGTGGGTGTTATTTTTTCAATACGTATAAACATTATAATGCTTCGAGCTTGAGTTCCCTAATTTTGCCTTTTGTTCAATTAATCAATTAATATATAACAATCTATTGTTTTTTACCTATACACCTTTATGTGTAATGAACGTAGTAATTAGAATTTACTAATCGATAGCGTGACATTTTTTAATATATTATAGAAAAACAAAATTGATATAGATCTTATTTGATGTTTTATCATGGCTATTCTTTATCTATGGCTCTATATCTATATATTTGACCGTTCGGCGGCCAACGGGTAAATATATAGTTTCAATTTCTGTGTGTAATATACATCCGTGTCTGTCATTCGTTTGAAAATGCCGAATAATGGTCATCCCAGGAAGTTATTCGTAAAAAAACTACCTCGGGTAATATTTAAAAAAATAGATTAGATATAGATCAGATTTCAATAGTAATAATGATTATACAGAGCTAACTTTTTTTGTTAGTTTATATTTAAAATTGTATAATTTTTTTAGACTCAATTCAGGATGCACCTTTAGAGGTATACCGCGTATACATTATATTTATATATTATGAATATGTTCACAAATTGTTACTTGTTATATTAGGTAAATGTACACAACATCAATACGTTTGTCCTGCAATATTGAAAATAAACATAATCTAAAAGGACAAAATCGAAAAAAAAAACATTATTGTTTTGTATTCTTAAAATTATTATACATAATATTTAGTTATAAATTATAATATTCCTGAATTATTAGTACAAGAACAATTCCAAAATAATACTAGCTATATATTAATAATAATTATAAGAGTGGAAATAGTTGAAAATGGTGAAAATAGTTTGCCCTAAATTATAGCATTATAATCGTATTTTATTGTTTCGTAATTTTTTATTTAGCTATAGCTCTGTAACGAAAAAAGTGACAGGTGGCTTATTATATTATTATATGTACTTAGTGGCGTTTTAATGCTTCGGCTGTATACTTTCTGAATTCCAGCCTTATGCGTTAAATATGGAAAGGCGGCATAAAAAAATTAATCCATTGCTATTATATTTATTATTTTATACTTAAATTATAGATATATTTTTTTTTCAAAAATGTGATTTATATAATATACTATACAGCTAGTGGTTCGGAGAGTTTTGAAATTACTTGTTAACACACTCCTCGAATATTATAATTTTATAATAAATAAAAAACACATCCGATTACCAATAAATAAAATTTAACTTTAAATTAATGAATTAATATTTATTCGTCTTAATAATAATACATAATATATGATATTATGGTGTTGTTTGTCCGACTACGGTTAAATATCTAAATGGTAACTCAAAAATAAACGGCCGCAAAAACCCCTATAATTGAAATCGCAATCGCGATAACAATATCGCATCTTTTTGGATGTCACAAAATGACTGTCTTATCATACTATACAATAATAATATTTAAAATTTCCAATACGGCACTCGCCTGCAGTAGCAATTGGCAAAAAACAATATGTAAAACGTGTTTGTTTTCTTTTCTTTTCTTTTTATGGGCTATAAAAATAACAATGTTTTTTATTATTTTTGAAAAACATTCATTTCGTTATGTTATGATATTATATATAATATAATTATTTGTAAATATTATATTATGACAATATTTCACAATTTTACATTATAACAGTGTTCGCTATATGAATTATTTTATGAACAAATAAATTCAACGTAAATATGTGTATACGTATATATTAAATATATATATGAAACAGTACTATTATATTTTTATTTTCTCCATCTTTTGTCGAGATATTTTTCGAATAACAACAATGGTAATACATTAATACGTAATGAAATTTATTACACTAAATGTATACGCTGTGTACGTTTTCATGGGCGAAGTCTGGATAAGCTCGTTTTTATTTTTAATTAATGATACTTAAAATAGTTCAAACTGGCATGAAAAGTTATTATAATATTATTATTATTATTATCCAGTGTGGCAGTGTGGCAGTGTCCTGTATTTAGGTATAATAAATTGTTAAATTTAAAATTTAAAATAAAAAAACAAATTATTATTAAGACTCATTAAATTAGCCAATGGATTATGATTATACGTTTTAAATAAAACCAAAGACATTATTAAAATCCAGGTTTTATATTTAAAAAAAAACAATGACACAATAAATTTAATTATCATTTATTATATATAATATACAAAAAAAAAAAAAAAATCAGGTAATGTAATATTATTATACATTTATTTAAATAGCATAATAATTATTGTACTGTTTACCTGTATACTTAAAATGTTCGTTAAATTAAATAAATTCGTTTAAGTCTGTGATGTACCTTTTATAGGTTACTTTTATAAAAAAAAATAAAAACTACTATAATCCGAAAGTATAATTTTTAAAAATTGCATTAATTTTTTAAAAATGTTTATAAATACATATATACAATAAATAATATAATACGCGAATTTAGACCAGCTAGTCAAAATATTTATATATTATATATTATAATCTATTAATCTATATAGGTACTTTAACCTAGTTATATAAATTAGTCAGGGACAATTTAGAGTAGTATTTTGACACTCTTGCGAGTTAAATATGTGTGATTTCCCCTTCCGAACATCATGTTTAAAAATAAATAGCCAATTTTCTATAAAATATTTTAAAATTAAATTTAGTAAACGTAACGGCATTAAAAACACATTTTATTATATACTGTTACATTTTTACACCTATTATGTATATGTTAATGTGTTAGTAGATATGTATAAGGGTTATCGTTAGTGTTAAAAAATGATTTTTATAATTTTTTATACTTGACGATTTTGATTTAAATGTATTCGTTTAAACATTGTATTTTTAGAATTATATGTAAGTTTAATTTATATTGTATTTTAATTCTAAAATGTTTAGCATTTTATTAGTTATAAAATATATAATCAATATCATTTTATTTTTTTTAGCGAAAAGTAAATAATTTCCTTTAGAAATTAGGACCAATGTTAACACAAAAACGGATCATTACGTATTTTGTAGTTTTACATCTGAATAGGTATATATGTGTATAGTTTGGAACACTTATTACTTATTAGTAAAGTATATAATAAAGTATATAATATTAAGAGCAACAATAAAATCAATATAGGTACAAGATTACGTTTCATACCACATTGTCTTTTTATTCATTTTTTACGCTATTTATCTTATTCATTTTATGCATATACGTTTTTTATGTTATTATCCGCCACCCAATAATAATTATGAGAAACACGTTTAATTTAATTAAAAATATTTTTTAGTCAAATTTACTTATAAATTTAAAACGGGATATTGTAAATTTATTTTTAAACATTAATATCAATTATATTTTTACCTTATATAAATCATTAAGTAAGGCATTAATATAGCGGACTTTTAAATTTTTTTCAAATATTTATATTATTTTTAATAATTAAGTACATAAAATTAATATCAAAATTAATAAATTATAATAAATAGAGATTAAAATTAATTGTTTTGAATATGTTGTATTTTAGTAAATAAAAAATGATTTTAAATAAAATATTTTTAACCCTCCTTTATATTTTAATAACTTTTATATACCTATTGAATTTTAAAAAAAGATGAGCTGATACTCCTGCCGCACAGGATACAGGTGTGCGGATCATAGCGTTTAATTTTACTTAGAATTTGAATGCAATGATAAACCATTGCATTCGAAAAAACGATTCTGAGCGAAGTTCAGTCAGATTATAATTTTCGTTTGAACTAAAAATATCAACTTAAAACAGCTATAAAAAAAAATTTAGATTAGGGATTTTTCTAATATTTTAGTATGATGTTAATTAATATGTAAGTATACTTCAATAAAATTTTCAGACCTTAATACCAAAAATTGACAATTTTATCAAACATTATATACGTAAAAACGAGAATTTTACGAAATATTCAATGTTCAATATTTTGTAGAAAAATTTATAAAACGGTTCCAAAATTTTACCACATATATATAATAGCTATGTGAACCTTCAAAAAAAATTTTAGGTCTCTATCTTAAAAATTGCCTGAGTTATCGACTTATCGTGAAATGTAGAAATTGAATTCGTCAAAATTTCATTTTTCGTGAAAAATGCCGTTTTTTCGTCATTTTTTCGAAGTTTTTTCTACCGCTTATAGTAAATTTTGAGAAATTCGAAAAATGACCTAAATAAAGTACCATCTACATCCACTTTTACATCTGAAACTCGCTATTGGTAAAAATCGAAGCGTTATTTCGGGTAGTAAAAGTGTTTTCAGAATATTTATTTATATGTATGGATTCTAAAATTTTCGTTTTACTAAAAATATCAACTTAAAACAGCTATAAAAAAAAATTGTGACAATGGATTTTTCTAATATTTTAGTATGATGTTAAGTAATATGTAAGTATACTTGAGTAAAATTTTCAGACCAAAATACCCAAAATTGACAATTTTATCAAACATAATATACGTAAAAACGTGAATTTTACGAAATATTCAAAGTCCTATATTTTCTAGAAAAATTAACATAACGGTTCCAAAATTTTACCACATATATATAATAGCTATGTGAACACCCAAAAAAATTTTCAGGTCGCTATCTTAAAAATTGCTTTAGTTATCGTGAAATATAGAAATTGAATTTGTCAAAATTTCATTTTTCGTGAAAAATGCCGCTTTTTCGTCATTTTTTCGAAGTTTTTTCTACCGCTTAGGGTCAATTTTGAGAAATTCAAAAAATGACCTAAATAAAGTACCAACTAGATCCACTTTGCTACCGGAAACATACCCTATTCGTGATAATCGGAACATTATTTCGGGTAGTAAAAATGTCTTCTGAATAAAAAAAAAAAAAACAAAAAAACAAAAAAAAATCACACATCATTGTAAAACCAATACATTCTTCGCTTCGCTCAGAATCTAAAATATAAAATAAATATAATAAATTAATAAGTCATTGGAATGGAAAAACACGGTAGAACCTCTTGTTCCTGCAGTAGGTATATGTGTGTTTATAATAAGTAGGTGTCAAAACTTTATTTTCGATAAAAGTAAACTGATAACCTGCTCCTTTTCCTTTTCCTTTTCATGCACGAAGTAATAGTGAATTATTTTATACTTAGTTTTCTTTTTAAAACTCATCGTTCATTTTTATATTATTATATTTATATAATATATATAGAGATAGAGAATAAAATTTGTGGCGTTTAATATTAATTTTCAGTGTACCTATTATGCATATACTACATGAACATAATACATAATATTATAATATTATAATATTATATTTATCATCCTTGCTTATTAATTTTGCCATTTCATGCGTCTGTTTATTTTGTTACGACCGTTGCGTCGATGCGGCTGGCCCCAAGACAGAATAATATTAAACTTAATTATAATAATTAAATACAATTGTATGATTAAGTTTTATGGTCTACGTATAATATAATATATTATGTATAGGTAGATATTATGGTATGTACATTATAAAACAATGAATAAAAATATGAAAATGATTGTATAAT
Organism: Tetraneura akinire; assembly: GCA_021307375.1. Lineage (NCBI taxonomy): Eukaryota > Metazoa > Arthropoda > Insecta > Hemiptera > Aphididae > Tetraneura > Tetraneura akinire. The sequence continues at coordinate 25,637,582 of JAIUCT010000007.1, read as the reverse complement.
ATATTATAATAATAATAATATTATTTCAATAAAATTATTTTCTTCGTAATATACCGTTAAACCTAAATTAAAATTCAATAATTCACGTTATATCTCAATGTATTGAGTAGTCGAGTATCTATATAATATTATATAAAATAAATTCACTATATCAGTGACACAAGAGACAAGACACAACACTATCAATGAACGAAATATGGTTCATCGAATGATAATAATATCGAAATAAATGATACAAGTTTGACCGAAGGGTTTTTTACTCGTCATCTCACATTGCTTGCCTCAGTGTATATTCTATTGTATTGTATAGTGTGTATTATATTGTGGTTATTCTATTACTTATTTAAATTCAATTTAATATAAATAAATTGAAATATGACTCAAAGTTTGGGTGACGTGTTGTTTTTCAAGTTTTTTTTATTCGTGAACAAATGTGAAACACAAGAATTCAAACTGCTAAGAGATTGTATACTAATACTGCACCTATGTCCTATATACTACCTAATACCTAAAACTATAAGTACCTACAACCAGCGGCGGATTGGGCCGCCGGGACACCGGGAGAATTCCCGGTGGGCCGAATAATATGTTAGAATTTGGGCCGATTGTCAATTAACGTAATAAAAACAATATTATTTCTGCAAATAATATAATACAAAAGGTATGCACTATGCAAGTATGGAATATGGTCATATCAATCAAATGGAATAATTATTTTTAACTATTGTCCGCACAGTCTAATACGATAATATATTCTGAATGAACCACTATGACTATGGTAACAACACAAAATATAGATTATAACGTCAAAAAAATGTAAAATTAATTATTTTATTCCTTTATCATTGAATTTGATATCAATAATAAATTAATAAATTAATTTTATTAAAGCAAATGCCAAATAGTGGCAAATACTATAAAAAAAAATGGCATTTATAGTATTTGATTAAATAAAAAACTAGTTACTATAATTACTTATTAGTTATTACTATTATATCTATTACTATTTATTCTATTCTGTGCTATTACTAGTTTATATATTTATTTTTTACATCATATAAGACTAAAATCTTGTCAATTATGTCTAACACTAAATCAAGGCCAACTTAAAACTAAATGAGATTATTTTATACGATTTTTTCCCTCGATATAGGGTGTTATTAACTCTATTATAGATATATAGAGTAAGATCAAAGTAGTAGTAGCAGGAGTCAATCTAAAATTTTTTATGAACAATCGATCAGAAAAAGTAAAAGGATCCACACGATTTTCACTAGGACTAGGTAATATTTAGTCATCCAAACCGCGCTAAGTTTTCTTGGTCTTCCAAATTTTGAATTGCAAATAAATTTGTTATTCCTTCAAAATCTACCATTTTAAGGATCCAATGCGAAATTTTGTCCAATGCGACAAATATTTTTGTCCAATGTGACAAATATTTTTGTCCAATGTGAC
>JAIUCT010000007.1:25613675-25636117 GCA_021307375.1 Tetraneura akinire | reverse complement strand
GTCCAATGTGACAAATATTTTTGTCCAATGTGACAAATATTTTTGTCTATTGCGACAAAAACTTCGACATGATTCAAGAATTGTCTCCCAAGAACAGCAAAAAGACCGCGAAATACGTTAACAAGATAACATAGAGTCAGGGCCGTATTTAGGGGGGGGCATTGGGGACAATTGCCCCGGGCGGCTTAATTTTCAATTATTTATAGGGGCGGCAACTGGATACCTAGATGTTGACTGTTGTTATTGTTATTTGTAGATCTATATTATATAAAATTAAATATCTATTCAGTATTCTGTGAACCATTACGAGTATACGTACTAATCAGCTGGCAAGTATTATGGAGTTGACGGTGGACTGTCACATTATCAAACATACCATGGTATAAAATGATATTGTGCGTTTCTTAACCATGGATAATACAGGTTAGGTTAGATTATTATCGATTTATTATCTATTTATTATCTATGTTTTTAACTCCCAACCACAGAAATATATATTAAACATATAAATATATGTATTATAATATATGTTTAATATATATATATGTGCTCCCAACCCGCGCGGTGATCGATAGAACAACTACTACTCGCCCCACTTTAATGAGTATGTTTATATTTTTATTAACCGTCACATGTCACGTATTGCGTATTGCCGTATTCGGTGCTCTCGTGTTTCCCTTTCGTCGCGTATTTAATTATAATAAATTATTACGTTTTGTTGTTTCTTATTTCTTTCTTTCTTAATTAGAACATTCAGTAAGTACTAAACTTGTAATTATCTACTACTATCTATATCTTTTAATTTTTATAATTTTATAATTTGTTTTTAATTTATGTAATTATTAGAATATCTAAATTTTGATTATAAATAATGCAGTTATAATAATAATTGCTACGCCTACTACAAGGCAATGCTTTAAATTTTGCTACAGCAATAATAATATTTTACAGATTAGCTTTTGATTGATAGATTATTGCTTGCCTGGCTTTTAAAAAATGGATGGGAAAAAAAGGTTAAGTGGCGCTGCTTATCGTAAAAGAGCTACGATAAAGACAGTATATAGATATTTTAATAAAAAAATTTTGGAGTCACCTTTAATAAATGGAGAAATTGTAAGAAGAAATTATTTTTTGTATTCTGAAACTAAAGGTGCTATTTATTGCTACCCATGTGTCTTATTTGGTAATAAATCTTCATTTTCTGCATGTGGATTTGCAAATTGGAAAAAAGTAGAAGAAAAATTATCTAGCCATGAAAATTCACAGAAGCATCGTTTCAATATTTCTACAATGAAACAAAGAGGTGTAATTTTAGAACGAATTGATCAACAAATGATTTATCAAATGGAATTTGAAAATAACTACTGGAAAAATATTTTAAAACGGGTAGTTGCAGTTGTCAAAGCATTATCATCGAGAGGATTATCATTTAGAGGCAATTCAACTCAAATCGGATGTTCAAATAATGGTAATTTTTTAATGGCAATTGAATTGATTGCTGAATTTGATGTTGTACTTTCTGAACATTTAAAAAAATATGGTAATCCAGGGAAAGGCCATACTTCTTATATATCTTTTCACACGTATGAACAATTTATTATTTTGATGGTAGAAGATGTGGTAAATAATATTGTTCAAGAAGTTAAGACAGCCAGATATTTTTCAATTTCTATCGATTCTACGCCAGATATATCACATATTGACCAATTGTCATTCATAATTCGTTATGTTAGTATACATGGTGAACCAGTGGAACGTTTTATGTGTTTTATTGATAATATTGGTCATAAAGCTCAACATATGTTGGATGCAGTTTTATTAATATTTAAAAAGTATGATTTAAATACAAAATATTTAAGAGGACAATCGTATGACAACGCTGCAAATATGTCAGGTATATATAATGGCTTACAGGCAAAAATAAAATCAATTAATGCACTCGCTGATTTTGTCCCGTGCTCGGCGCATTCTCTTAACCTAGTAGGAAAAAATGCAGCTAGTAGTTGTTTTCAAGCAAATGAATTTTTCAGTTTTCTTCAAAATCTATATAACTTCTTTTCTGTATCCACACATAGATGGAATATTTTAAATACTTCAATTAAAAGTCTCTCAGAAACTCGCTGGTCAGCAAGATCAGATGCATGCAAATCTCTAAATAAAAATTGGTCATCAATTATAAATGCATTAACTGAAATATCTGATGAAAAAATAGAAAATAAATCTACTTGCTATGAAGCTAAAGGTATCCTAAAACATATGAGAACTCTGGAAACATCTTTTATGTCAATTTTCTGGGGTGATATTTTAGAGAGATTTAATGCGTGTAATGCAAAATTACAATCTGTACAAATCGATTTAGGTATAGTAGTAGAAATTTATCAATCATTAATAGATTTTTTAAATGATATTCGAACTGATCAAATGTTTATTGATTATAAAACCCGCGCAGTCAACAAATGTGACATTTCTCATTTTAAAATTAGTAATCAGCGTAAGAAAAAAAGAAAAAGATTCTTTGATGAAAACAACAGTGAAGAACATGTTTTTGATGAATTTGAATATTTTAAGATTAATACATATTTTTATATTTTGGACCAAATAAAATCAGAATTAGAAAAGAGAAAAACTTCTTATGTAGATTTAACATTTAAATACAATTTTTTTTTTCATTTAACGGAACTAACACCAACTGAAGTCAGAAAAAATGCTGAATATTTACAAAAGAAGTATAAAAATGATTTGGGTACCTCATTTGCTACCGAATGCGTTCACTTTCAAAGTCATTTAAAAGGTCTACAAAATCAAAATGTTTCTTTTCCAAAAACCATTTTAGAAATGAATATTTATATAAGAAAACATGGGCTTGTAGAAGTTTACCCATATTTTGACATTGCATTAAGAATGATATTATGCACTCCAGCTACAAATTGTTCAGCTGAACGATCCTTTTCAACGCTCAAAAGAATAAAAAATTATTTAAGATCAACAATGAATGAAGACAGACTCAATTCATTAGCTGTGTTAAATATTGAATCAGATTTAACAAAAAAAATAGATTATATAGATATTATTGAAGAGTTTTCCAAAAAAAAATCAAGAAGAAATGTATAAACAATAATATGATGTATTTGTAATAAAGTGGATAATCCCCTTAATACTTTTTTCTATGTGTTTTGTAACGTTTAATTTTTTAGTAAAAATTAATAAAACAAAAGAAAATTATAATACACATAAATTATGATAAAATATATTGAAATGTACCTATATGTAACCATGTAGGGGGGGGCGCAAAAATTTTACTGCCCCTGGGAGTAAATAATATAAATACGGCCCTGCATAGAGTAGTAAATAACGTTCAACTATCAGCTGATTACAATTTTGGTGGATGAATCTATAATATAGATAAATAGATATTCTATATCTATATGATAACAAAGTGGCTTCCATATATGCCACGATTTCGTAATTTGCATCAAATAAAATTAGTTCTGCGCCTAAAAGGGTTAATATTAATTTAGTAGTTCCAATTGTATTTAAAATTATGATATTTGTAAATTGTAAATTGGTAAGTAATTTCAGATGTTTGATAAAAATTTCAAGTACCCAATGATATAAATAACAATCTTAGTTATAATTATTGTACATTGTCATTGTCTTATAAAATTTAAACGAGGGCTGAATTTATATCAAATTCCCGGGCCGAAATTTTTAACCAATCCACCGCTGCCTACAACCTACAGGTATATTTACACCGTAATATTTAAATACTTCGCTGAAATTTCCTGAACGTAACTTAATTAAATTATCCTTCGTTGAAACTTGCTTACGAATTCAACAAAATAATTCATTGCAGATTGCAGTGGCGTATCTGTGTGAAATTTTTGGAGGAGCAAAATATTAAATAATACTACAAGGTAATACAAATTTTATAGTAATTACATTAATATTACATATATATATATATTTATGTATACCTAAATTTTATTTTATTGGTATTAGGTATGAAGATAAATACAGGTTACAACATAGAAAAATGTGTAGTTCTTATCTTAACTATGGGTAAATAACTGAAACATTTTGTTACAATTTGATTGAAATACACTGAATCTGAAATTCATTTTATATTGCCGGACGCTAATTTAAAATGACATTTTTCTACAAAATATAGGACTTTGAATATTTCGTAAAATTCTCGTTTTTTTGTAGGTATATAATGTTTGATCAAATTGACAATTTTTGGCATTGAGGTCTGAAAATTTTACTAAAGTATATTATTATTTACAAATAACTTAACATCATATCATAATATTAGAAAAATCTCTTATGTTATTGTTTTGGAACCGTTAAGGTTGAATACTTATATGTTATATTAGTTATATTATATGATAAACTTCACTCAAAATCGGTTAGTTCATTAAATTCACGAGCAACACGATCTAAAGGATTATTATATCCATAAGATGTACGATGAAATGGTATTGAAAAAGTAAGATGATGCCGCTGATTATATTGAGGAACACTAAAATTTAACGATTGTAATAAGTTCGGACAGGAAATATCGCCAATCAATAATTTGGACATAAAATCAATATCTATAGAATTATTAGTTATGTTATCTTACTGTTAAATGCTGTAATTTTTTCATAAATTTTAAAATATAATAAATTAAAAAAGCACTTGAAGTGGAAGAGTTGAAGGGATACAGGTTTAAAGAGGATAGTGTTGAATTTTGATTACAATTTGAATGCAATGATAAATCATTACATTTGAAAAACGATTTTGAGCGAATTACATCAGATAATATATGTACCGACAGTGGCGTAACTAGATGTTCAGGGGCCCGTGGGTAAATTATAATGGGGCCCTTTGCAAAATAATAAAAAAATTAATTAATGAAATATTTACTATGTCGCCATGTTTAATAAAAAATCTTTGTAATAATTTTTCGTTGAAATATATAATATAATTTTAAAAAAGAAAGTGCTGATACACCTGCCGCAGGGATATAGGTGTGCAAATCATAGTATTTAATTTTAATTGGAATTTGAATGCAATGATAAACCATTGCATTGGAAAAAACGATTCTGAGCGAAATTCAGTCAGATAATGTAGGTATTAATTAATATATTGCCGTTTTTTTAGTCATATTTTCATCGTTTTTTCTAATGCACAGGGTCAATTTTAAGAAATTCGAAAAATGACCTAAATAAAGTACCAACTAGATCCACTTTTCAACCGGAAACATATGCTATTCGTGAAAATCGGAGCATTATTTCGGGTAGTAAAAATGTTTATATATAAAAAAAAAAAAAATCATACATCATTGTAAAACCAATACATTCTTCGCTTCGCTCAGATTTAAAATACGTGTATTAAAAAATATAATTTATATACTTGTATTTATATTGGTTATAATTTTGAAATGATAGTTATATTTTTATTTATGTCGTTAAAATTCATAGATATCGAATGCCCAACTTCAAGTACAAAAAACCAAATTTTTTTCAAAAATAAACGATTTCCTAGAAATAACAAATAAAACACATTTTACCATAATTACGAGTACATAGGTACTATGTGAACACGATATATAAATTATTCTCTCTGTATAAAGTTATAAGATCACAAATTCCTGAGTTATCGTGAATCATTGAAATGAAATTCGTCGAAATTTTAGTTTTCGTGAAAAATTCCGTTTATTTTCGTCATTGCCGTTTTTCTTATCACATAAGGTCATATTTGAAAAAATCGAAAAACGACCTAAATAAAGTCATCAACCTTCCAATGTTAATCGTGAAAATGGGCATACTTTCGGTTCGGGTAAAAATGGTATTTTCAGACATAGAAAACAAGGGAAGGGATAGTGATTTGAAATTCATCAGATAATTTATGTATATTGATTAAATTTTTTTATATTTATCACAATGAAATGTAACTTAGTTAAGTAAAATGTATGAAAAATCAACAAAATATTCAAAGTTTTTAAAAAAATATATCATTTTAAATTCTGAGCAAAGTGTATTGGTTTTACAATGATGTGTGTCTTTTTTTTATGTATGAAAACACTTTCACTACCCGAAATAATACTCCGATTTTCACGAACAGCATATATTTCCGGTTAGAAAGTGGATGTAGTTGGTACTTTATTTAGGTCATTTTTCGAATTTCTCAAAATTGACCCTAAGCGGTAGAAAAAACGACGAAAAAACGGCATTTTTCACGAAAACTGAAATTTGGACGAATTCGATTTTAATATTTCACGATAACTCAAGCAATTTTTAAGTTAGAGATTTGAAAATTCTATTGGGTGTTCAGATAGGTACTATGTATGTGTGATAACATTTTGGAACCGTTACGTTAATTATTATTCTATACAAAATATAGGACATTGAATATTTCGTAATATTTTCGTTTTATGTATATAATGTTTAATAAAATTGACAATTTTTGGTATTAAGGTCTGAAAATTTTACTGAAGTATACTTAAATATGATTTAACATAATATCAAAACATTATAATAATCTCTAGTCTCAATTTTTTTTATAGCTGTTTTAAGTTGATATTTTTAGTTTTTTCTAATGCAATGATTTATCATTGCATTCAAATTCTAATTAAAATTAAACGCTATGATTCGCACACCTGTATCCTATGCGGCAGGTGTATCAGCTCTTCTTTTTTGTTTATATATTATTATTGTAAAATATTGAAATATAATAAGAAGTATCCAAATACTATATATAAATGTAACTTAACAAATTTCTACTTTAATTAAATAAAAAAAAAAATTTATAAATGATATTTTTTTAATATACGGTAAAAATTTTAACCAATATGTATAGATTATTTCAGAATTTTTTGACAATTTTATATAACATTATTGTAAAAGATTAAAATATAACAATATAAAAGATGAGCTGATACTCCTGCCGCACATTTCGGTGCGGTGAATTCGTCAAAATTTCAGTTTTCGAAAAAAATGCCGTTTTTTCGTCATTTTTTCGTCGTACCGCTTAGGGTCAATTTTGAGAAATTCGAAAAATGACCTAAATAAAGTACCAACTAGATCCACTTTGCTACCGGAAACATACCCTATTCGTGATAATCGGAGCATTATTTCGGGTAGTAAAAATGTCTTCAGTATAAAAAAAAAAAAAACAAAAAAATCACACATCATTGTAAAACCAATACAATCAGCAAATATATACCATAAATATCACTTTTACTAAAAGTTAAATTTAAAATACCTATAAACAAATTTGAGACAGATTTATTTAATATCTAAGAAATACGTTATTATATAAATTTGAACGCTTCAATCAATTTTTTTGGCCTTTTTATTAATTATATTCTAAAAGTGTTGAGAAATAATAACAATAATAATTATACGAGTATGGATCATATGGTTTTCGTATAAACTAAAAACACCAATTTTAAAAAGCTATAAAAAAAAAAAAAAAAAAAAATGAGACTTGGGATATTCTAAAATTTTGGTATCATGTTAAGTAATATTTGCGTATACTTCAGTAAAAATTTCAAACATACAAACCAAAACTGCTATATTAAAGTACATTTTTGCTTCGAGTTTCATACATTTTTTCCGACTATTACGACGACTATATCAAGCTTAATCACACGAGTTTATATTTCATAAAATGTATTAATAAAAAAGGGCAATCATACATCTTTTACGATGAATGTACTTTGGAGAAGACGCTAAATCTAGGTTATTGTATATCATGCTCTGCACTTCACATCTTGTTCTGGTGAATTTCATTACTGGTTGCTTGCTCAACACAATCTTCAATTGTGTTCACCGACGACAACGACAAACAAGTAACAGAAGTATATATTGCATATGTACTAATTAAATAAGGGCAATATCATTTTATGATACAATATTTCATTAATATGTGAGACATGCAATTGATTCTCTTTATATATTCGATTTGTAATCATCGGTGAACACAATTGTAGATTGTGTTGAGCAAGCAATCAGTAGAAAGTATTGAAGACTAAGACTACAATTTCAAGCCATATATAGGCTATTGTCGGTGTATGTATTGTAAATTGTAATATTACATATAAAATAATGAAAAAGGGACAGATATATACCAAATTCAATTTAATAATAATGCTTAAATAATAATTGAAAAGGAGTTATAAATATATTTTACATAACGATATTAAATAGTGATATATATTAGTTAATTAATGTTTATTCTATGCAAAATCCATAAAATATTTTTTATATACATTTGAAGTACAACAAGGAAATCACTCAACTTGTATACACAATTGTAGATCTTGATAGTGTTGAGTACTCCATGATAGAATATGTAAGATTGTAGGTGGATCATATAATATAATATGTCGCATTAAACGATGTTTGATTCCCTTGCATATATTTTATTCTGACAAAGTGACAATTAACACATTAACTAGAGATACATTCACCTATCAAGAACTGGAAATCTCTTCTCATCTGCTAGGTCACCATGTTACTTAAGCCAGAGTAAGTGATTGCATAAACAAAAAATAAGTTAAAGTAACATGGCCATATTATTATAATAATAACTAAGTTTGTTTTGAGGAAGCCAACAATAAAATATGTGATATGACACTATTTTTCCACTATATATATGTAACCAGTTAGCTATCCAACCTATCTTGAATAGTAGAATACTACGCACTAATACTCGTTCCTAGATTGTGTTGAGTAACACGGGAGACAAAGATCAAAAGAGGAAGAATTAGTCATGATTTCTATGAAGAATGTAGCTATATTATTCACACTTATTTTTGTGATTTTATACTATTTCCCTGTTTATGCTTATATGTTTACGTATCTTGTGGTTAGTTGGTTAATCTATTATTCTATTCTTTTGATAACACATGAAATTTATTTTCCTATATTTCGTATTTTGTTCCATCCTGTTACTGTATTTTTCGTATCTTGTTATACTGTGTACTGTGTACTGTGTACTGTGTACTGTGATTTAAGTTGTAATATGGGATTTCAGTAATAAAGTTATCGTTGTTCCACATATCTCCCATCATTTTTGGATTCCTATATTGCGTAATGAGCTCATTAAGCCTCCGATGTTCTCTCCCATATATACTTTGATAAAAATTCTCAAGAGAAAAAAGATTGATGTTGTATTATTCCATTTCAGTAATAAAGTTCTCATTTTTACACTTATTTCCCATCATCCTATGTACGTGTAATTGTCTTCACTGATGACTACGAATGTATATAAATAATCTTTTATGGATTTTGCATGGAATTAATTAATTAAGAAATTTATACCACTATGTCACTATTTAATGTATCAGTATTTAAAATATACTAATAACCCCTATTTAATTTTTATCTAAGCTATAATTAATTGAATTCTGTGATATATGTTTGTCCCTTTTTGATTATTACATGCGTAATATATATTATATATATACACCGAAAATAGCCTGTATGCTGTATTCTGTATATGGCTTGAAATTGTAGTCTTACTCATCAATACTTTGCAACTGATTGCTTCCTCAACACAATCTACAATTGTGTTCACCGATGATTACGAATCGAAAATAAAAAGAGAATCAATTGCATGTCTCACATAGTAATGAAATAATGTACGTACATCATAATATGATATTGCCCATATTTAATTAGTACATATGCAATATATACTTTTGTTATTTGCTTGTCGTAGTCGTCGGTGAACACAATTGAAGATTGTGTTAAGCAAGCAACCAGCAATATAATACTCCAGAACCAGGTGTGATGTGGGGAGCATCATATATACAATAACCCAGATTTGGTGTCTTCTCCAAGAACAACTTATACCATGGTATAAACTATATTTATATAGTTACTTATATAACAACTATACCATGGTTATAAACTATATTTATTTTATTATATATTAAACTATTGTTCTATGATGGAACCATAATACCATACCGTTATTTCTTAAAATTTAACATCGCATAATTTAAATATTAATTAAATTATAACATTATTTATATTTAACATCTGATAAAAATTATAATATATTGATTAATGACATCAATACTTTCTTGCAAAGTTGCAACTATCCGATATTAAATGTAACATAAAACGTAATTTATTATTATCCTTAAAAGATATATAGGTATATATATATATTTTAGATTCTGAGCGAAGCGAAGAATGTATTGGTTTTACAATGATGTGTGATTTTTTTTTGTTTTTTTTTTTTTTTTTTTTTTATTCTGTAAACATTTTTACTACCCGAAATAATGCTCCGATTATCACGAATAGGGTATGGTTCCGGTAGCAAAGTGGATCTAGTTGGTACTTTATTTAGGTCATTTTTCGAATTTCTCAAAATTGACCCTAAGCGGTAGAAAAAACTTCAAAAAAATGACGAAAAAACGGCATTTTTCACGAAAAATGAAATTTTGACGAATTCGATTTCTATATTTCTCGATAACTCGGGCAATTTTTAAGATAGAGACTTGAAAATTTTTTTGGGTGTTCACATAGCTACTATATATATGTGGTATAATTTTGGAACCGTTATGTTAATTTTTCTACAAAATATTGGACTTTGAATATTTCGTAAAATTCTCGTTTTTACGTATATAATGTTTGATAAAATTGGCAATTTTGGGTATTTAGGTCTGAAAATTTTACTGAAATATACTTACATATTAGTTAACATCATACTAAAATATTAGAAAAATCCATTGTCAAAATTTTTTTTTATAGCCGTTTTAAGTTGATATTTTTAGTAAAACGAAAATCTTAGAATCCATACGTATAAATAAATATTCTGAAAATACTTTTACTACCCGAAATAATGCTTAGATTTTCACGAATAGCGAGTTTCAGATGTAAAAGTGGATGTAGATGGTACTTTATTTAGGTCATTTTTCGAATTTTTCAAAATTGACTATAAGCGGTAGAAAAAACTTCGAAAAAATGACGAAAAAACGGCATTTTTCACGAAAAATGAAATTTTGACGAATTCAATTTCTATATTTCTCGATAACTCGGGCAATTTTTAAGATAGAGACTTGAAAATTTTTTTGGGTGTTCACATAGCTATTATATATATGTAGTAAAATTTTGGATCCGTTACATTAATTTTTCTACAAAATATTGGACTTTGAATATTTCGTAAAATTCTCGTTTTTACGTATATAATGTTTGATAAAATTGGCAATTTTTGGTATTAGGGTCTGAAAATTTTACTGAAGTATACTTACATATTACATAACATCATACTAAAATATTAGAAAAATCCCTAATCTCAATTTTCTTTTATAGCTGTTTTAAGTTGATATTTTTAGTTCAAACGAAAATTATAATCTGACTGAACTTCGCTCAGAATCGTTTTTACGAATGCAATGGTTTATCATTGCATTCAAATTCGAATTAAAATTAAACGCTATGATTCGCACACCTGTATCCTGTGCGGCAGGAGTATCAGCTCATCTTTTTTTTTTTTTTTTTGTTGAACAATATTATATTATAATACAGATGTATCGCAGATGGCAGATGTATTTACTCATTGTAATATTTCCGCGAAAAATTAATATTTTTGAATAGTGTATTCTTTTAATTATTTTTTAGGTAATGGACTATATAATATTATCTATATTATTAATTTAATTTTAATCATTACTAAAAAAAAAAGAATATAAGTAATAACTTATTATTTTTTAAATTAAATGAAATTTGATCAGTTTATATAGAGTAAAATTGTATAATAGTTTCGATTTCTTAATTTAATAAAAATATTTATATATAAGAATTTTTTTCATTTCTCCAAGAAATTATATTTCTGATGTAGTGACTTCGTATTTATTATAACTGCAAATATATAATATTAATATAACATTAATGTGAAATATAATACGCACGCAAACGCCCAAAACGAAGTCATATTACGTATAAGTGTTTAATATTATCATTATGTATATCCATTACTATAATCGTATATTCATTATATTATGTTAAATTATTTTACTTAAATTAGATTAATTTATGATTAATGAATTATTTATAATAAAAATATTTTTAATTTTTTAATTATTTAAATTAAATTAATGGCATAATAAATGCCTAGCTGTTTTTAAATAAGTTTTTAATCAAATTTATTTTAGATTTTTTCTCTTTTTTTTTTTTTTTTTTTTTTTTTTTTTGCTGAGTTGAAACATTATTATAGGCGTACTATACAGGTATATTATATACCTACCTACCTGTAATATGACGCAGGATATAAAAACATATTTCTGTTTATTTATAGTTATTTATAATATTATATAAAAATTATATTTTAGCGTTTCTTTTATAGACGTTTGGTTATATAATATAGTCTAATAAAAAAAATTATAATACGTAGGTACATATGCTATTCCTCGAGCGAAACTATCGATAACTCGTCGGTATAAAATTTGTTATTTGAACATTTTAATATTTAAATTTTTCCTATTAGTTTCCATCAAATAATCTATATAATTTATAGTATATATACGTAAATTCGTGTATTATTAATAATAATTAAATTTAAAAATTTAATCATTAAAAATTATTCGTGTCGAAAAATATCGACTTAAATTAAATATTACAAAACACCGTTCACTGCAGAAAACGGAATACATATAATTATTATATCTACAAATAAATATAACTTTTTCCTTCGTAATAAACAAAAAAAGAAGGGGAAAAAAATCATTTTTCAATCATTTTCTTATAAAAACGGTAAACGATATTTTTGCTGGGTTAATAATCAAAAACGAAAAGATTGAATATATAAAAATGCTTTTAAACCCTGATAAAATATACAGCCTTCATGATTACAAAATATATAATAATAATAATATACGCTCTTTGCACGTGCTAGAATTCTACATAAATTAGTTTTCAAAATGTAATATACGATTAAAAAAATCTTGATAGCTTGATTATAATATAATAGGTGCGTTATATATATATAAAGAAAAAATAAATGTAATGTAAAATTTAAATTAAAAGTAATAACTATTATATTTTATATATATCTACATATTATAAATGCTACCTAAAACGAACACGAAACTACTCAAAAATTAAATCACGAGCTATATACCTACATTATATTATTTACAAAAAATAATAATTTACTTTGTATTTTTATAAAAAAAAAAAAAAAAAAAAAAAATGAATATATATATAATAATTAAACGTTAAAACTTAAAACAATTGATAATATTATTTTAAGTTATGATTTCGAAGAACGGGAATATTTCGTATAATATACCGACTTATATTTTTATATACTCGTACACTGGAAAATAATTAGTATTTATTATTGTATATACGCGTGTATACTGTTTCGACTTTACCTGACGTAAATTACAGTAAAAAAAAAAAAAAAAAAAAAAAAAAAACCACTTTATGCGTTTTATTTTTTATGATGGATATTAGCATTAAAACACTGATTAAAATAAATCTATAAAACATTTTTCATCGAAATTATGTAAATGAATGTCTGACGTGATGTTAATATAGGTATATACAGTATAAAAACGTGGTATATACCGTGTATACCTATAAAAGTTATCAAAAAATATAAATGACATTTTTTTTCTCAAATCTTTATTATTCGTTTTACTCGAAATCAGTCTTTCCTATATATATAAATATAATATTATAAATTTATAAGTATAGATTATTTATTAGATTATTAACCGAATACATTATAATAATATACCTATACGTACGATATTACTTCGAAAATGTATAAACATATCAAAACTCATAGTCTGCACTTGAGGGGGGGGAGGTAAATATGATACTTTTGCTCCCTCAAAGACTGTTCGTATAATTTACATTTTACACGAACGTTGATTTAAAAAAAAAAAAGAAATCAATTCGAATATTCGAGTTACAGGTTATTATATAAAGAGTTATTATCCACAGATTTTTTTTCTCAAAATATGTATTTTCTATATTAATTGAATGACATACTTTTTTCACGTTATATAATATTATAATACATAACCGAACAGTCAACATGGAAATAATTAATAAAAAAAACTTCAATAAATCGTCGCAGCATATTATACCCAACGGTATTTACTCTTCTGTGTTTAATTCCCCTCCCCCTCGTAAATTTATGCTAAATATTATATGTCTAAACCTATCTCGGATCAGGCTTATAAAGTTATACCTTTTAGAGTATAAAAAATAAATAAAATAAAGTAATCGAAAATTATATATTTTTAAAATGTTATAATGTATAATTATCTAATATAATTTATTAATTTGTGATATTTAATATTTACTATTACACTTATCGGATTTAATATTATATAATTATTACTTGTTATTTTACAAATACAATATTTTTATAATATTACAATAAAATTTTGTTACTATATCAATTATAGGTACATGGAATAAGTTTGAATGTTTTTTTTTTTTTTTTTTTTTAAGAAATGATAATTATGATAATATTGTAGAAGAGTTATATTTCACACTGTTTGGCATGAGTAGATATTATATAGATTTTCTATAGATTCAAAAAATTCGTTATACGGATATTTTTAAACACGCGTATACTCGGTATTAAATTTTTAAATAATTTATTTCTACATTTGCGAATACGTAGGTATAATAAATAACCACGGAATTAAATGAAAAATGACAATGTGAAATATATTTTTGATACGCGTATATATATACCAATAATACACATCTGGGTAACAATATGAAATTTGAATATTATTTATAGTTTGAGAGCATGAGAGCAATGACGGATTTTTTTGTTTTTAAATAATCGACGTGATAAATAATATCGATTTTAGTCACCAAATCCTGTACTTATGCAGTTATACAAAATGTACATAGTATAGTGTAAAACAATAATATATTTCTAAACGATTATAATAACCCTTGTAAACGTATATGGTATATATGTATTTTAGTCGAGTAACAGATTTATCTTATAAGAGTTTCAAATGAGATATGTTTTACCCCGTCAAAATCAACATGCTAGATTGCTAGTGTTCCGATTTACCTCTTGTCAAAGTCTTTAAATACCTATATACTTATAAATATTTACTTACAGTGACTGTAATATTATTATTTTAAATTTTAATCATAAAAAAACTGCAAAATTTTTTCTTAAATACCTAAACCTAGGTACAAATGTACAATAGCAATATATAGATACAAAATATATTCATATACGCCCATTGATCATTTGTCTTCTATGATTTTTCATGTTAGGTGACAAGTTTTATCTTTACACCTATGTTATACTTGTATACGTTTCATCGTTATATTATATCCAGATCACTGGTCACTGGTCACTGGTCAGGCTATATATAAATATTATGTTTATATATAAGAATCAAAATTGTCGTATGTAGGTACATATCACGTTATTGTCACGTCGCGTTAATTATTTTCATAAAAATTAATATAAACCAATCGATAAATTTATAAATTTATATATTTTAAAATTCCTGTTTACACCAATATAATAAGAAATTTTAATCTAAGATAATACGATCAATTTACGTTAAATTAATAATAATAATATTATTATGTTTATGATGGGCAAACATTATATCGTTACGGTCATCATTTGTGTGACAACAAGTGAATATAATACCTAAACATCGTATAAAGTATAGGTAATAAATCATTTTTCATTTTTCCCGATATACATAATTATATACGTTTTGTTTTTCATCGTGTTATTCACCCATAAATCCATAATATACGATATAGGCTATATTTTTTTTTTGTTTCCTAGGTACGTAATAATAATTATGATATACAATATTTATACCGTATCATCCGTCCACGGGATAATACCTGGCAACATCAATTTGTTTTCTGTCAGTCATCTTTAAGGCAAACAAAAACCTCTCTATATATTAGAGGTATTGATAAAATGGAAAACCGTCGAAACGTTATTGGTTAAATTTCCCGAGAGCGCGCATCGATCCACGCTGTAATGCGTTTAATACAATAACACCACGTACACACTCGACTCGATTGGGGTACATAAAGTAAAAAAAAAAAAAAAATAATAATATATATATTATAAATTCTATTATATTACGTACGTCTCGTACGGTCACAGAATATAATATACAGAAGGAAAACTATCTTCCATAATATTATATTATTATTATTGAATTTGGTCCGACGTTTTGCTATTTCCTATACCGCATGCAGAAACGATAATAGCAATTTGTTATGATACGAGACACGTTTTAGTGCTCCGAGTTAATACGACCTAACCGCATTTGCATTAGGAACTTCATAAACATCGTAGATATAATAATATAATGCTTTGTTTGATGTTACCATAATAATGTTATTATTTCGAAAAACCTAACCAGTCGAGTACCGGTAGTAAATAATACGTAATTACATAATTATAGAAAATAACAAAATGTCGGACTAAGTTTTTAAGCGAACCGATAACTATATAATTCGATAATGTAATTTGAAAGGAGTTTCCGAATTTAAGATTAAATCGAGGAGGATATGCGCGTTTAAAAACATTATTCATTACTCGGAGGGCGAAAGAAATGGCATTTCTATGACAGTAAAAAGTATAATTAAAAAAAAAAAAATCCAAAAATACGCACGTCATACGTGCAATTGGCGTTTATTATTTACGACTTTACAAAGTAATTGTAATAAAATTGACGTTTGGATTAGTACAAATTCGTCGAGATCGAAAAATTCACATATTGGTATAAACTTATTTTTTTCGGTGTTTAATCGAGTACTGATTTCGCATTACCTGCTTCCAATTTCATATATACTATAATGGACTTATAAAATAATAACATAATTAATATATTTTTTATCTATACGTTTGTCAAGTCGTTTATACGACTGTATAGACTGTAAGTCTATACGTTTGCCGTTGTGAATCGTGAATGTCAAAAAATTTATTCGATATATAATTTTATTTTTCGATATCCACATATTTTTGTATATTGTATATACCGCGATCGTTATGGTTTTGAGAAAATATACCACGTTTATATCGTTAAACTATGACTATATAGTATATAGTATATAAGTAGTCATCTGTGGGTTTGACCATATTATATTATTAACACGGATTAGAATATTAGATTAAACTAGATGAAAATATATATAATATTATAAACCATCGAGACCACGGATATTTATGTCTATATGCCTGGGGGGACTTTTCTGTTCGCCAAAAATATAAACCAATCCCTTTTTCAAATTATGGTGACCATTATTCTAGAAATACGATTTTTGTATAACCACCTTACTATTTCATCCGTATAATATCGTTAAAATACAAAATAATAAAATATTATAAATGTAGGTATACTCGTATGTTTCGTAAATATTTTGCATTGCGTTTTATATTTTCATATATACGAGTATAAAGAGAGAGAAGTAGGTAATGTTTGTTATTTAAAATTTTTTATCTTATAAAAAACTAAGCTAATGTGATTTAAGTTTTGGTTAAGTTCAGACGGATCGATATGCAAATGTAAATATATACGCATACTTCCTGTTCTCCTTGCCGGAAGAATTATTGCGAAAAAACGTTAAACGTTATATAGGTATATATTTTTTTAAATTTAACAGTATACTGCAATAGTTCCCATAAAATGATATTAATTAAATAAAAATAATAAATGATGCGTAAAAAATGTAATAAAATGAAAAATTAAAAAAAAAATTAAAAATTAAATGATATAACTATAGATATAACTATTATATGATACGCTTTCTTTATATTAATCGACCATACATATAATAATATTACGAATTTTAGCTTATAATTTGGTTTAAAAAATAATAACAAATAATAATTCAATATATATATTATATATATAATATAAATATAGGCCAATCAAAGTGAAGTAATTTATTCGATATTCTCGGTAGATAAAAAAAAAAAAATAAATAAATAATGTTAATTTAAATTTAAATATAATTTGATAAAACATAAATAAATTCAATTACGGAAACAAAATCTAAGAAGTGTAGAAACACGGTCTGTAGGTATATTATTATAAATTATAATATATACCCAGTTGAAGACAAATTGGAAATGCGTGTATTTTCACAAAAAGAAAAGTAGAGGAGAGAAACGAGGATTCGAGGAGAATATAGTTCATTGATGTACAGGGTACAACACGAAAGTGAAGGAGAGAGGTCCTGGTTAAATTACAATATATTATTTATCACGATTTAATAAAAGCTATAATAATAAAGAATTTATGGCCATTTTGACTTTTATACTTTTATTTTAAGAAAAAACGTTATACCTACTAAAATAATATTTTATAGATATAATTCACATAAGGAGTTTGTAGGATGATATCTCGGTCGCATGATTATATGTACAATTTAAATAACTGCAAGCATATACACATTTATATTGGATTTACAAAAATACACATTTTCACCTAACCGTATACAACATGTCGAATCGATATCAATGCGTTCTAAACGGGTATGCTCTCGATAAAAACAACAATAACATGCACTTTTTAAATTAAAAATTTTTTTATTTTCACACCGGATTTTTTATTTATAATATAAGAACACTATCTATTTTTCGAGTCAATTTATGAACGATCAATATATTTTATATCACGTGTATTATTTGTAATAGAATTTTAAAAATACGGGATATATGAAAAGGATAATGCGGTAAACATAGGGTATATGTTTAAAAATGTATGCATATATGTGAATACTGAAATAAAATTTTCAAATCTCCACGCGACTTATATACTCGTATATTCAATGCCCTAAAAATACGGTATACAGGATTTGCAACACACACAGGCCCACGGGCCTCAAATTATATTTGGGACCTCCCGAATTTTTGTTAAAAGGATTGAAAGCGGTATATATTTTAATCGATATTGATGATAATTTATTACGATTTTAATTAACTGCAACAGGTTGCATAATTATGTATTTATTAATTTAAATATTTTGTTTAACATTCATTCGTGCCTATATTTATTTACAAAACGAATACTGCGAAGAATAAAATATTGTTCACTATAATATTTATTATTTATTATACGCCGTCATGAAAAAAATATCGCGGAACACTGCAGATCATGTACGCATGGCAGGTTAAGTTTTTTTAAATTTTTAAATACGTTTACTTAAGACCGACGAGTGTACTTGTATATAGCTGTTATAGTACCTTATACTTGAATGTGAACTACAGTAAATTTTAAATTAACCTAATATAAATATTATAATAAAACGTTTGTTTGCGACAAAATAAACTAATGAAATTGAAAATTATTTTAGCAAATATTTTTGTTTTTTCTGTATATAATACCTACCGTCCCGTTTGGTCGTAGGTACCTATAATAATATATTGTGTACCTACCTACCGGTAAACCGAATACCGGGTATCGGGTAATACATAACTTTGTAATTCGTATACATAGTTAAATTCGCGTGGACATCAGATAATCATTATAATATAAACTGTGAAACGTAAATAAATTACAAAAAAAAAAACAAAAAAAAACGGCGTTATAGGTTTAATATTACAAAAAACTGTTATTGAAGTACTTGAAATGCGCGTAAAATTCATAAATAGGTATTCGAAACGAACGAAAACTGAGAGGAACGCGATTTCACAATAAAATTTATTAAATTCATATTATTATTATATTCTATAATATAATTATATAAGGGGCGGTATTATGATTTCGCGAAAAATCCAAGTATACGACACGACCGATGATGAATACTTACAAATATTTACGTACCTATGTATACATTTCGAAATTTGAAAATTATTCCATTCTCTCAAGAAAATACAAACTTTTTTTATTCGTCGTTATATTAATTTTGTACAATATAAAATGTATTGTTATTATAATAATAATTTTTATTTTATTTTTTTTATTGAATAACCAACGTTTTCTGCACGAATTTAAAATAGGTATATATAAATATTATTTAACTTGAAATCGAACAACAGAGGTCAAACTGTACTCGTATATATATCAAATTATATTATCTAAACGGTTAACGTACGGGTAGTCATTTCATATTTGTAAATTATTAATTAATTAAGTAATTATTCTTTTTTTAAATTGCACGTTACTGAATAAAGGTCCTACACACATACACACCAAACCAATGGGTATATGACCAAAAAACAAAAACATATTGTAACAATTTATTAAATTTAATCTCTAATTACGAGACGTATTAGGTAATTATAGGCACATATATTATATACACGTCATTTTAAAAATATCAAAACCCGAGGCCTTGGTTAGGATAAGAAACAATTTTTTTTTTCCGCCGTCAAAAGTTTTAGTTCCCAGCTTCCCGTTACTTATTAACATGTAGAATATGTTTTGGAGATGAGGTTCTTTGGTCAAGGTCGTCTACGGAAAAACGTCACGGAGTTACCATGGAAACACCGATATATATAATATAATATAATATTAATCTGATACAATTTATTATGAAGTGGGCTCGATTAAATTCGACATTTTTGTTTTCTATATGGTTTTCATTTGACAGCCAATTTTTATTTACGAAAATAATTTAATACATTTTACTATAATACAATGAATTAATCTAATAATAATGACAATTTGAAAAAAAATTTGTAGACCGTATACAAAAGTTTTAACAAATATTGAAATATATTATTATTAAATTTAAAATGTTAATATGTATTGTAATAAAAATTGTATAAAAAATTATTAGTCACGTGCTGTATTTTATACTCTCGAGTAAGTTTATGAAAATTAATAGATTGGAATGATTTAATATCTGAATTGTTTTAGAAATAGGAGTACAATAAAGACTTTATTCAATATACATTTTAGTTGTGAAATCATAACATTAATTTAAAAAAATTTATTGTTCCAACCCAAGTCTAAATATGACATGTAGGTATCTAATACATCAATTATTCGAAAATCAATATTAATATTATGTATACCCATAATACCTATTAATTGGGTATTTTACTTTGTACCTAAGTAAAATCGCAAAAAGCATTGATAAACAATAAAATTAATAAAATGTAAAAACAAATTTTCATTTCCATTTTAAATCAATATAATGTGAACAACGATAAACATAAATGTAGGTATAAAAAGTATTATATTAATATGTTCTAAATCCAGCATTGTTTATTACGAAATGAAAAAATTAGAAACAATTAAAAAATTTTTAAAAAAAATTACATTTGTATTATGAAATTATGATTTATGCAAAATCGTTTTTGAATTATAAACATATATTATATAAGTACTCATTTATATTATATATCGTACCTATTATAGTAATAATAAAAAAATAAAAAACGAATTGGATTGCATTTTAGTTGAAAACGTATAATAAATAATAATTATGAAATGTTTAAGAAATAAAATTAGTCGGTGAAAAAAATAAAGTTCGAGTTATTAATAATTGAATTTTGACCCATTCCTAAATCCATAATTATTCACATTATTTATCAATTAATTTACGTTGTTTTAGACATTATAAAATAGAACCTCTCATAGAAATAAATTAAAAATTTTATTTTTGATTAAATGCCCACCTTTCGTTAGAATATAAAAATAACTTCATTATTTAAAAAAAAAAAAAAAAAAAATGTATTTTTAACACCCCTGACTTTGAGTAGTTTTTTTTATAAATCAGTAAATATAATAACTTTGAACCGTTTAAAATATTACTGATTATTATTTAAAATTAGTATCATAAACACACGTGTTACAGACGATGGTTAATATAATTTTTTAATTAAACACGAAACTTTTAAATTTTATTTTTTTCAATCTTTGTTTGGCCTACAAACTAAAAATTGTATAGAAAATTATTAATCGCATGCTATATTTTATACTCCCGAGTAAATTTATGAAAATTAATAGATTGGAATGATTTAATATTTGAATTGTTTTAGAAACAATGAAGACTTTATTCAATATAGTACATTTTGGCAACATTTTAGTTGTGAAATCATAACATTAATTTTAAAAAATTTATTGTTCCAGCCTAAGTCTAAATATGACATGTACGATGTATCTAAAACATCAATTCGAAAATCAATATTATGGATTATATTTAATGACAATCCCCACTTCGTGTTCGTGTACTTAGGACTTTTAGGATAGTTTGAAATTATTACACAGTTCAGGGAAATTGCACATGTATAATGACATAATGTATTATACATTATACATATTATATACCTATATAATATAACGTATATGCACAATCTATTATCTAGGTACCAGATTAGGATGATTGGTTAAGCCTGGCGATTTGTATGTTAATGTTAATAATTTTATCCGTGATGATGTTAAAATTTAACTCCTGTTGAAAAATTGAAAAACTAAATAGTATACTATTTTAAAATTGTACCTATACATAAATTAGTACAGTAGT
>JAIUCT010000007.1:25596869-25613665 GCA_021307375.1 Tetraneura akinire | reverse complement strand
AGTATACTATTTTAAAATTGTACCTATACATAAATTAGTACAGTAGTTGTCAATAGTACCTACTTAATTAATAATTTGGTCTCATTTAATATTTCAATAATTATATTATTACCTAAGTGAATTGTTAAACATAATATTATAATATTTATACACTAACACTATAGTAAATATAAATCAATAATATAATTGGGTTTTATATACAATAATTTAATGAAAACACTAACTTATAATAAGCAGGAAAAATGTTTATTTAGTCTATTTTCAAATAAATATATTAACACTTTTTGTACATTTTATCAATATTATTATATTCTCTATGAACTTCATAAATATAATATAATATTAACATTTCGTATAATACAATATATATATATAATAGATATATTATTGAGTTTACATTTTAAATATACAATTAACTTATTCTTCTCGTTCGTTGTAAAAATTTATATAAATAGTAAAGGTACATTTTACAGTTAAAGTTTAATATAAATATGGTAATTGCTCTTAGTTTCTCCATTTATATTTTAATATTAAATGCTAATAAAAATAATGTATTATTATAACATTTTTAAAAATAATCACAACCACTAAATATCATAATTTAAGATTAAATTAGTTGCAATAGTAAAATAATTTTTAAATTCAGTCTTCAATCATATATTTTCACTTGTATGCCAAAGATCCACAAATTGTAAAATTATATATAATATTTAATAATACTGATTTACTATATTTCTATTAAAAAATTAATTTTTCATTAGAGTTTACATCTTTTGCTTAAATAATAAAAAACTATAAAAATTTGAGAATTACAAATTAGTTGACATCTGGGAATTATTTTGTATAGAAAAATAATTAACATAAACTTAAAAAAAGCATTATACCTTCTTGTTGAAACGTAACATTTCAATAGCATAATCTCTCCATTTTTTTATTACTGCAATTTCATTATCTGATGCACCAATTTGTTGTTGGACATACTTAAAGGCAGTATCTAATGCTAAAGCACCACGTTGATTATCAACTCGTTGTACAATTAAATCACGCATTAACATATTCTTCTTAGTTTCATGAATATCATTCTAAATATAAATTAATACAAAATTTAATTTAATTAACAATATATAACTAATGTATTATTCTTAGTAAAAATGATTCAAAATATATTACATAAGAAATTCATAATAAGCATTAAAATAATTTACATTATGAAATTAAAAATAAACAACTATAAACAATAAATAATAAAAAACAGATAAAAAGTTAATTGAAAAAATTATTGAAATAGATAAGTAAAAAAGCATTTTCAAATTTCATATTTAAAATCATTACAACATGACATACATTTCTCTAGCACAATTCTAAATAATATATATAATAAAGTAATTAATTTTAAATAAAATGAAACACAATTTTATTCGAAAAAATAATTATTAGCTAAGTTAATTTAGATATAATGAAAATAAATTAGTTATTATTTTGATACACTTAATAAAATGTAACATATATAGGTATCTAGACTGAAATACAAAGTATTAGTTTTAAAATTGTATATGTAATATGAATATACTCGTACTTAACATTTTAAGTATTTATAAATTATATTTCATTAGTTATCATTTCTAAATTTATCATAAATTAAATTAGGTAAATCAAAATTTCCAATTTCATAGTGTCTATGAATTTTATCTTTTTTGACATTTATTAAGTCTTTCCTAATATATAAGAAAACTATTCAGAAATTAAAAAAAAAAAAAAGCAAGGGAACGGATACTTCTGACGGAGGGATAACGGTGTGCAAATCATAGTGTTTAATTTTAATTAGAATTTGAATACAATGGCAATTCATTGCATTCAAAAAAACTATTCTGAGCGAAGTTCAGTCAGATAATGTAGGTATTGATTAAAATGTTGACATTTTTTTATTAAATATTTAAAACACAAAATTTTATCACACATATAGGGACCATATAAGTATACATTTAGTACATAAATGAACACCCTATAAAATTTCAAATTCTCTAAGTTTAAAATAAATGCTCATAAAATCCCTTGTCACCTAAATACCCATATCATATATTTTTTTTAATTTTAGTATGAAAAATATCGTTTTTTCATCGTTTTTACAGTCACATCGGGTCAATTTTGAGAAATTAAAAATGATCTAAATAAAGTACAAACTACACCCAACCGAAAACATTTACTATGAAAATCAGAGCATTATTTCGGGTAGTAAAAGTGTCTTCAGACATAAAAAAAAAATAAAAAAAAAAAAAAAAAAACACACATCATTGTAAAACCAATATAAAATGATTTAAATAAAGTATAATCTAGTCACTAATAATCTGGCTACTTTTCCTACACCAAAAATATTTTTAACCATAAAACAAAAAGATACAAATCATTATAATACATTTTGAAATTTGCTCAAAATTTAAAAGCAGTGGTATACTTTTGTAATAATAGATGTCATTGAAATAATAATAATGACATGTATTGTATATTAAAAAATTTAATATCGAAATACAAATTAGTTAGAAATTCATTGAGCAATAGATAATATAATATTACATTATACATTTGTATACAGTATAGGTACTACAAAATATTACTATATTATTATTGGTTTATTTAACATTTATTATAATTTTATTGAATAGAATTATTTTTAAGTTTTTCTATTTTCATAAATTTTAGAATATATTTTCATCAAGAAAGTATACTAAAAATTTCTATCTATATACAAAATTAAGATAACAATTTGTAATTAATTCATAAGGTTAAGTCCAAGTATCATTTTAGATTTTATTTTTTTAAGTAACTAAAATATTTAAACTTACAAATTTTAAATAATACAACTGTAAGTCAAGTGTAAAATCATTTTATAAATTCAAATGATTGTAATAATTATAAATATTTTTTAATTTCAATTACATATTATTATATAAAAAATGTATATTGAAAACTTACTTTGGATACTATTGGTTTAGCTAATATAACTTGTGACATGGATGCTTTATTATCTTTTCTTGGTAACATATTTATAATTTGTTTAGTTGATTTTTTAACAGTTACTGAAATAAACTTTGCATTTTGTTCATCTTCATCATCACTATTTATTTTAATTCTAGGTCTTTTACTTTTGTAATTAATTTTTTCATCACCGTCAATAATTTTATTTTTCAATACGTTATCAGAATTTTTATCTTCAATGTTAGTTTTTATTAAGGTATTACTTATTTGCAAATTATTTTCAGTCTTAACTAAATCTATTAATGAAAAACAATTATGTTGTACTGATTTATCAACTAGTGAAGACAATTTATTCTTTGGTAATTTACATAATATATTTTATTTAGGAAAATAATAAAAGTAAAATAAAAGTGTATAAAACATTTTTATGCATATGAAAAATAAAATTTGTATCTTTAAAAAATTTAATTTATGTTAACTAAAAACCATTAATTTATTTGGCAAATATAAAAAATTGTTTAAGTGAATGACATTTATATTGATTATTACTATATTTAATTATAATTTGTTTTTAAATTAATATAAACATAATTATAATAATATATTCATACTTTCTCCATTGAATGTTTCCATGTCACCATTTAAATCTAACATTATTTCGTTTTTCTTTTTATTACAATTATCTAATTTTACATCATCACCTTCAGAAATAATTTCTACAAGAATAAATATATTATTAGTATATTAATATTTATTTTATGAATATAATTACATATAAATATAATTTTACACGAATAATATTAATATTAAATAACTAAATTACCTGGTGTTCTATTTTCCGCTGTAGAAACAGTAACCTGTTGCAATTTTTTAATTATTGTTGACAACCATTTAACAAAAATATGTGTATTATTTTCCATCAAGAAATCAACACTTTTGGTCAAATCACTGCTGGATTTTTTTGTAGTAACCAACAACATTATATAATCTACTATCTCATCATCTAAAACAATTAACTAAATAAACACAATAGAATAGGAATAGATAAGCTTAATAAACTTATAAAAAAAAAAGTTAAATTATATCAACCCAGTTAAATTCTGAAATGTATTATTTTCCATTAAAAATATTATACAAATATAAAATGATAATTGAAATATATATTTTTATAAGTAGTTTAACTATTAATAAAAAAAATTATATATATTTATTTAACCATTAACATATTAACAAATTCCAATGAAGTTTCACTTCACTTAGATATATCATATACTTGTATACATGATTTACTCACTGCTGTTTGCATTCATTTCTTGAAGTTTTGCTCGTATAGCATCCTAAAATATAACATACATAGGTATTACATAAATTCATTCAATATTTTGACAATTGTCTATGATCAGAATCGGGTCAAATCTACTTGAGGAACTCAAAAAACATGAGTTGCATATTAATAATTATTCTTTACAAATACACAATTATTGCTAATGAATAGTTTCTTTGTGTAACATTAATTCGGAGCACCATTATGTGAATATCATACAAATACATAATCAAAAGAATTACCTAATAAGAACTAAGAAAAGTAATATTTTACATTTTACAAATATTACATCAAACAATTAAAATCAATATTATATTATGTTTAACTAACTATAATTAACTACTTTAAAGTTATTACTGTCTATTTGTTATTGTTTCAATAAAATATTAATTACCTAAATAATATATTATTCACAAAAAATAAAAAAAATCAATTTATATTCACCAAATAAAGGACATAATTTCAAAAAGCAAGGGAAGGAATAATGGTGTGGAAGGGATACAGGTGTAAAGATGGATAGTGTTGAATTCTGATTACAATTTGAATGCAATAATAAATCATTACATCCGTGAAAAAATGTAATGTACCGATTAAAATTTTTAAAATTCAACATTATCCTCTTTACACCTGTACAGTGGCGCAACCAGGGGGGCCTGGGTCTGGACCCGATGAATAAAATTTATTTCTTCAATTTAATAAAAATTTTGTTTTTTATATAGGTTTGCACACTTAATTGTACATACAAACATTTTCAAATTTCAAAGTACTACGTATATTAAATATAATTATATATTATAATCTATAAGTAAAATTAAGTACAAGGTACAGTCACACATTTTGTAATTATATGGACCCCCCCCCCTATAATATTTTTGGTTGCGCTACTGCACCTGTATGCTGTATCAAATCCCTTACTTTTTTATACTTTAAACAACTATAAAAAAAAAAAATCGTAAATATAATAATTCACAACTAATTGAAACTCAGTTAAGAAAAATTTATTTAAGTTTCAATAAAATTGTTGTCAATTTTTTTAACATTATTGTAAAATATTGGAATATAATAAGAAGAATCCATATAAATACTTTAAATATTACTTAATTTTACTGAAATTTCAACTTTAAACAACTATAAAAAAATTGAGACTTTAGATTTCCTAATATTTTGGAAATACATTAAGATATATAATATCAGTATGCTTTAATAAAATTTTCAAAAATTTTACAAATGTTTTGGCTTTTCTATTAATTTTTATTGTAAAAGTATTGAAAAATAATAAGAATATTTATATGGATACTAAGATTTTCGTTTAAACTAAAAAGTCTCTAAGTTCAAAATTGCCCGAGTTATGGTGAAATATTGAAATCGAGTTCATGGAAATTTCAATTTTCGTGAAAAAAGCAGTTTTTTTATTTTTTGTCGTTTTTACTGTCGTATAGGATCAATTTCGAGAAAATTGAAAAATGACCTAAATAAAGTACCCACTACATCCACTTTCCAACCGAAAACATATGCTTTTCGTGAAAATAGGAGCATTATTTTGGGTAGTAGAAATATCTCCAGACATAAAAACAAAAAAACAAAAACACACAATATTGTAAAACCAATACATTTTTCGCTTCGTTTAAAAATATTGATAAAATATATTAAAATCTCGAAAACTGAATTAACCCGATCCCTAGTTCATTTAATAACAATTAATTTATAAATTTATGATTTCTATGAAACAAAACTTACTTTGATTTTTACAGTAATTTCATTACCTAAATTGTTCATTGTTTTATCTCAATAAATAAACGAAATTAATTAAAAACACAAAACAATTTCTAAATATTTATTGATTTATTCGAGTAGTTTTCAATGTCTTCATATTCCACTATCCACTACCTAAATACCTAATTACTTGAAAATGTATATAAATTGAATTGAAAAATAAATGTTAATTAAAATATTATAAATATAAATACCTATATATTTAAATTTTGAATTTATATACCTATGTATTATGTAATCATATAATCAGGAAAAAAAGAAATGTCCATTTTCGCGGTTAATAATTGTATACCATGGTCTTTACTGATAAAGCTACTTTGTTATCTCATCAGTGCCTAATCAGTCGCATACTGTATAGTTCGTCTTCGCACGTTTATTTGTTGTTTAAATTTTAAATATTGTAGTTTCTCTTTTTTTCTACTTTTAAGTTTGAATACCTATCTACTCTACAATATTATTCTCGATTTCTTCATAAAGTATTTTTAATAGTAATAATGTTATAAATATTATTAGTACGTATAAAAGGTGATGGTAAATTATATAAATTACATACAATGAAAGAAATATTTAAATTGCCCGACAGTCTGCCAAAGTTTTTTAAATCTGACGTGTCCAAAAACGTTTTGGTCGAGTTCAATGGTCAACAGATTCTGTACGTTGTTGGAACGATCGATGTGTGTGTTGTTGAAGGTGAAATTGAAACATGGGGTTTTACCATGACGACGGATAGCCCGATCACTACATTGTATTCAATCGGTGTGTATGGATTGATTTCAATCTCATCAGTCAATGGTCAGAAAGCAATTGTTCAATTGGCGAATAGTGGTCGTACAGAGAAATGGAAAACATTTATGAATCAATATGTACCTGGTAAGTTATAGTTATATTCAAATTATTAAAAAGAAAAATTTGAATTTATAATATTTAATTCTTAGAGTTTAGCATATTTGACATCAATAGGACAAGGTTGACTCCACCCAAATCTCTTATTGAGCTGGAAGAGCAATTGGATTGTCATTTCGATTTGAGCAAGACTCCTATGTCTAACCAGAGACTTATATTTGAAGAACAGTGGCAAGAGTTTAGCACTGAACTTCTTAAACGTAGTTCCAATAATCGTAATTTCTTATTTTACAATATAATTACATCATACCATCTCCACTTAAATTAAGTACCAAGAATTAATTGTTGTTTATAAATACATATTGTTTGATTAGAATCAATCAAGGTTTTACTGGCTGGATACAAAAATTCTGGAAAATCAACAATGATGCATTATCTTATAAATAAATGTTTAAAAAAATGGGATAAAATATTAGTATTGGACTTTGACATTGGTCAGAGTGAATTTTCTTTACCTGGATGCATATCTGCATTCATTATTGATGCACCATTGCTCGGACCAAATTTTACACACTTTATTCAACCTTTCAAGTAATTTTTAAATTTAAGTAGAAAGTACTATAATGATTATTTTAAATATTTTTTTTAGGTCATATTTTTTTGAAAGTAACAATGTGATGACCAATATACCATTATATATTGAAATTATAGAAAAATTAATAAACGATATAAAAACTAATGATTCACTTTTTCATATACCGTGCTTTATAAATACAATGGGATTTGTTGAAGGTAATAAATGTATAATTTTTTATTCATAAAATGTGTACTCAACTAATTTTTAATTTAGGCCCAGGTTTAAAAATATTATATAATGTAATTTCTAAAACAAAACCATCAGATGTCGTACAGGTTAAGTTCAATGACAATCAAGATTTAAATTTGCATTCAGATTTAATTAATGATGAAACAAATTCATCTCATTTTTATGATCTCTGGTATTTTACATCTATGGTTAA
This sequence comes from Tetraneura akinire, assembly GCA_021307375.1. Lineage (NCBI taxonomy): Eukaryota > Metazoa > Arthropoda > Insecta > Hemiptera > Aphididae > Tetraneura > Tetraneura akinire. The sequence goes on along the minus strand of JAIUCT010000007.1, from coordinate 25,605,733 downwards.
AAATAAGTTGGCCAAAGCTCCATATATGCCGTAAGTAATGTATTTTAATAGTTATTATTCTTTAAAACTATTAAAACATTAATATGTTTACAGATATGTAGATAAACACGTTAGACAAAACTTGGTAACAACATCATACTTTAGCAAGTGTCTGAAAAGTACAGATATTTATTTCACAGACATTGTTCCTTATAAGTAAGTTCGGTTTCATTTTATACCATTTTTTACAATATTGTAATAAAAATCAATATTTATATACAGAGTAAATGTTAATAAAATTGATATTAAAATAAGCAACATTGAAGAATTAACAAGAGATGAATGTTTTGACATAATAAATGCTAATGTTATTGCTCTTTGTGTTTCTACTGATAATACAGAATTATGTGAAATAGTTGGATTTGGTGAGTACACCATTTTTCTATATAATACATAGTTTATTATATTATTTTATATTTTAGGTATTGTTCGGAACATAAATAAATCCACAGGAGACATATTTGTGGTAACTCCTGTCTTATACAACTTGTTGTATCGTGTTAATCAATTTAGACTCGGTAAAGTTCTTTTACCAATAACATTCTATACAAAAGGTTCACAAATTCCAAAATATGTCTGTGTAAAACAGGATAACATATTCAATGAAAATATTACAAGGCATTATAAAGTAATGTCATAAATATTTTAATAGTTTATCCCCAAAATAAAAATAAATAATGAGATCAATATCTTTTAATTACTAATATAATAAAATATTTCTTATTTAATTTAATTTATGTCTCTATCGAATCTAAAATAAAGAGCTGTTAGTACAGTTTTAGTACCTATCTTTGGTATAACTAATGATGAAGTTTGATGACAATCGATTCTACTAGATTTTGGTAATAATTCACCAATTTCAAATGAACCTAATTCAATCATCAACTCAAACGCTGCATGACATTTGTACTGATTATTTGTTTCTAAATCATAGTACCTAATAAAATAACATTATTATTAAAATATTTTTTCCTCAATTATAATTAGTAATTACTGATTTACTTACCCAAAAGGTTTAATATTTTGACAACAAACTGTGCGTTTTAAGTATGGGTAAAGTATAATGTTCTCAGGTTCAGAATCTATCAAATAATTTATAATTATAAATTATATAATTTAATTAATTCCAAATAAGAGTACATAACTTGGTAATGATGAGAATACTGGTAAATTATAGTTAAATTAGTTATATTATTCAATAACTCTGATTTAGAATATAAAATTATTTATAGGTATAAAAAATGTAACGGATTTTTAGGGTTTTCAACGACAAAATGGATTTTAAATCTATTGGTGTAGGTTTTACATATTTATTAATTTTATGCATTTCAGCAATAATAAAAAATATGAAAAAAGTTAAAAAATTGATCATATTATGATGAATTTGTTTAAAATAATTATTTTAAGATTTGAAAATAAATAAACAATTTTATATAAATTGTACATTGAAATTCAATAATCTTTTTAAAAATACACGTACAATAATTGTAATATTTTTGAATTTTAGTTATCCACCTGAGAAATTATATTATACAATTACAATTTTTTCTTCCTTTTTGTACCATATTCATTGAATAAATAAATAAATGTATACACAATAAAATATAAATAATATACTTTAAAATTTCCTAATTATTTATTAAATTTATTAATCACAGAATTTATCTGTAAATTATATCTTACATGTTTGTACAACTTTAAAGATAATAAAATATATTTTATTTAGTCATTATTTTAAAACATTATAGACCTAAAAATCCGTTCTATTAAAAAATAATGAAGTACATTATACCTTGATGTATTAAAGTGCCATTATCCAAACAATTACGAATCATATCAAACGACCTCCCTATATATACTGATCGCCATTTATCTAAAGACAAATTATTAAACTTGGGATGTTTGCAAAGTAAAAATTTACACCATCCAGTTTCAATAGATAATTTATTTTCATCGCATGTGTACAAATTACATCCATCACAATAACACGTGTGACCCGTATCTAGAAAAAATTCATCTGGAAAACAAGTTAAATATATATTATATTTAAACTGATTTTAAATATATTATGCTAACCTGGAATACTAAGATATGACCGAATTTTTAATGACAAGTTAAAATATTGACATTGTTTAAGACGAAGAGATTTTAAAATTTCATTTTGTCTTTGTTCTCTGGTATTAGGTGTATAATAACTGGAAGCTTTTCCTGTACGGTTTTTTGATATTCTTAATGTTGAAGTACTGGCTTCATCATCTATCCATCCAGCTAATTCAGCTGAACGAGATCTAACATCATGGCCACTGGCTACCAAAACATTTTCATTAGTCTTGTCTGTTTTCATCCAAGTTAAATCTGCTAATTCAGTTTCTTCGCATGCTGGACTTTGTTTTTCATCGCCTTCTAAGTCAGCTTTTTCTTCAGATGGTATAGGTTGACTAGTATCATCTGGTAATATGTCACATTCTAAAGGTATATTTGGCATAGGATCAACAGGTGACATATCAACAAAGGGATTAACTATAGACACCTAAACAATAAATAATTTTTTAAAGTAAAATTTAAAGCAATAACACATTATAAAACATTTATACTTGTTCACACTGGCCATATAAATCAACAATACCATAACAATCATTAGGCACGTTAATTGCAGCTATTCCATAATCTATACGATTAACAAACAATTTTAGGCAATTCTGTCCATCAATCATAATTCCAATTATATCGCCTGGTAAACAATAATTCAAATCTGGACCATAATTAGTCTTTATCTAATAATTAATAATAACATGTATAGATAAGAATTTAAATCATTTTATAAAAAGTGTTTACTTTAAGACCATCATAATATACAGAATTGCCAGAAATGATCCATGTACTATCATATCCTTTTAACGATAATGCTGTTGCTGGTGCAGTATTATTTGTACATATAATTCTGGATACACCAATCATTAATGAGGATTCCCATTTTTTATTTAAAGATTGTATTTCAACCTATTTACCAATATAACATTGATTAAAAATATTTACAATTTAAATTTATTATGAACCTGAAATAAAGTGTTGGGTAATAGAATATCTGATGTCATTGTTAATCCATGATTGTATGTTTCTGTTCTTGTTGCGGTACGGCCATCGCGTGATAAACGAATATTGCGTCCTCGCCAATCATTAAATTTCATTAATTTATATGTTGACTGTAATGAAGAGAATTTATTATGTTATAAAACAATTTTTTTTTAAGTACAAACTTACCTCATCAATAAAACAACTAATTTCTGATGAACAACATTCACTCATATCTTCATCTAATACAGTCATTCTTTTTAAAACGTTGATTGTAGTATCTCTAAAATTAAATTATTCAATTAAATTAAATTTTTAAATTTTTCCTACGGAATACTTACACTTTCACAGATACAGATATGTCTGATGTATTTTCACTACACTGAGATGAAATCATTTGTATATTTGTTTTAGTATCCTGTTCAGTGTGTATTACTTTAGCCGATGTATGACAACCATATAAATCTACTATACCATAAACAACCTAATACAAATTTTAATTACCTTGATTATTTATAATTACGAAAAATAAATATTAGAGAAACTAGAAAATAAATCATCTTTATTTAGAAATATTAAAATATACATAAAAACTATTAAAGTTTTACTTAAAATAAAACTTATATCATACCAATGTAAAATATTAATCATCAAATTTAGATACTAAGTAGAAACAAATCTCAATATTACCTCTGGCATGTTATATATTGCAGTTCCTTGATCATAGCCATTAATAAACAGATGTAATGTTCGATCTGATGTATATTTTATACCAACCCTATCACCTTCTCGTAATCTATCCAAACTTGGACAATAATTATTCATGATTAATAATTGATTATACCATACTTGATTGCCTAGAAATAATTTTATATTTTTCATTTTTAAATTAATAAAATTATAAATACGATAATACCTGAGAAATACCATAAGTCTCTGTTCATATTCATGTCTTTGATATTAGATGGCAATGGGATTTCTGGTAAACGACTAATAACACCAATTCGCATACTTCCTGCATATTTTGTATTACATTTTACTATTAATATTTGAAATAATTCATTGGGTATCATTTTATTGTCACATATTAAAAGGCCACCATTGAATGATGTTAATCTTGTGGCTGTCCTATTATCATCAATTAATTTTATGTTTTCTCCATAGAGATATTCAGATAAAATAATATCCCTAAAATATAAAATCAATAATTAACATTAATCTAAAATGGAAATAATTGCATTTTCTCACTTTTGTCCTTTAAATCCAGTTTCAGTTTGAACAGATATTGCATCATCTTGAGAGCAGCAACTGGTATCTGAATCACTATCATCACATCTAATATCTGGTGGACTTTGAATAGTAACCTGAGTGCATCGACCATATATATCAATTACTGGATATAAATTTGTAGGTACATTTGAACATGCTGTTCCTTGATCAATTCCATCCAAAAAATAATGTAGACAACCATTACTATATCTTATTACACCAACCACTGAACCAATTTTAACTTTATCTAAATCCAATATATAATTATATTTAATTGCTAATCCATCTTTCATCACTGTACAGCCAGACAAAACCCATGTATCATGATCTAATTCTGTCATAGTATTTGGTAGATCAGTAGAAAGAATATTTGGAGGAATTGTAGTAACTCCTAAAAATTATATTTTGTAATATAAGCATATTGTAATACAAAATAATAAATATAATATACTAACCAACTTCTATTGAACCTGACCATCGGTCATTTAGTTTATCCACACTAACAGAAAATAATTCCCCATCTTGCAATGTTTGATTGACTAAAACAATAGATTGACTAAATTCATATTCACAGTATAATCTGTCAGCTGTACGACCCCGTGATCCAGGAACTATACGTGCATTTTTCCCATGGTTAGAAAAAAATCTAAAATTATTTCTTATAAAAAAAAAATTAATTAATAAAAAAATATATTATTTTTTTTCAAAATAACTTACTTATATGGTGAAATTTGATCAACATTGTCACGGCATATTGTAATTTGAGCAGCCTGTCCATACAAATCAACCACCCCATACACACCAGTAGGAACATTTTTAGCTGCTTCTCCTTGGTCTAAACCATTTACATAAAAATGTAAAGAACCATTTGATTTTACCATGGCACCAACACGATCTCCTACTCTTAGAGTATCTAAGTTTATACCATACTGGTTGACCACTGTAAAACCATTATGCATTATTCCTACACCAGTCATCATCCAAGTACCAGAAGACACATTTGTCATAGTTAATGGATAGTCAATATCTCCTGGTCTATGTGTAGTCACACCAATTTCTATTGACCCTGCCCATTTAGTAACTAAACGATCCAAACGTACTTCAAATAATTCATTTGAACGTAAAGGGCGCTTAGTTAATACAACACCATTATTAAAATCATCTAATGCGCTAAAATAAAATATATAAATAATTTAAACGTTGAATATATTAAAATTATATTCTAATATATTTATTTTATTACTTTGGTCTGTAAGCAACTGTATTATTATTAATGACTAGAGTATGTGCACCACACATTGGATGAAATTCAAGTAAATCTTCATCAACCACTAAACAAAATAATTATACATTTGACATCCATCAAAATTACAAATTATTAATATTTAGGTACATTGATTTTCGTTAGACAACGTTAAAGAATTACTAAGTCTTGTAACCAAATTTTTTTCTTCATTGACATCACGATCAACGATAGTAACTTTAACCGTTCTGCCATACATATCAACAACACCCCACACTTTGGAAGGTAAATTAGAAACAGCTACTCCTTGATCAAGACCATTGATATAGTAATGTAAATCGCCATTTCGCTTCCGTACCAAACCAATACGATCACCAACCTTAAATGATAAAATCTCATAAATCATTATAATATGACCAATAACCATCATAACTTTGGTACCTTTAAATCATCCAAATTAAAATTACCATACTCTCTTCTAATGCCTTTACCATTAGCTAATATACCGCGGCCAGACATCATTGATGTACCGGTTCTCATATTGGTCATGGTGGACGGTATAGGTATTGCTCCTGGATCATGTATAGTCACACCCACCTCAACGCTGCCACTCCATTTGTCGACTAACTTATCAATGCGTATCTACAGACAAGACGTTCAACATTGTACGATGGTAGCCCTTTAAACTACCATAATGATAAATAAATAATAATAGATTTACTTCAAACAGTTCATCATCATATACGTGGCGATTCGTCATAACAACACCATTATTGAATTCGTCGTACGCGCGCAACCGTTTGGCTGACCTACTGTTTGGCGATAGTTTCACCAACGTACCGCACCGTACGTGAAATCTCAAACGATGGTCGTTTTCCATTCCGAACCTTAGGGAAATCCGATCACACACCGCCACCTCTCGTTCGTCATTAATTTTTTAAGCCCACCAAATTTACATCGTAGATTCGTATGGTACAATTTAAATGCAATTAAACACTCTCCATTCGCAATCGAATGGAATTGCAAATCAATGAATTACGAGACGTCATAAAATCGCACGCCATGACTCGAAAATTGTCAGTATTGTTCTTCGCCGTTGAAGTGCAAAATGTAATAAAAATGAATAATTAAATAATATTAAATAATAAATATTATATTCTACGGTCAAACAAATATTATTGCGATCGACCACCCATGATCCATCCGACCACTCTGACAGTCGGATGTCGGACGCATAATAGATAACATTGTTATCATCATTCATCATGATAACACGCCTTGGACGCCGCGCCGCATGGAGTTTGTATGCAGATTGCGTTTCGCCCATTATCCGGCGTTTAAGTCGTAATATTTTTACCAAGAAAGCACGAACTATGAAATCTACTATATCGTAATTAGCTCGTGATTTATACTGATTTGTAACTATCGACTAATAAAATCAAATTTCCTTATTTTTTTTCTACATAAGAATATTATATGCAGTAATTAACGTACTACGTATTACGTATTGTCTATGCTGATTCTCGGTTTATTTAAATTGAAAAAAATTAATAATAAATTACAAATAATACTAGGTACTATGACTATGGATTTCTATAAAATTACGATCGGAACTCGCGTGTCGGAAGAGTCTTCGCTATCGCTATACATAGGTACCTACTATTTTACTTAAAACTATTATACCTATTATAAATCTTGGGAAAATAATTCGCCCGAAGAGTCGTTTCACATCCGATACAATTTAAAAGTGGATATAGTTAGGGTACTTTATTTAAGCTATTTTTCGAATTTTTCAAAATTGACTCTATGCGATAGGAAAAACTACCAAGAAATGACAAATATTAAGCATTTGGTGTTAGTCGCTAGTGTAGTAGTGTAGCGTGTGATTTACCTATCTAGTTCTTTATCGTTTTATTAATCGATAGAATGGTGCAACCCAAAATTGAATATCGTACTTACTTTTCAAGTTATAAGCAATAATTTCATTTTCGATTTTTTTTTTTTAAAAAAAAAACACTATAAATTTTTTTTAAATCAAAACGTTTGAATTTTTATTTTTTATTGTATTTATTATTAAATTTTGTAGTTTTTGATACAATTACTTTTTTTTTTTTTTTTTACACACTTTTGATCTTATAGGTAGTAGATGCGGCTTTCCCCACTTTTAAAAACTATTCGATGGCCGATGATCATATTCCATACATAATGCTTCGCGAGGCTTGTAATTATTTTATGATACCCATTGGCCATTACTAATCAGTTCTTTATCGATAATAAACGGCTCATAAATCGCATTCACCAAATTACAGGCTGGTAGATCGTAAGCTACACCAGAATCGAGATGGTAGATCGCACACGCTACACTATAAGCTATAGCACCAAGCATTTTTCACGAAAACTGAACGTTCAACGAATTCGATTTCAAAATATATCACGATAACTGAGGAAATATTTTGAACTTATTACTAATATATAACTCAACTGTGTAACACCTGTTAATACAAATATATATATTTCATTACAGTATTACATATTATAATATTAAAAGAATATCAAATACTGCATATAACGATAATAATATTATATTATTGTATTATGGCACATACACTAAACACGATTAATGTTCATAATAGGTACTAATTTTCACTTCATTGGTATACTTAAATTTTAGGGTAATTTAAACTATTAATTAAATAATTTTTGACCAGCACCCATTCATTTTACCATGGCTGTTGCCATTCTTGGATACAGGAATAATCGGCGCGCCATTGCACACGTCATCATTGTAAAACCAATACTTTCTTCCTCGCTTCGCTTAAAATTTAAAATGTTAAGATGAAAATTCGTTATTTGACTTAGAAATTAACTTTCTTAAATTTGTTGGGCCTCACGAGTAAAAAAATTTCACCACACCACTGATACCAATAATATATACCATTGAGTAATGACTAATGAGTATATATATATAATATATATTATAGGTACAAGGTACTTTATAATATACTCAATGGTAATATTATTAAAAGAAAAGCTAGGTATTTAGCTATAGATGATATTTCGTCAAAACCATCGAAAATTTTATAAGTAGAATTAAAAATAATGACGTAGACTATATGGCCATACCTCCTCGTGGTGTCTGTCTTCTGGCCTCTGGGTAATGTTCTAATGTGACGCAATTCACCAAACACCATTAATTTAACCTAACCTAATCAACCTATTAAAATATAAAATTTTCCGCTCC
>JAIUCT010000007.1:25558235-25596343 GCA_021307375.1 Tetraneura akinire | reverse complement strand
TAATAATAATAATAATAATAATAATAATAATAATAATAATAATAATAATAATAATAATTAATAATAATAATAATAATAATAATAATAATAATAATAATAATAATAATATACATAGCATTGATTTCGCATATTTTACACAGTGGAAAAATATTTTTAAACACGAGACTATAATTTATAGGTGTTAATTTTATTTATGACAATATTATACTAATTAATAATGTCAATATTATATTAATAATATTGTTATAATTGATAATAATATTAGTGAGACCGTATTTTATATAAATCTAAAGAGGAAGAGACACATAATTATTAATATACCTAATATCTATAATATAATAATTAAGATTTTTATCTTAATAATATATATTTGTACGAATTTAATTTAAATATATTAATATTTGTATATTATTTTATATTTATTACCTATATATTTATTATACGATAATAGTTCTCAAAAAAGCAAAGCGAAAATAATATATACGAGTAAAACAAATAACATTTTAATTATTAAAATTTAAAACCATAAACAATATTTAAGTATCGTTTTAGTATAGATATTTCGAGTATTTCGTGTTATTTAAAATCATATTATATTCATACAAAAACTTTGTGCTTGTTGCAACAATAATTGATGACGTATCTACCTGATTTCAAAGTAAAACAGATTTTTATTTAAATAGATATATTTATGTGGCAAATGATATGAATAATTTAGTGTGCTGTGTGCAAATCACAATTTTGTTCTTAATAGACTTTTTAATATAAAAAGTATTATTATGCCTGTTGTGTTGCAATAATTCATTTAAAAAATGTTTATTTTTTTCCTATGTTCGTTATCATTTAACTTAGGTATAATAATGATATCATAATACACTCAAAGGGTTATACTTGAAAATTATAAATAAATAGAACAATTATAGATATTATAATGAATATCTGTAATTTTATTTATAATATTTACTGTGGAGGCGAGTCTTCCCAATAAAAACATGGTTTAGGACCTAGGTGCCTTCCATTATACTTTTATGAGACCTAACGTATGGTCATCCTTAATAGTTAATATTATAATTAATAAACGAAAAATGAAATGAATATGATTATAATTTTAAATTGCGACGATTAATATTATATATATTATAAATAATTGATCTGTAATTATTAATATATAATATTAATTACATGAAATTATTGTGAAAATGCAATTGTGGAGCAGCAGGCCCTATTGGCGAACGGAGCGGAATGTCATCGCTCTTTCTGTGCACCATCTGCCGGCCTGACCAAGCACGTGTCGGACTCGGTGAATTGCGACAGGTTCTTGGCAACGTTTCTATCGATCGTATTGGACTTTGTATGTTCATAACACTTCTGGGTAGTGCCTCGACGGACAAACTGAGCGCACCGACTCCGCTATTGCCACGACCTTGCATTCTCATCATTTTTCGTTTCTACAAAACAAAAGTGCTTATATTTATTTATTAAATTATATTTAAATCATGTTGAAAAATTTAGATGATACGAAGACATGTACGGATAAATATTAATTAAACCAAAATTGTTTATATATTTAAATAAACACATACTTGAACTATAGCCCTCCATGTCTGTCCATAGTTACGAGCTAATTGTAAACGGTTTTGTTTACGCACATGGTGCTTTTTATAGCCGATCTCGATCACGATCAATACCATTCCGACCACTATGCCTACAGCAACAAGTATAAACACGCCAGCCATGTTTTTCAATCCCAATGTGTTTGGCGTTTTTTCTTGATCCTCGCACTGTTCCACTCTCCCTTGAAATATCCATTTGTCGTCTAGCTCCTCCATGAAACCACCTGAATATACGTAATACATATTATAAAATTAATAACCATTATCCATCTATATAGATATAGAATATAGTCAATAGCGTACTAGCAAGGATTGAACGTAATCTTTATAGTGCTATTTTTATTATGGGTTATTATAATATGCATAATAAACTGTATAGATAATCAAAAAAAAAAAAAAAAAAACATTGAAAATTGTAAACAAAGTTAGGTATTACTTATATTATTATTATTAAATAAATTATTTACATTTGGAAAACAAATTAATTTATTTATTGTCAGGAATGATAGACATTAAATAAAGGGCTATAGAATAATTTGTTCGGTTTAAAATAAACACTTCTTTACACAAATTACAAATAAATAGTGTACTTACTCTCGTGGAAATCTAATATCGATAATGTCACGAATTCCGACCAAGGAGATCCCTTTTGCAGTCCAACCCCGTACCCAGAACGACCGAACAATTCACCAGCAGTAACCAATTGGCAATCTTGCGCGGCTTCGAATTCTAAACGACTGCTGTCCCAAATGAAAGCCATGAGTTTGCTAAAATAAAATATTAACAATTAACATAAGTAATGTTGCGTGTTGAGTGATCAAGGTTAAACGATTCAAAAATTTAAATTCTATTTTACCGAAGTATGGTTTCGATAAAAATAAGAAACACATAAATTAGTGTGGACTAATGAAGTGAAGAAAAAGTATACTACATCAGGTAATACATTTTATAAGACAATAATGAAACCTGTAGTTTTAATCATAATTTTGGACAGTATTTATTATATTATATATAAATAAATCAGAATAGTAGAAACAGAGATGAAAATTATAAAGTTTAATATTGTCCAAACAAATATAAATAAGAAACGAACATATAAGAGAAAGTATCTAAAGCGGCTAAAGCAACGATATATATAATATAAAGTAGATAAAATGCATGAGAGCATTGGTTTGTGTATGTGTAAGGCTTATGGAGGAAGAAAACTGAGAAATTACAATTTGTATCTAAAAAATCCACGTTTAAAGAAAATTAGTAGGAAATATATATGATTAGATAATTGAACATGATATAAGAAGTGATACAGAAACCTCATCAACTTCAGTAAAAGAATAATATGATATAAGAGATCGATCTTAATTGAAATTAAAGATTAAAATGTTTAATTATAGTTAGAAAATCAATTAAAATGAGAAAAACATGTATTTTAATATATAATATATATTCAAATATATATACTCGTTCTTGACATCTCGGATTGCGTCTTCTGCAGTTTCATAATTATTAGCTTCCATTGTTCTGTACATGTTGGATAATTCCACTTGTCGTCTGAAATACATGTCAACTGCAGATCCTTTGACCGTTGCACAAGTCAAGTTTTCCATTGTACTACGGAGCTGTAAATAAATTTTTAATAATTAAGACATTTTATTATGTTTTTAAATATTTTAAGGTTTTAAGCCCTTAACATTAAGCATTTATGCTATTCATAATTTAACAACACACTTCATATGCTATTTTTTTATTTTTAATCTAAATTTAGAAATAAAGTGATATATTGAATACAGTTCTTAATACATATGTTACACTGTCTTGTAGTACATTTTTTAATAATTTTTTTTATTATATATTACATTTTTTTTTAAATTAATATTTATTAAAGATTAAGTAAATATTTGTTAAAATTATACAACATTACATAACTATACAATAATTGACAATAATATTTATCATAGGTATATTATATTCTAAACATTAATTTGTTCATACCCTAGCATCGTTAATTCCGGACAGTTTGGTCTTAGGTCTTTCGAGCACGAGAAAAGCGGCCAAGTTGGCAGTATAAGATGCAACTATGATCATAGCAAATCCGGCCCATACCATTCCCAATACTCTAGCTGAAAAGCTCCTTGGCGTGCCTTCACCAATACCACTGTTCAACAACACGCCCCACGCGAACCACGTAGCACTTGACAAGTTTAAAGCATCCTCTTCAGTACCATCAGCATTTACCAATTTGAATCTGGCGAACGGTGAAAATCTATCCAACAAATACAAGACAAGAGCGACCACGTGGACAGAACCCATGACAAGCACCCACAGAGTATGACTGAATGGTTGTAAGAAAGATACAAGCGTTGACGATCTTGATGGCTATAAAAAAATATAAATAACGTTAACATCCGTCAAACATTTTATTATTAAAATATTAATATGTTAATTAACAATCTAATCCAAATTTGGTTAAATAAAATTGAATATGAAAATACAAAAAACGACGCATTTATGTTTAGGTGCGTATAATAAATAATAATGCATTGAATAATATATTTTATAAAAACTATCAAGGGCGTATTTAAAGGGGAAGGCAAAGGGGCTCCCCGTTAAATAAATACGTACTGATTCGCCGTATTGGTACCTTTTTTTTTATAAAAAAAAAGAATATATAAATATGTAATTATTTTATTGTTTGGGATTTAAGATTTAACAGTAATTTAATACCGTAAATCCGTAATAATTATGTGGGGATATTGATACGATTTACAAATATTCATTGAATTTAATTCATAATAATCAGTCATCAGTGGCGTCATTTGGACCCCACAAGGGCGCAAGATATACATAATACATTTGAGTATTTAAAATCCAATATTGTAGTGATTTGGACCACTCTATAAATTGATTAACCTGAATAATTGTTAGTGACTTGCGCTTAAATGGTTAACATGTTTTATTTTTAAATTAATATTTTGTTTTTCTTCTGAATTAAAAACAAAAACATTGGACATTATAATTTATAATACATAATTTATGTAGATACAGTATTCATATAATTATCAAAATATTCTTTATCACGTTGATTCGTGAATCCTTATCATAATACACATGTGCCTAAAAAATTTTTGAATAACATTACTTTTGGCGTTATGACTATAAGTAACTAAAATATAACTATATTTTAATATAAAATTAAACTAATATATATTACTTTAATTTTTAATTTATTTTTATTGATTTAATATTATTTATTTTTTTTTTTTTTTTATATTTTTTTCTATACAGTATACATATTTTAAATAAATTTCACATATATTTTGTATTTTTAACTATATATTACTATTATAATATATCATATATTTAATTTTTTTTTTTGCCCCTCCTCTCCCATTAAGAATTTCTAAATACGCCCTTGAACACTATTGGTGCGGTAAAGTGGACGGTATTTAAATCGGTGTTTTGTGATTCCTTTCGGACGTATAGATAAATGCAATGATATATTTTGATATAATTTATTAATAATTTTGTATGAACTAATTACCCGATAAAGACGGGTCTATTAACTATATGAGCCGACGACGCCGGAATTACTATACGAACGTAATAACTTTTGAACAATAATAATTATAATAAGTTTAAATATTAAGAAATTAATTTTTTTACATACAACTATTCTTATTTGTTCTCGAGTCGCTAGAACGAATAGACAAATTACGACTAACTTAAAAGTTAAAAGTAATACGCGATGAGCGTACAAATTAATCAAAATTCAATACTATCCTCTTTAGACCTGTATCCCTTCCACAGTAGTATTAGCTCTATTTATTATATTTCCTTTTAAATTATAATATTATAAGTCTTATTTATTTATTAAACCTATTACAACGCTAAGAGACACCGCAGACTACAGACTTTATATCGGCCGATAGTTTGGTCGGGTTCTTAATCAGTACAAAGTTGTATGGAAGAGCGCACATTATAACGACTTACAATTGGCCGATTAAAAAGTTTGATGGGCTGCACGATTGCCTTCAAACTAAACAGTCGGCGAACCAACCCAACTGTTTAGTTGGCCAAGTGTGCGCGATAGTAGCCCAACCCGACCAAACTATCGGCCGATATAAAAGTTTGTAGTCTGCGGTGTCTCTAATAATACGTATACCAACTATATAATACCATATTTTATCTTTATGAATCCCATAAATTGATAGGTATATGACAACATTATTATAATTACTTGTAATACATGTAATTGTATTACCTTTTTCTCCAAAATCGTAATTCCCTGATACTTGAACGGTTTACTGAACTCTATGAATTCGGCTCTTTCTGGATTAATTGTGAGTGGAGCCAATATCATGTCCGCTCTCTCGTACACCAATTCACCAATCAAACCATTCCATTCTTTTTTTCCATTGACTATAATGTTATTATTGTTAAAATTTATAATCTATAACGTTAGGAAATCTATTTGCTAGTTCCATTAAATCACACATCATAAAACACATTTTAACCTGATTTATTTCTTATTTCGTAATTTCCAAATTGTCCATCCGGTGACAACGATAAACTATAAGTGAAATTAATCGTTTTGGATAGCTCCACAAGCAAATCGATACAATACCCTTTACAACAATAAACTTTTGGTTCTGCAAATAAAAATTAATTTATTGTAATTCTTTTTTAACCAGGAAATTTTAAATTTTAAAAGTTTAAATTCCACCTTTGGACGTAGAAGTATTATACAATGGACATATAATTTCATCCGACTCGCAACTATTTCCATCATCTTTCTTCAAAGGTCTAACATATACAAATGGTTTTTCTTCTATAGTTAACACTTTCAAATGTGTTGGGATCATAACACCCTCGGGTTTTTTCGTTAATCGTCCTGGCCATATAATATTAGACTCGTTGAGTCGAAGTTTCATCTTATTGAGTTCCTGAAATGAAATATAACTGTAATATTGTACTTTTTATTATCGAATTTTAATTAAATCTTGATTAATTTACATTGTCGAAATAATATTTCCCGATAGCATCTTTATTATCCACCTGTTTAACATTAACTATATCGTATTCAGCATATATTCGATCACCATTGTTATCAAATGCAACCTTTCCTGTGTGTCCGTCTTTATAAACTTGTTTTTTTATGTATCTGCAATAACGAAAGAGTAAAAATATCTATAATCATTTTGCTCAAACGATTTTCAAATATTGAATGTCAATGAAGAATAATTACTCGAAAAGAGTTTTGCCCGTATCCCAAATGGCGCCAGAATTATCACAATCGGCTGGGGGTTGTGTTATTGTTTTAGTGCGGTTCATATCTGTAATTGCCGATGCTAATATGTATCTGCCAAACAATTTTGATAATTAATATTTTTTATCAATTATTTTGTTAATTTTGTTTTAAATTATTATACGAGTATTATTTAGTATTATTTAAATAGAATAAGGGGAAGAATTTAATATTATATTGTTGTTAGAAGTCTCAAATAAAAAACTTAACCATTCCTAACTTATTGTTTTTCTTTTTAATTTCATAATTACATTTACGTTATAATTAATACTATCATAGGATACATACATGCTGTCGTAAATATGCGCTAATTCATTAGAAGCGTTGACTAATTTCAATCCGATCGTTCCTTCCGGTACATTTGAAGCGTCTAAAGCCTGTTCCGTCACGATCCACACGTATCCAGCCTCGGTCATGTTGCGATTCGACGCGTTCATGAAAATCACCTCAGCGTCAATTTTATTTGCGTACATCAAGTATACTCTGGCCTGCGCGTTTTTCATTTCGTTTAACTGATTGTTAAAATGAAACAGACCCGGTTCGAATTCAATCACAGCCTCCACCTGTACATCATATAATAGATTACATATTAATGTTTTAAAAAAAAAAAAAAAATTTCTGCTTTTTGCAGCGAACCCGAATTCTAATAATATAAATACTCGTGTGATACTGTGATGCCTATATTGTCTGCAGAAAAGCTAAAAAAAAAAAAGACTGAATTCCACAGACCATAAATAATAAACAATCAAAACAAAATTAGTTGGATTTGTCATTTACAATATTTTATTTTAATTCGATATATGGGTTGTGATTTATAAATATAAAACGCGATTTCTAAAGTATTTTATATTTGTATTTACTAAAATATTATAGAAAAATTATAATATTGTTAAATGTTTGATAATTAATATATTATGAAATATATATTGTTATAGGTATACTATTTACAATTTACCAAGCGAATTAATTTACGTTTAGTTTATTATACTCGAGCATATATAAATATTTGTATTTTATATCAACGAACCTGAACTTTCTTTTCTATATCTTCACCTTGATTTTGTGAAGTTGTTTGGAATCTGCCAACGAATGCTCTCCCATCCGTATCGGAACTGTGAATGAATATAACCTGTCAATATCAAACGACGCCACTATTATAATTTGTAAAATATTATTACAATATAATATCGAAATTTTAGTATATTTACCTTTAAATAGTTGAAATATTTGAGCAATTCGACCCATACTTCGGCTTGATGCGAATACGGCGGCACAGTGCGAAGGAACGACACATGAATATTCTATTTATAATATAGGTTTATTACTTTTAAATATTATATTTATATATAAATCATATAAAATTTAAAAAATTATTGTATAAATGATAATACCATTGCATTCGAAAAAACTATTCTGATCGAAGTTCAGTCAGATAATGTATAAGGTATTGATAAAAATTTTGACATTTTTTATTAAATATTTAAAACGTAAAATTTTATCACACATATAGGGACCATATAGGTACACATATAGATATAGTACATAAATGAACACCCTATAAAATTTTCAAGTCTCTAAGTTCAATATGAATGCTCATAAAATCCCTTGTCATCTAAATTCTAAATGCCAATTTTATTAAAAAATAAATACAAATTTTTGTCAATTTTATTTAACATTATTGTAAAATATTGAAATATAATAGGAAGAATCCATATAAATACTTTAAATATTAATTTTGCTTAAATTTCAAATTTAAACACATATAAAAAAAAAATGAGTATTGAGATTTTCCTAATATTTTGGAAATAGGTATATTAAGATATATATCAGTATGCTTCAATAAAATTTTCCAAATTTTCTAGATTTCCTATTAATTTTTATTGTAAAAGTATTAAGAAATAAGAAGAACATTTATGGATTTTAAGATTTTCGTTTAAACTAAAAATATTAACTTTAAACAGCTATAAAAAAAAAATTAGGCTTGGAATATTTCTAATATTGTGATATGTATGATGTTAAGTAATATGTATATACTATACTTCAGTAAAATTTTCAGACCTTAATACCAAAAATTTCAAATTTTATCAAACATTATATACATAAAAACGAGAATTTTACGAAATATTCAAAGTCCTATATTATGTAAAAAAATTAACCAAACGGTTCAAAAATTTGACCACATATATAAAGTAGCTACGTGAACACCCAAAAAAATTTCACTTCACTCAGAATCTAAAAGTTCGAAGACCACTACTACTTCAAATTCTCCAGGATATATTATGTTTATAAAGTTATATTAGGTATACATAACATAGGTAATATAATAAATATTATAACGTAAATTTAATACTTAACTTTTTTAACAAATAGTTTAAATAACATATTTTTTTATAAAGCATTTTTTAGAGTAATGATTGGTGCGTAGGCTCAGGTACACGTATAGGTATATAATAGAAGGTATTAGCCATTGGGATTAGTCTGATATGTCCAATTTGGTATATTATTATAATAAAGTTTCAAATAATATTTTTGTAGATAAAAGATTTATTTAAATTGCATATAAAATAAATTAAATCGAACCATTGATTAAATATTTAATCAATGACCGAACTGTTTTTTTTTTTTTTTTTTTTTAACAATGTTTATATATGTACCTTATCAGAAAAAGCAGAATCTCTAGACGAAATGCCGATCACTGGTATGTGATAGAAGCCACTTGTGTACGATACAGCAGCCGGAGACAAATCGCCAATTTGTGGATGAGACACGATTACGGCGTACACTCTTCGCACGATCAACTGTTTGCAAACGTTCAGAGCAGTTTTGATTGGGTTCGGATCCATTTTTATTGAATGAGCGTAAAATGTATTACCGGGTTTCATGAACGGTGTATTGAAGTTTAAATGCTGTGTATATAAATAATACATAATATTTATATTGCATTTAAACATACGGGTAAAAATAAAATAATATTGATAATGTTATGACTTATGACGTACCTACCTATAAATGCAATAATAATTCTAAGACTATAAATATGGACTATTGAATTTATGAAGAAAAACAGTAACCCAATGACGCAATAATATATACCAGCTTCCATGCTATATACTATTATAGCCATATAGGTGTTCGAAATTCTTATTTAATCTAAATATTTAATATTATTAAAATATTATTGTTTTATATATTCTGAATATCCGATACTTATAAATAGAAAATAGAAATAGTAAACTTCCTAGATAATTCCTATATGATGTAAAAATATTATATTATTAAAAAACAAATATTTGCACTGCTAGCGATAGTGACTTATATAAGTATATGTATAATATATTTTAAAGGCAGGTAATATCCTAGGAATTAAAACACTATTATTTAAACTATTACTTAGGTATAATAAATGTCTATAAAATAACAATTTCTATATAAATTATAAGATATACCAATTGGTTTTAAGTCGTAGGTACCCATAATTTTTTAAATTATTTATTGCCGTAAAAATAATTAACTTAAAAATTAAAATATATCGATGAATTATTGTTATCCTTATACCTGTATATATTATACTTAAACGGTTAGACATAGGTATAGGTATATAAATAAATAATATTTATGTAGGTATAACCAATACATTTTATAAAATTATACATCCACAGTACCTATAGGTATTCTATAACAATATTCAAATATTGTAAAGGTAATATACATCATCGTGCTATATTTACCATTTTTACTATATATTTTTTATATTAGGTATGTTATTTTATATTTATAGGTGTTGTATACTCGTATACATATATATATGTATATATATATGAATCGCAATACTATTACCACATGGAGGTATACAAAATACTTAAATACCAACTATAGACTAAAATTATATATATAACCTATTATATAGTTAAAATACTCATATTATTATTCTGTATCACTTCAATTAATATTTAATATATTGTTCTACTAAAAAAATAAACCAATTAATTTCCAAATATTAGGTATTTATATTTCTTACCTATACTTTCATAATATAGGTATTATTATACTAACTGCCTATTTATAGTTTGAGTAATAATATACTAATATGTATTTTTTTAAACTCTATTAGGTATACGCGTTAGTGCGTTACCTACATCTAAGTTCGCCACATTAAATACGAAAAATGTATATAGGTACAATATCGTACCTAATATTATTTATTATAATTACTAAGAAGTAATATTTATAATATAATTATTTAAATTTTAAATGCCTATTGTAATTTTTTAACCTATAACCATCGTATTATACAGTAATAATAGGTACATTATTAATATTAATTAATATTAAATATATATATTATTATATATCTAAATCTAAGTACTAAGTATAAATTCATTATGTCATTGTCTAATTGAAGAGGATAATAACGTTTCGCTAAACAGATACAATTTAATTATTAAATTAAAAATATAAAAAATCAAATAAGTAGGTAGGTACCTATCTAAAATATTTTTTAAAAAAACGTGTACGTTACCTCAATGGTTTGCTTAAAGTAATTTTCACTTTCGTTGCCGCTTAAAACACCGCCGATATGAAATTCGTACGGATTATTATCGGTATTTTCTTTATCATTTTCGCTATTGCAATTGATTACGAAAATCGAACAGAGTAATAGAAGAACACTGCAGAACATTTTTTGTACAACGGTACAATTCACATTATGTTTCTTCGACATTTTATGGACAATATAAATTATAACAAAAATTACAAATATAGGTATATAAATTTATATAAATACGTATAAATATTAAAGATATTATTTAATAATGGCCGCGGAATAGATGGATATATAATTTTTTTAAATGCAAAAACGTATTTTCAAAATATTTTTAAACACTCCCACCGTCATTATTGCCCGTTTGTCGATAATCATTAAACGCGCACCGAATTCGTGATATTATCAAGCATTAACGAGGTAGGCGTATATGATATACCTCATATTATATAGAAATTGTTTTAAATATAAAATTTAAATCTCACGAATATTATTGCAATCGTACACGAAGAATTAAACAAAAACATAATTATTATTATTATTTTTTTTTTTTGTTACATCGCTCTATTCTCTAATAAATGGATCACCAGACACAGAGCATGCTTGAGGACGACTGTGTAACCATGGTAACAGCATACTTTCCCGTCACGGGATATATTCTATTGATCAAATTACGGTATGACCATACATGCAAAACATAAAACCGAAATTTCTACCAAATTTCGGATGACATTTTAAAATTCACACATGACTATATAAACAAATTAATTTAAATATAACATCGTTGTTTATTAGTTGTTCAGCATCACAACATTATTAGCAAATATCATTTTAGAATATAATTTCATTTATTGATTTATAAATTTTACGAGAAAAGTACGTTGAAGTTATTATTAATCCCCGGTATTAATAATTTATATTTAAAACAAAATTAATATTAAATTTTTAATTTTTAAAATATTACCTATATACTTCTTATACTTTTTAATAGATTAAAAATACTTGTCTTAGATTTATATTGAACACGTATATTGTAGTATAGCCGTATAGGTATATTGGAAAGGGAAAGACTAAGCCTCTTCAACGTATACACAAAATCCATCTATTTTTATTTCACATTTTTAAATTAATTAAATTTATAGTAATTATAGTCAACATAAAGTATATAAAATATCAAATATAATAGTAGGTATAATACGATTCTTGAGTTACATAACTTCAATTATTCACCTAAAGAGTTTTATTTTTATACTTGAATAGTTAGTCCTATTACATTATTGAAAATTTAATATCTATAAAATAGAAAGAAATATCTTCAAAAGTAATTTATAACATTTAATTTTTACTTTAATAAAAAAGTATTATCAAGGTAATAACCTATTTCTAATTTCTATGTAGCTACTAGTGCTACTACTATATAATATATTATATTATTTTATTATATAAGTAGTAAGTACCTACATAGGTACCTTATATAGGTAAGCTTATGGATAGAGCAGCAAACCATACTTACCTATAGTTACATCTTACATCACGTTGTAATAAAATAAAAAATTATTGTTTTAAAAAAAAGGTTAATCATAAAAAATAAATTCTCAAATTTAGATCTAATAGTTCTTATAACGCATTCAGTTTCAGATTGAACATGTTTTTTTATTTTATGCACTTTTTAATAATAAAATACTTAAATACTAGTTAATAGTTAATACTTTTGAGGAAGTAATAAACCATTTCCTTTCGAATTGTCGGTTAAAATTAAAAAAGACGAGCTGATACTCCTGCCGATGGGGAATGGGGATACAGGTGTGCAAATCATAGTGTTTAATTTAAATTAGAATTTGAATACAATGATAAACCATTGCATTCGAAAAACGATTATGAACGAAGTTCAGTCAGATAATGTGGGAATTGATTAAAATTTTGACATTTTTTATGAAATATTTAAAACGCAAAAAATTATCACACATGTAGGAACTATATAGGTACACCGTACACCAGTGGTTCCCAACCGGTTAGGTTTTCTAGGTGTGCCGCAAGAAATGTTATTAAATATTGAAAAATGTGTTTAATTTCAAGAAATTTATTTTTTAAAAATACAGCAACATAATAATATTTTAAGAACTAAATTATTTAAAGTAAACAAAGAAATTTTATATCATAGAGTGAATAAATTTTAAATTATTAGTGAGAAACTTGAGCTTGTCAAGTACACAGTCTTTGTTTCGTACACAAAAGTTCAATACGTGGTCGAATTGAAGATATTAAGCAGAAGTAGACACGCATTTCCTGATCAATGGAAAGAAACCTCTTCCGTTTTTTGTTTATTATGATAAAATCATGCGTGTGTATATTAATACGACGTTATTGTGTAGAAAAGACGATAAGTACATAGGTATATAATGTCGATAATGTGTGGCGATATCTAATGTCTTCGGCGAAGTTGCCTAAGTTGTTGTAGTTAAGTGCGTGAGTGTGCCGTGAAAACTTGTGATGTATAATAGTGTGCCGTGAACCAAAAAAGGTTGAAAACCACTGCCGTACACTATAGTACATAAATGAACACTATAAAATTTTCAAGTCTCTAACTTCTAAATTGCCCGAGTTATCGTCAAATATTGAAATCGAATTCGTCGAAATTTCAGTTTTCGTGAAAAATGCCGTTTTTCGTCGTTTTTCTACCGCATAGGGTCAATTTTGAAAAATTCGAAAAATGACCTAAATAAAGTACCTACCTACCAACTACATTTAATTTTCTACTGAAGACCTATACGAGTACTATTCGTAAATATCGGAGCATTATTTCTGGTCGAAAAAATGTCTTCATACATAAAATAAGAAAAATGCATATAAATGCTTTAAAAATTGATTTTACTGAAATTTCAATTAACACCAATAAAAAAATATTGATCATTGGGATTTCTCTAATATTTTGGTATCATTTTAATTTTTAAGTAATATGTCAGTATACTTCAGTAACATTATCAGACTATAAAACCCAAAACTTCCAATTTTATCAAATATCATATATTCATATACATAAAAACGTGAATTTTAAGAAAAATTCAGCCTATTTATGGAAAAATTAACGTAACTGTTCCAAAATTTTACCACAAATATATTGTATCTAAGTTATAACCAAATAAAATTTTCAAGTTTCTAACTTCAAAATTGCCCGAGTTATCCTTAAATCCTTAAATATTGAAATCGAATTCGTTGAAATTTCAGTTTTCGTGAAAAATGCCTAACCGCTTAGGGTCAATTTTGAGAAATTCGAAAAATGAAGTAGTTAAAGTACCAACTACATCCACTTTCTAACCGGAAACATATGCTATTCGTGAAAATCAGAGCATTATTTCTAGTAATAAAAGTGTTTTCAGACATAAAAAAAAAAGAAAAAGAAAAAAAAGGCACATTATTGTAAAACCAATACATTCTTCGCTTCGCTCAGAATCTAAAATTAATAACGATACATATTATAAATTTGTAATTAAATAAACCATATACTATCAGATATTATATTTGTATGTATACATATATATATATTTATTCTATTCAGTATCTATGTTGTAACTTGTAACTAGAAGACGTAGACTATTAATATAAAATAAAATTGATACTTCCATAAAAATATAAATTTATATAGGTACGGTACACGTATCATGTGTAATTACTACTTTACATAATTTTGTAACCTAGAAGTGATGGTAAAAATTTAAATATTTTTAGTTTTTACCTTTTTTTTAATGCTAATTTTATGATACTCCTCATAATCATAATTTAATAACTCATAAATCATTATGCATTATATTAAAAATTCACCTTCATTATTTTATAAATGATAAAACAATTTTGTATCTGATAGATACATCTTTTCACAAGTTATAAATTTATATCTAATATCTAAATATTATTTATTTTTGTAAAATCTGATTTTTAAATAATTATATTACAATTTTATAATGTAAGAATAGTAGATTTTTTATATATCTATTATTTTTTTAGTATACCTATTTTTTAGTATGTTTTTTTTTTAAAAAAATAAATAATAATAATTAGGTAACTTTGTTGAAAGTTAAAACTTGTAATATATTAATATTATTTTAAACATGATAATCCAATAAAATATATTAATGAGTTATAATTCAAATTAATATAAGAATAATTAATAATTTTATCTGTTGTGTTGTATTCTCAATCGAATAGTTGTACGTTGTACCTAAATAAAACAAATGGCGCGAAAAATGACTGTGCACAACACTATTATGACTATAATATACCAAATAATATTTAAAATATGGTTATTGACTTAATTTGTAAATATTATGAAAACATAGTGGAAATTAATGATTCAACATTGAATAAAAATTGCACAATCTAAATTATATTTGTGTAAAGTTTTACTTACTTAAACATCTTCGTGTTGATATATATTTACATAACAATAATAAAATAAGTCTTTTTGGTTTTCCATCACATTTCATTTATAATATATAATAGGTAGTACCTATTTGATAAGTTTTATTATACTTATCAAATTGCTCGATGTAGATTATTTTTAATAGGAATGATAAGGTCTTTTTTAACAATATTGAATTTATATGAATAAAATTAATTAGTATTGATGATCAATTATATGCAGTAGGTATATATAAATATATATATAACTGTAATGCTCTAGCCTAAGGTGGCAAATAAATAAATAATATATAAAATTTAAAAATTTGTTATTTATATACAACCGTTTTAAATAATAAATTATTTAACAGTCAATTTATATTAAAACTTATATAAAATAGCAACTTTAATAAATACAGTACATACTGTATAATATATTATAATATATATATAATATAAATGGCACTTTTTGAAAAGCCTACAATAGCATTTTTGTTAAATTCAGCCTTCATCAAAGAATTATGAATTACAATTATAAATTAAATAAACAATGTGAATTTTGTAATAGTTTAAAATAATGTCAACATTGTTAAAAAATAAAACATTACGGGAAAAGATGAGTGGAAATCATAATATATTATCATATAAATTGTAAATAATTATAGATATATATCTTCAACTGTTTTAATACATCTATTTCCAGAAAAAAATTCATTAACTCCTTTAGCCACAGTTTCTTCATCTGAAAAATTTAAATTATAAATCATTTTTGTATTTATAAATTATAATATTACAAATTACAATTATATTTAAGTTTAGGATATATCAATTTTTACTATAATTAAAGTAGGTACTTAATTCATATTCCCATGTTCAAGATTGAAGCATTTATAAAATAATATATATATATTCATTGCATTTTACACACTACATTTCTACATTTCTACTACATTTACATTAATATTCACAGAAATTAAATTTAAATAAATAATTTCAAAAATTTCTATTTATGTTATAAATTTATAATATAAGTGAATAAAATGCATTATTTTCATAGTAAACCTAAATTCAAGTAAAACTAAATCAACCATGTCACTAGTAACAAAATTTACCTGGGTCATAAGCTCTTTCCATAAGGTTCTTAGAAATTAGTTTAGCAAGGGTTTTAAACAAATGTCTGTTTATACGGTTTTCTCTATAATAAGGAGTCATAAAACATACAACCATTCTTACAATCCTTTTATGAGCTATGATATGTTCTTCTTCTTCAGATAATGGATCCGATTCATAATCATGGTCATCTCCAAATAAATCATTATATTTTTGGTTCAGTCTTATTTGTAATTCTTGAGATAGCTGTTTATAATGCTTTTTCATTTCATATGATTTAGCTACTCGTTTACTTTTGTATTTATCCTTTAATATTTCATGTATTTTATGTGTTCTAATAACATTTGGATCTATATAAATTGGTCCTCGTAATTCTGACAAATTATCTGTAGATGAGCGATTTTCATTTTCAATTGCCAAGTCTAATGATCTTGAATGTTCATCCAATTTTAAAAGTTGTTGGTCATGTTCAGGAGAATCTTGAAGAACTTTTAATAAAGCATCGATACTTAAAATATTGTTTGTTGAATCATTTCCCTCATTTAAATTATTTGAAAATTTAGTAATATGATCATACTCATAATTTACTTCCATTGATGTATCAGAAGAATTTGATGATGTTAATAATGAATTTAAATTATTACTTATATTTAATATAGTCGATTCAGAGATCTTAGATTTCGTATCATAGGAACTACTAGGTAAATTAAATTTATTGACAATATCTGTATTATTATTAATAGACAAATCATTTGATAAATTATTAAAAGTATCCATTAATTTTTCAGTCTGTGTTGATATTGTTTTATACATTTTTTTTTTAGTATTAAAACCATCATTATTTTTTTTTTTTGTCATATTTTCAGCTTCAAAATTTTTATCTCTCAATGGCAGTTCATTATTTGACTCAACAATATGTTTAAGTAAAGAATATAACATTGAATTTTGTGTACATTGCCTAACTTCATTAATCTAAATACAACAAATTAAAATAAATTAAATATATAATTTTTATTTAAAAATAACTATTATTGTATTTAATAGTAATGTTAATTTTGCAGGCGCTAAGCATGTTACATTTTATCCAATTAATAACAACATACCTATTACGTATTTATGTTGACAAAAAACATATTAATTTTATAATTTTATTATTTTTAATTATTAACAGTGGTCAAAATTGAGGGGGGAAATAATTCCTCTTTATTTTTCAGTTAACACTACTCATACCTCTACTAATTATGCCCATATTAATGCATCTCTCATGAATTCATTATTTAAATCAGTATTTTATTGAAAATTGTAGTTTGTATTTTATAAACTACTAAGCATCAATAATTTGTTATCATAACTATAGTCAGTATAGTTTCTCCATTTACTTTGACTACTGATTACTTTAAAAAAATTCTTAATATGACTATGGTGCTACAATTTAAAATAAAATACTATACTATAACTTGTTATTCTTTATAAATAAGTAATATTATTATTCAAATTTTGGTTATTAAAATCATTATAATAAATAAAATAATATATTATTTATAGTAAACATAATCATCAAGGTTACTTTTTCAATGATTTAAGTTATAAGTCATATCCAAATTTATTTGTTTATTATAAATATCAAAATTATTATATTGGTGTGTATATATATTTTATGTATTAAATGTCTAAGTATTTATAGTTTTTTTTTTTTTTTTTTTTTTTTTGTAAATGATATACCTAATGTTTATTTATAATAGGAATTTAATTAACATAAAAACAGGTAGCATAAGTATAACTTATTCAAATAAGTATCATCTTCAATCATTAATATGACAAAATATATTTCGAAAATAATGGATTCTATTACAAGTGTCAATAGTCCACACATAGGTATATATGTGTGTGTGTGTGTGTATAATTTGTCATTATTCTAATGAAACATATATTATTTTGATTTATAATAAAATATACTTAATTCCAAATATTAATTAGTAATAACTAATGCCAATTAATATTAAGTAAGATAGATGTATTTTGAAGCAAACATAAGTTTTTTGAAGAACATACCATTTTAGACATGCCTTCACGATAAATACTAGCTATCATACATCGCCTTAAGGCTTGTTTTTCCATTTCTGCCATACATATATCAATACTTTGTTGTATTTGATATTGATGGTTTCTTTGGTAACCTTCAGTAACATTTAAATTATCATGTAATGTTTGCCGGAGACGTTTCAAGTATTGGTTCCTAACTAATTCAGTTAATAAATTCCAGTCTTCTAAATCTTCATCTATGTCCAAAGGGCTTTTAGGTAAATCAATATTCCAAAATGGCATGTTTGAAGACATATTTTCATAAAATTTTGGTAAAAGTGACTTAACACTAAATTCTATATTTCCTATAAACAAACATAATTATACAAATTATAAATCATTTTATGTGCTCATTAACATTTACCAATATATTGAATTATTAGATTTACCTGGAAATATTTTTATTTTATTTTAATTAATATTTCTTATTTAAAATTAGAAAAGTCTATATTATTTAATTACTAAATAATAATTTTCCATCTTACAATAACTATTGTTTCTAAATAACCAGTTTTTTTTTTTTAAATTAAATTATATTAGACCTAACGTACCTACGTACATAATTTAACTATTAATTTATGAAAACTTTTTTTTTCAATATTATTAATTAATAGGTAGGTATATTTGAGTTATAAATTAAATAAATAAACAACCATTACTAAAATAATTTCCACACTGTATAAATAGTTAAAACTTAAAAAAGCATTTAACAAATAACAAATCCTACATCCATGGTATTTACAATTTAAAACATATTAATATAACGAAACAATTATTAACTACCTATTAAATTAATGAATTACTTAATGGTAAATTTATTATTTAATAATATAAACAATTTTTTTTTATTTAAATGTCAAATCAGTAATCACTAATTCCCGAATCCCTAACCACATTGTTTTCTTATCATATAGTTTCATCAAGCTACTAGATAGCGTAAAAAATTAAGGAATTACATTTTATAGAACCACGGTTTAAGATTTATTATTAACTTAAACCGTGGTTAGAACTTAGAAAATATTCGATAACCTAACATAATCCGTTTTCCCGTCTTATCTAATGAATTGTGGATAAAGATAACAAGAATATCATGGAAAACATATTTTTTAAACGACAATGTTACTCATACTCATTACTCATATATTTAATAAATTCTATGCTTATACGCCGTTATTATTTTCGAGTGGGAAGAATTGAATGATTGAATTGGGATTACCGAGTAGAATGTTGATGGAGAAAGGAGAAACGTGTTGTTCAGCTCCTTTTCTATGTTCAAGTTTCTAAGGCACAACTCGTATCCCATTCTGTTCTATTATGTTTGTTTTTATTGTTAATAATTATTGTGTCTTGCCTCATCATGTTTTTTCATGTTTCTTCAAATTATTTCCTTTTTGCCGACGCGTTATGTTGTGAAATTCTGAAATGTTAACCGTCTGAAAAAAATGGCAAATTAAATTATTTTGTAAATAGCATTCGTCTGTGATATAATAATGATTAATAATATTATAGTATGTATACGTCAATTCCGTCATGCTCATGTTGTGTTTCGTCACGTCCAGGCAAGTTTTTCACGAGCACATTAAATTTGGAGTTTTGGACGCTGATATCTGAAAAACGTGTTTGTCACAAATCACAATCGTTCTACATCCACAGCAATCCATTTGAATAATTCCAAATTAGTTTGTATTTGTAGCTGTAGGTAGTGATATCACGGTAAGCATTTATTTTATTATAAAATCTGTTGGGCAGTTCAATGCCTATTATCCCAAATTTTGTACCCTTTTAATTTTTATATGAATTGTTCAATTAATTTTGAATAATTTTAGTTCGTAGTTTCGTAAACTATAGTGTCCAAAAATATTTGAAATAATGTATTGACATATAAATATATATATATACGTGTATGTAGGTATTGTATTTAAACTTAAAACGTATTTTATGTTTACTTCAGTGCTAGAAATAAAATTTAATTTCGTCTTAGTAGTTAGGTGAAAAAATAAAAAATAAACAGTAGGTAACAGTTAAAAAGACGCAGTATCTATTTAATAAGTTCTTTTTTTATTTATTTCAAGCACTGAATTTTTAATTGAATAAATTTAATTATAATTACATAAAATCCATTACAAACTATCAATTATTGACATAATATAAGTTTTTAATTAAATTTTATACCTATCAGAAACTTAATCTGGCCATGTAAAATATTATATTTTAAGTAAATTTATCACTTGTATTAGAGAAATACCAATTAATTAATAAACTTATTTAAAAAATAAATATTATATAATACCTAGATTTATACACACATGTATAATTAAATATTAATATATTAGGTAATTTTTGATTTCATTTTAGTAAACAATTATTTCGTTATTTCTTCATAAATATTTATTTACATAATATTTTATTATGTAGCCTTTTATTTTTTGTGAATTTCAGAAAATTCAAGTATCTATAATATCTATTTTGAAATACCTAAATTTCAGGTATGTCTCTCCAATCTTTAAAAAGGCAAGCTGAAGATGTAAGCCTTATTGATGGTATGTACATTGTACTATCCAAAAAAGTTAAATTTGCCTGGAATATGTTTATACTAGAGTTATTTATGTAATTTTTTTGAATTTACTATTCTTTTAGATAATTTAGATGACGAATATGACATCACATGTATTAAAAAAAAGTCAAGATATCTCTATAATAATTACACTTTACAGTCTGATTTATTTACAAATATTAATAATTCAGACCAGGCTGAAAGTGTAAACAGCATACAGCCGACAAGTAATAATTTTTATACAAAATACTAAAGTTGAAATTTTTAACAAATTAAAAATTTCAACTTTAGTATTTTACATAGATGGCATCATCCTTTATGCCCTTATAATTGCCTAGTCTCATTAAACTGAATAAGTGATTTTTTTTATATTTATACAATTATTAATCTTATAGATTAAAATATTTTTATTATGAGCAATTGAATGGGAATTAATATAAAATGAATAGGCATAAAAACATTTATTATTAAATTATGATTATTATTTATATCTATTTCTAAAGGGAAATATTCTAGAATGGTTTATCTAGCTATAAGCTATTCATTTAATTTTTTCACATGTAGATATTATTTAAGATTTGGGGTAATATAATTTTTAATATTAAATCAATTAGGTATTTCCAGCTAATTAACTAAAAATAATTAAGGGAAATTTTAATTTTATTATACTTAATTATTAGTAATATTTTAATACATAAAATATTAACTTATGTTAGTTTAGGCATACAATTTAATTATACATAATTAAAGAATAATTGTGTAATTATAAAGTACAACTTAATATTAAATATATTTAAAAGTATAGTAGTTTTGTTAATTTTTTTTTTATATATATATATATATGTGTACATATTATATATAATTATATATATATTTATGTATACGTGTTCTATACATTATTTATGAGGATATTTTTTTGGTAACACATGAGTTATTAGAATATGATTTTACATATTTTAAAACTGTAAAAATAAATACTTTAATTTAAAGTAAGTAAAAAAAATTATTTTATTTTAAACTTAAAAATTCAAACTTAAATTACAGTAATACAATAACTATTAATTTTTAAGTCAATCTTGGTATTAATCATAGTACTTATCATATTAGAAAAAAATAAAAATAAATTGGAAAAATCATACTGGGTTATCCTGGATTTGATAAATAAATGTGTTGAAGGATCATATAAGACAATTTTAATATACTACCGTCTTGCTAAGGAAGTAATTCTGTAATTTAAAAAAAATAATGCCATGTTCTATTACATTAAAAATGTAACTATGGTTATTTATTCAAAAATTTGTCATAAGAAAATTATATTGCCATAATTAGAAATTGGAATTGAATATAATCAGTACTGAGAAAAGTAAAGAAGGTATACAAGTGTAAAGAGGATAGAGTTGAATTTTGATTAGCATTTGAATGCAATGATAAATTATTACATTCGAAAAAAACGATTCTGATTGAAGTACAATTAGATTTAGGTATTTAGAGGTTTTATGGGTTTATATATTGAACGTATTGTACATATTTAATTTATTAGATAAATATATAATGGTGCTGCTCTCATTTGCGGACTACAATTAATTGAGGTCTACCAAAAATAAATTATTTAATTAATACGTACATCCATTAAAGGATAAAATAAAATTGGTCAGATATATATGTCATATCTTGTATTTTCCAACTATGTTTATTGTTATTGAAAGATAAAATTGTTAATAAAGGTATACCTAAGCTACCTACAATTACTGTGCGACTTTATAACAAATTTAATAAGTTTGTTAGTTAAGTATTGGTCGTCGGGGTTATATTGCGTTTATATTTGTGTCCATTTTGTATATTGTGTGCATTGTGCAATTAAAAGGTTTTCATTTTACAATCGCAAAGAGTGAAGAGAATGCCATATTGTTTTTAAGGGAGCATCATTATTGACAATTTATCGTACATTTTTATATTTATATTTTTCATTTATTTTATGTAGACTTATTATTATTATTACTTTTTCAAATTTGAGCTAATAAACATATATTATTATGAAAATATAAACATGGTGTATTACAATATAGGTATTATGTATTTACGTCTTACAAGGTAGACCGCATACGTGAGCAAAAGCATGCTGGTAATCCACATATGAGAGCAGGACCAATAATATATGTATTGATTAAAATGTTTACATTTATCAGTCTTTACGTTCAATAGAAAACCCCTAAATACCCAAATCTGACAGTACTTCGATCAAAATCATTTTCACATGTAATGATTAATCATTGTATTAAAATATTAATCAAAATTCAACGCTATCCTCTTAACACCTGTATCCCTTCCTTGCTAAATATACTTAAAACAGCTACAAGAAAAAAAATTGTAAATGTAATATTCACAATTAATTGGAACTGAGTTAAGTAAAATGTATTTGAGCTTCAATAAAATTTTCAAAATTGTTTACTAATCATTATAAAAGTATTGAGAAATGATAAGAATACTTAAATGTATTCTTAGATTTTCGATTACATTAAAAATTTCAAATTTAAACAGCTATAAAAAAAATTGAAACTTAATATTTTAGTATCATGTTAAGTAATATGTGAGTATACTTCATTAAAATTTTCGCAAAACCCAAAATTTCCAATTTTATCAAAATATTACGTATATACATAAAAACGAGAATTTTAAGAAATAATCAAAGTTCTATATTTTGAAGAAAAATTAACATAACGGTTCCAAAATTTTATCACACATATATAATATCTTTGTAAATACTCCAAAAAAATTGTCAAGTCCAAAATTGCATAAGTTATCGTGAAATATTGAAATCAAATTTGTCAAGATTTCATTTTTTGTGACATGCCGGTTTTCCTATTGTAATAGAATCAATTTTGAGAAATTCAAAAAATGGCCTAAATAAAGTACCAACTACATCCACTTTCAAACCGGAAACATGCTAATGCCTATTCTTGTGAATCGTAATATTATTTTGAGTCAAAAAGTGTCTACATATATATATATATATATATGTATATATGTTACGGGTAATGTTAACATTTGGATAATGTTTCATTAGCCGCCATGCATATGGTTAATATGTTGGATAATGTCGACATTATCCAATACATACTGGATAATGTCATAAAAAATTAAACTTATTTCCTATCGACACAGCCAAAACAATAAATAAACAAATATTATAATAATCAAAATTTATTTTATTTAATATGAATGTAAAAATATTATTTATTTTTACAAGTCATGGAAGCATGACACTTTGAGCCACACAGAATATTGGATGATTTACATTTACATCTGTTATTGTCACGGTTTCCTTTACAAGAACATTTTTTATACCCCTGACCACCACTATTAGACATTTGCCCAGATATTTCTCTCAATAATTTGTAGACATCTAAAACCACATCGAGATGTACAATTGGAATTGAACAGACACTAAATTGGTTTCTAGTATATAATTGTTGCAAAGTGCCATGTTTGTTACCTAATTTATAGTATTGACCATCTTCAATTGATAAAATTGAAAATATAACATTTCAAATATACAAATAATAAAAAATAAAATATATTAGTTATTATAGAAATATGTAATTCGCTTCTAATTATTGTCTGAAATATAAAAATAAATGAGAAGATGTGGCCGGTTCACGTATAAATGTATAATAATAACTAATAAGTTTACATTTTTAATACTTTGTGATAACCGATAATAAAAACATATAGATGCGATATAAAAAATTAACATTATCCAATGTTCACTGGCTAATGTTGACATTAGCCAGATAATATTAAAATTGTGTAATTTTTATGACATTATCCAAAATGTATGGCTAATGTTAACATTACCCGGCTAATGTCAACATTATTCAAATGTTAACATTACCCGTAACATGTATATATAAAAGACACATTGTAAAACCAATACATTCTATGCTTTGCTCAGAATCTAAAACTAAAGTAGTCATAATTTGCTGATAAGATATTATGTTAAATTTTAAATATAATTTATTATTTATTTTATTCATAATCCATATTTGTAACATTGTTGTTTAGAAAATGGCATTATTAAATATCTTATTTTTTAATTCTAAATTACTAATAATGTTTGGGATTTTGTTATCAATAATATTTTGTCTTTAAAATACATAGTTTTATTTTAATTCTTAAGTTTGAATTTTTTTTTTTTTTTTGCTAATTTTGAATAAGGAATCATATAGGCCTTAATTTTATTATACATTTTTGTTTATAAGTAATATTATATTACTTATTATTATAGTAATATTAAAAATTTAGTTTAATAATTCCATTTAAATCATCAAATATATTACCATAAAAATATATTTAATATTAAATTATTTTTTTTTTAATTTCATGAAAGAAATGTACAGCATTCTTTCTTAGAGAGACAGGCAGACAATACATTTAATTATTATATATAATATTAATAAAAACTAACATAACTTTTATTTTTAGATGAAATTGCAGAACAACTTGATTTTTCATCTGAAACATCAAGTTGTGAATGTGACTCTGATTGTGATTCTCAATCTTCTAGTCAATACGATAACACAGAATTTGAGGTAATTAACTTTTATTTGTATTTATAAAATTTAAAATCATTATACTTCTATACTATCACATTATAAAACATTTATTTTCTTACCATTAATAATTACTGTAATTAATTACAAATTAATCATTGTAGGAATAATTTTCGAAATTCCAAAGTCTTTATGTATATGCATATGTACTTTATCATTATTTCTTGCATCAATTCTTATTTGATTTCTTATATCTATTACTTCAAACTGATAAAAATACATCAATTTTACTTATTATGTATACTATATAGTATAAATAATAAAATTGTATTATAATATTTTGACAGATTCAGTTACACAATAATTATAGATTAATAAATTATGAGTTTTAAATTATAATAGTATTGTAATACTATTATACAATCATTGAACCATTTCTGTATTGTGATATTGTGATATATATGTATTAACAATATTAAAAAAGACGAGCTGATACTCCTGCCGCAGGGATATAGGTGTGCAAATCATAGTGTTTAATTTTAATAAGAATTTGAATACAATGATAAACCATTGCATTGGAAAAAACGATTCTGTGCGAAGTTCAGTCAGATATTGTTTTTTTGTCATTTTTTTTCATAGTATTTTTGTTTAAACTAAAAATATGAACTTTAAACAGCTATAAAAAAAAATTTAGACTAGGGATTTTTCCAATATTTTGATAAGATGTTAAGTAATATGTAAATATACTAAAGTAAAATCGTCAGACCTTATGACAAAAATTGCCAATTTTATCAAAAATTATATACATAAAAACAAGAATTTCAAGAAATATTAAAAGTCTTATATTTGGTAGAAAAAGTAATGTAACGGTTCCAAAATTTTACCACATATATATAGTAACTATCTGAACACCCAAAAAAATTTTCAAGTCTCTATCTTCAAAATTACCAAAGTTATCATGAAATTTTGAAATCAAATTCGTTGAAATTTTATTTATTGTGAAAAATACCGTTTTTCGTCATTTTTTCTATCACATAGAGTCAATTTTGAGAAATTCGAAGAATGACTTAAATAAAGTACCAACTACATCCACTTTCCAACAGGAAACATATTTTGTATTCGTGAAAATCTGAGCATTATTTCGGGTAGTAAAAGTGTCTACAGACATAAAAAAAAAAGACACATCATTGTAAAACCAATATATTCTTCGCTTTTCTCAGAATCTAAAACCTATCAAATACTTAATTCTTATTGTACAATTATTTATACAATTAAACCTTGAAAGTGTACTATCACATTTATAAAAACTTAAGTGTAAATAAAATATTTTATATTAATTTATGTGTATTATGTTATATATTAATTTTGTATAATGTATATAAAAATTCTATTATAATAAAAAGAAAATGTATTATTAGATAAAAAAAAAAAATTATTTTATTTAATAAATTTCTGTACTATTATACAATACCGATATAATTATTTTAAATAAAAGCAAAATTAATATAACACAATTAGTAAATATTAAAGAGTAATTAAGATAGATTGTGAACTTTGTTGAGGTATAATAGATATTTAACAAAAAAAAAAAAATTTGATAATTTAATTTCCATTTTTTTTAAATATGTTATTAAGTTATTTAGCTATTAAGTTTAAATAATAAAAAATATTTTAATAATTAATGTCGTAATCACAACAAGACTTTACATGTAAAATAATGCAATATTCATATTAAGATCTAGAACATTGGGGATAGTTTCTGCAACAATTTATTCGTAATTACTTATTAATTAATTTCTCTGCCACTACATACAATCTATTAAGATAAGTTTATTTTTTTTAATGAAATATAAAGGTTACTAATAACTAGGGATGAAAAGTTATAGGAGCAAAATGTAACAATATATGCATAAAAAAATACCAAAATATGCAAAAAAATGCATTTTTATTTATAATTTATAATTAATAATGAAAAAATAATATACTTATTTTAATACGAGTTTTTAATGCTAATTTAATTAAAATGAATAAAAATAGAAATACTAGAATACTGCACTGATTGAAAACGTTTAATCTAAAATATATATATTTTTATCAATATTAGTATATTGCAATACATTATTAAAATTAATAATTAAAGTGTTTTGTTATTTACCTTTAAATTTGTTACATTGAACCACCAACGATTTTTTATTGTTTTCAACATCTAATCGACGACGATTGTCAAAAAGTATATTTTTGTAGCGGGGAAAACTTCTTTCTACATCGGATAAAGTTATAGGGGCATACTCAAAATAAACCAAATCATTACCAGTCAAGTCTTCTGGTAATCCTTCCATTGACATAATTTCTCCATCTAAAATATTTGATATATTTCGTAAAATATTAAATCCATTATTCTTTTCCAAAACATTATCCTCACACACGACGAGATAATATTCTAGTAGTAAAATTCCTATTGAATTTTTGATCAATTATTTATTTACAATATATACTTAATGGCTTTACAAATTGGTATAATAGGTAATATTAAATTATTAACCAGATATACAATATGTATTTCAATGAATACAAATATTGTTGCATTCATATTTTAAAACAATTTTGAATTTTTTTTTTTTTTTTTTTTTAACAAGATAAATTGATAAAAATATATAATTTTACCATTAATGCAATCATAAGTATAAATAATCATTAATATGTTATTTTTAAAATAAATATGCATAAATATGCAAAACAAAACAAAAAATACCGTATAAAGCATTATTATATTATAAAATGAATTTTTAGATCACCTAGCTATAAATACGAAATACATATAAAAATAAGAAATTTCTATAACTTCTCATCCCTACTAATAACAAATAAGTAATAATTTGATAATCTCAAAAGCAATAAATTATTAATATAATATAATTTGATCTGTAAAATAACATCAATTAAGTGGATTTTAAAAAAAAAAAATTATTATATACATACATATACATACATACATTATTATGTACATTACATTTTTGGTCAGAAGTAATGGTTTTATTACTAAAAAAAAAAAAAATGGGGTATGCTTTCAAAGCATTTATTGCCCCACAAATTACACATCATGAATATTAACTATAATATCAGTAATTTAATTATAATTTATATTTATAATATAGAAATAGTTTTATATAACAAATATGTCACTCTTCTTGTTAATTTTTTAAATCAATTTAGTTAATTAATAATTATTTTTAGTTTACAGAAAAAGATATAATACTCGATGTTGATAAAGGATATTCAGTCACTAATACAGATGTTCAAGTAACAATCCCAGATATATTATTTTCAGGCTATTTTAAAACTTGTGCACAGTGTCACAAAAAAAATCCAAATCCCCAATTCCAATATTGTTTTAAATGTTTCAGAGTAAGTAAAGTAAAACCAATATTTTAAATTAAAATAGATGTATATTTGTTATAACAAGATTATTTAACATTAAAGAGTAAACAACAAAAAATTGACTTTTACATGAAATAATAAAAACAAGATAGGCATTTTAAATATTTTAAAATGTTATTTTTCTTATTACTTACTATTTGTTTTATTCTCTTTAGTTTCGCAAAGAATTATTTAATACCAAGCTTGATCCAAAACCAAAAAGCATTAAACGTTTATTCGACATGCCCAATTATATGGATTCTACAGGATCAGTTACATCAAACTCTCAAGAATCTGTGTCTTTAGGAATATCTGATTTATGTTTATCTCAAGAAAATACAACTGATATATTAGAGAATTCTAATAAGTGTAACATTTGTTTTTTAAAGCCAAAGAATGGTATTTTTAATCATGGTGAAATAGGTCATATGTACTGTTGTTATAAATGTGCCAAACATGTATGGGCAAAAACAGGGCGATGCCCTATATGTAATACAAAAGTTAAATATGTTACAAAAGCAGTATTTTCATAATTAAATTTGGTATATATTCTTAAAATATAAGCAATTTTTAAAATAATGTAAAAATATTAATTTTTTAAGTATATTTATATAAAATAACAATAAAAACTAAATTAATTGTTACCAATTAAATTGTAATTGTATAATATATTCAAGACCTGTAATTCATTCATCCTGTGAAGTCCAGTATTTTTTTTTTTTTTAATTTGATTTTGCAATTAGGAAAATTTAATATAGTTTTTATAGCACATTTATTTAATAATATATTTTTTCAATAAATTAATTTTAATTTTAAAGTCAAACAAACCTACCTAATTAGTAACTAATTACAAGAATAGATATATGTGTATATATAATATAAAGAACTATAATATACTATTTATAATTTAAATATTAAATTTAAAATTAGATTTAGGTGAAAGAACTAATTTGGATTCTATATTTAAAAGCTAAATGTAAATATTGAGTAGTTGTTGACAATTTACTTAAATCATAACTCAAACTATACAAAAATAATTATAGAAGCTTGTATTTTTATTTACGTATATATATTATATAATCCTAAAATTAATATTCTCCAATAATCCAGTTAACCCCTCTCTGATTTGGGTAAATATTACATTTATCATTGATATAATATAATTTACAAACAATTCCATATATCATAAATTATTCATCATTGAATGGATCATTCATTGTATGTGTATGGTTTCATTTAGTTTTCATAAATAATTATAATTGAGTTTCAATTTATTGAAATGAAACCAAAAATATGCAAAAAATTTTACCAGTGAATAACATTATATAAATTGTAATTTATTATTTCAAAAGAATTAAATTTTTTACAAACATATTACATATAACTAGTTAAAGAACTTCATTAAAATGTGAACAATGGGTTATTGAAAAAATAAAAGCCAATTATTGATCTAGAAAATTGGTTAAATAATGCATTAGGGTGATGCTAGAAAAAATAATATAACTGGGAAAATTAGATATTTCCTACACTAATTTAAATTTAATCATGAATGGTGAAATGTATAGTCGTTTGATTTTTTTTTAATAAATATGCCTGTATTTGTATAACAGATCAATAAGATTTTAAAATTTAGAAAGTTCTACATATAAGTTGAAGTACAATAATTTATATTGTGTTAATAAAGTGTACCCCAAACTATATAAGTAAGCATAATTCAAAATTTCAATATAATCAAGGTCCTTAAAAAGTTTCTTCAGGTCATTTAGTAATAATATTGTTTCATATTTTTACGATTTGAACATTTAATAGATATACTTACATAAGTTAAAAATTATAGATAGATAATACTAAATTATTTTTGATATAGGTATTGTTCATAAATCATAATTAATTTTAATGTGAGGGAGAGTATCTACTATATACATATAACATATATATATATATATAATTGTTTATTATAAAAACTATAATTAATGTAATTAAAATCGCATATAATGTACAATAGACAAATATATTATTGATTAATAAATATATATCGAACATATGTTTACGATACAAGTCACCAAAATTTATTAAAATATTAATTTAAATGTACCTATGAAAAATCCTCTCTTATAACACTTTTTCCTATAATAGTATTAATAATATATTATAAAGAAAACATTATATCAAATCATGTTTAATAAAAATAACTTAAGAATTTATAAATATTATAAGATATTGTTATGTTAACTCATAAAAATATATTTTAATTTTATAAAAGAATAATATTTATTAATTCAGTTACATCATGAATAAACAATAACATCACTTTTAAAATGGTCATAAAATTAAAACAAAGAACAAACAGTGAAGGTCATTAGAAAAAAATAATATATGGACGTGATTAAGATTTTAAAACAAATAGATATTTATCTTTAGATCTGTATCCCTTCACAGCAGTATCAGATCTTTTTCGACTTTTTTTTTTTTAAAAAAAAATAATATAATCGTGGCGGAATTATTTATTTGTTTTATATTATAAAGCCGGGGAGACCTAAACTTCACGAATAATTCAGATGGTATATTATAAATATAAATTTATCCGTCTGGGATATTAGCAGGACGTTTAAATAATTCCTGTCCTTACGGTTAGGTTAGTTCGAAATTAATGTATTAAATCGTTCTGTTAAATATTTATTCAGTCCAGTTGCTCGTTATATTGATCGGTTTAACAGTTATATAGACTGAAATTCGTTTTAACCGAATTCTATAAAAATCGGCCAGTTACGGACAACGAACTTGTGGTTAAACTAACTAAACTGTTATTACTATAATTATCTTCGGCTAAATAATTATATTTAATAAACAGCGTTATTATATAATATTCACCAGTGTCAGATATCATACAAAAATTAAAAACAACCATTATATTTTGGAAAAATATGAAATATTTAATATTTTTACGATTGATTCAATTGTCCGGTATTAAAATATTTTTAAAAATCTTACTTTAGATTTTTAGAGGTAATGTGTGGAATGATGCTTTATAGCCATTATTTATAGAACAAATAATGAAATAGGTAATACCTATTATTTGTTATCCAAATTATTAATAAATAATTTTAAATTGAAATTGAATCTTGACATTCTGACCGCAAAAATTCGTAATTCACGATAGGGGTATGATCGATTAAAAATTTAAAATAATGAAAATCACTAATCAGATGCACAGTTGAATTTCTATCGATGGGTATTTATATTTTTTTTTTAAACGTGGTTTACTGGTTGTCTGGTTTGTATGATTATATATTTATATTATATTAATATTTAATATTATACAAATATTCAAAATTTAATACCTACCTAATACATTATTGAATTTGTAAAAGCACTACCTATTTTGAGTATACCTACATTTATATTGAACATCATATTTATATTTTGCATATATATAAAAAAAAATATTATACCTACTATATGTCTAGTCTATATTATATTTAATATTATTATATTCCCATGATGCCATACTAATGACGTGGTTAGCATTCAATAGGGGTGATATAGTTTCGTGCTGATATTTATTTTGTTGCGACCCGCCGACTCCCGAAAATTAAAAAGGTAAAATGTACATTTACACAACACTTATTGATTTTCATATTATACTAATGAGTAAGGGGTAATAAATAATTACATAGTACCGCATGATGGTTGTCAACAGACTGTTTGTATATTTTATAAAAGTAACGACTAACGAATAATATATCATATAACTTGTATGGTAGTGTTACTAGTGTTACACCATAGTATTATACCAACTTAAAAACTTAATATTAGTACAACTACAACATTTCTCTCTTCTACTTAAAATTTAACTAAAAATAACATTATTTAATACAGCATAATAAAGTAAAATGTGACATTGAGACAATTACAATTTATACCTACATTATAACAAAACAAAGAATTTAAAGGGCACTCGGTGGCCAACTTAACTTATAGAACTACAACATCTCTCTCTTATATTTAAAATTTAACTTAAAATAACAATATTTAATGTAGCATAATAAATAAAAAAAATTATATATACATAATTGATATAATTATTAATTACAATTATTTTTACATTATGACAAAATAAAGTCTTTAAATGAATTTGGTGGCTTGATATGTCTTTCGGGTCTGTTACAGGTTAATTTATTACTTATCTCAATATATTTTTCTGTTAGGTATTATAAGTATTGGTTTTATCTTACTTTTCGAATTTATTTCATTAACCTACTTTTTCTGAAACATATAGGTATGAGTTTTTTTATCCGCTTCTGGGACAATATCACGTAGTCGTCAAACATCATTTTAACATTGTAGAGCGTATTTATTGAAAATTGTGTATTCTACAAACAAATTGATTCTTTCCCAAAAAGAAAATTAAAAAAAAAAGAAATTTCAATGGCAACTGAATCGATTAAAAATAAAGATGTAGCCATTAATATGAAATTATTAAATCAATTACGTTTTTATCAAATATTCGATCCAAATGGCAAAAAATTATTTGGACGAAATTTTTACTGGCTTATTTTCATGGGGGCAAGGGAGGGACAAGTCCCTCCCCTGGAATAATCGAAAATCATGAAAATTTGGTTACTGTGATCAGAATTAGAAAATATAATACAAACTTTAATTTGTTTTTGTATAATTGGTTTATTTACTCAACAAATCGACTATAGATAACATGATTTATAATTTATAAATAATATTTTTATTATAATTTTATATTTCTTAAAATATCGTATAATAGCTGCAAAATAATGAATATACTTGTATTAACATATTTCAAGATATTGAAAATCTTTTCAAAATATCCCATATAAAATTTATGGTTTAATTTGTTATGATACCTACTATGATTATTGGAAATTAAAATTACAATCAATTATAAATGACACAATAGTAGTATAAAAAATTGTTAAAGGAGTAAAAAGGAAGGGATACAGGTGTAAATATTTTATGTGCAATTATAGTGTTTAATTTTAATTAGAATTTGAATGCAATGATAAAACATTTCATTCGAAAAACCGATTCTGAGTGAAGTTCACTCAGATAATTCCGTTTTTTCGTCATTTTTTAAATAATATTTTGGATTAAACTAAAAATATCAACTTTAAACAGCTATAGAAAAATTGAGACTAGGGATTTATCTAATATTTTCATATGATGTTAAATAATATGTAAATATACTTCGGTAAAATTTGCAGTTCTTTCGTCGTTTTTCAATTTTGAAAAATTCGAAAAATGACCTAAACCTATAACCTAAATGAAGTACCTACTACATCCACTTTCCAACCGGAAACATATGCTATAATTCGTGCAAATCGGAGCATTATTTAGGGTAGTAAAAGTGTCTTCGTACTTAAAAACAAAAAACAATAAAACATAAAAGACACACATCATTGTAAAACCAATACATTCTTCGCTTAGCTTAGAATTTAAAATGTTAAGTGTTCGATTTATCTAATATATATAATATATGAAATTAAATTATTATTTGAATAATAATTCAATTAATTACTTTTATGATTGAATAATTATTAAAATTTCTCATTATCTTCCAGTTCGATTTACATAACGTAATATTATAATTTGAAATTTTGAAATTATATACCTATATATTAGTTTCTATTATATTAGAAACCTATTTCTATCTCATGGCTAAACCTATTTATAAATAGATTAATAAATTAAAATTTTGTCCCCCACTTTAAAATTTTCCTATGGGCGTCCTTGCTTATTTTTCTTGTATCCAATGTAATATTCCAATGCCTGCTCATATATGGAACTTTGGGATTATTTATTAACATGGAACACATTCTAGATGTTGTTAATTTTTTTATACTTTTGTCAGTTTACTCTGTTTCTTATTTACAAATTACAATCATGGAAAATGTTTATATTTTTATACCTACAAACCAAAGATGGTATGGCCGTATGGGACGTATTCGATATTGCACGTATACATTTATTGAA
Organism: Tetraneura akinire; assembly: GCA_021307375.1. Taxonomy (NCBI): domain Eukaryota; kingdom Metazoa; phylum Arthropoda; class Insecta; order Hemiptera; family Aphididae; genus Tetraneura; species Tetraneura akinire. Next base: position 25,560,777 of record JAIUCT010000007.1, on the reverse strand, counting down.
GAGCGAACGGTGCATTAAACATTATAATATAATATATTATATATGTATCTCATAAATGGACATTAAAAATTACAAATATGTGGTTTCTCTGTAGCGTTTTTACGACCATTCAATGGATAATTCCATCTTTACTGTCATATTTAGTCAGGGTACCAAACAACCCAAATGTTTGTTTAAATAATATATTAAATTTACGGTTCCCAGTTAATGGTTGGTTTTCTTGTTCTCGTTGGATATCTCTTTCCATTTCATTCATTGCTTCCTCTTCCTCTTTTTTCTTGATCAGTATACTCTCCTCTGTTTCTTCTACTAATTCATTCATCTTACAATTTCTATTTTCCTCTGTTTTGTCCTCTATTATTTGATTCATATGTCTTTTCCAAAGTTTCCATTTTGTATTTCAACTATATACACAACATTACCTAATTGCAGGGGCGTCATTTCAATTTTTTTGGGGGTGTGCCGTGTGCAAGGTTTCAAGCAGGCCATATAAAAATATGTATACATTATTTTACTATTATTTTTCCCTATAAATCATGAACAGCATATTATCAATATAAATAGTAAAAAACAATGTGAAATCTAAAAGAATATAAAGAATTAATTATTTATTGAAGAAGACAAATGCAGCAAGAAAGCAAAAAAAAAGCACATTTAATTTTAATTTATACCTTATGTACATTTTACTTTTACAATTTTATTCAAAATGCTCTATATAAAATAATAACATTAATCAGATAAGTACATTATTAAACAAGCGACACAGTACACAATACACATGAAATAATATAATATAAATTAATAAATAATAAAATTAAATTGATGCAAAACCATTTTTTAAATTAGATATCGACGATTTTTAAGTTTAGAAAATAAACCTACAGGCTACAGCATCAATTAATATTGTTCACTTCTTCTTTTTCAACATTATATACCATGAGATCATTTATAGTCTTTCATCATCCATAATAGTGCGTAAAAATATGACTTTACATTTTTAAGAGAAGAAAAAATAAGTAGAAATATAATATTAACATTATAATATTTATTTAATTTTCTTTAAAATTTTAATTATTTATAATATATTTGAGATATCTAGTAACTCTACTAATATTATTTTTATCAATAACTATTAACTATTACATTTGTATTAGAAATATAAAAAAATATTTTAATTCGCCCCCATTGACAATTGGCAATTTAACCATTGGCAAGTTGTAAAACCCTCCCCCTGAGCACCGACGAGTATAGTGTACCGCGCCAAGCCGCCAACACACGTAAATCGCCACCATGCAACGTATACATTTGATAAGAAAACTGATAAACCAAAAATAAACAAAAACTTAAAAAAATAAATACCTACTATTATATAGGTATTTTGTTTATATTATATTATATAAAAACATATTGTATAAGTTTATTATAACGGCGCATTGGATAATTAATGGCGGGCCAATTGTTAACATTTTTAAGTTAGTGGTGCCGTTGCACACCCTGCCCCTCCCTAAATGACGCCCCTGCCTAATTGTTTTTTATTATTTTACTTCAAATTTGGCTTCCATTTTGTTCCTTTATAATTTCTGACTAGTACTGATTTGATTGTCTATTTCCAAAATTTCTATTTTTCCCTTTAATTATGCCGTCTATTGCTATTTGTTTATTATTCACAGTATTTCTAATATTTGGTTTAAGTAAATCAAAAAGAGTTCTTCCTCATGAAATACCAAACCACCCACCCATATGAGAAAGTAGGAGCAGATATACTATTTGTTGTATATTAATGTTAATAAAAATACGATTTGAATTTTAACAATAACTTTATTTTATCGAAGTGATTATTATAATTGAAATAGACATTGTGTTTTTAAAGTTCTTAACCTTGTATACGTATACGTATAATATATTTAGTCAGTGTTGCCCATTTGTTTGCAAATTACAAATTACATTTATAAAACTACATTTACATTTTTTTTTTTTAATACAATAATTATAAATTTAGTTTAATATAAAATTCTATAGTCAGAATTATATGTGTTAGAACTGACTATTTTGTTATATAGCTTATATTTTATGATAATATTTGATAGGTACATATTTTATATCATTTTGTCAAATTATAGTTACTCAAAACAGAACAATTACTTATGCCTTCGAAAAAAATCAGATATCCATGTTACCTCTACAAAATATTATGAACAATTTAAAAATATTTTATTCGACCAATTACAACTTTTTTTGAAAAGAAAATTATATTATTCTCTTGTATGGATTATTGTAATAATCATTGTTCCGTTCAATGCAACCATCATCATAATACTTGAATATGTATTGTTAAGAATTTTATCGTCACCGGAATCATACTCAATATTCAGCTTATGGAAATTTGGTACTTCCCTAATATTATTTGGAACGCAGTTATTTTTATATTGTTATTTGCTTGACAACATAAAAGATGAAATCATAAATGTAAACTTTGGAATATATTCATGTAACTAGACAATGATGGATATAAAAATGAGAAAACTAGTACTATTGACAATGC
>JAIUCT010000007.1:25546759-25557835 GCA_021307375.1 Tetraneura akinire | reverse complement strand
TTTTTTTGTGTATTTGAAAAATAGTCACAAAGACAAATAAAATAGAACAGTCTTAAAAACACACAAAGATGTATCGTAGACGAGTGACGACTGTCCGTCCGTCCAGACTATCGTTGTCCGTTGGTTGTAGGTGTAACGGTGTGTCCGGCCTGACGGGTGAAGGCATAAAAGCACCCGACTCGCCGTTTGGATCGAGCAGCACGATTCGGTCGTCCCCTCCAAGTCTCCTTTCCATATTTGGATCGGAGGTTTTGGTGTGTACTAGCGCACCGCCTAGGTTGGTGGCTGACTCCCGGTCTCCTTCAGGATGGCATGAGCATGCCACCGGGCGGTCCCCAGGCTGCGGATAGGGAAACATCCTGTAGATATACAGGTCAGTCGCGAAATAAGCCAAACCTTCGGGGTGGACAAATTAGTGGTTGCGGACAAGCTCACCACTGGGGGACCGATCAACCCCCGGTGTCTCGGACGATCAGACAAACGACATGTTAAAAAGACAGACGATGCGAGGCTGGCGTCGTCGGCGGCAGCCAAGCCACCAACAATAAATATGATGAGTAAACACAAGAAAACAAAGGTTACTTCTCCAGGGGGTACGAAAATTCCCCAGGAGACTACTCCGCATTGCGAGAAAGGGAGCCAAGCGGGGTCGAAGAACAATCCCAAGACCCCCCGACGTTCCTGCACAGGCGTCTGGGCACTCACGTGGGTGTCCAACGATGTGCCTTATTGGACATTGAAAATGGACACATCGGAGATTTGAATGCGAATATGGAATCAGGCGCGGAGTTAGCTCAAAGGATGGTCATTGACATTAGTATCCTTAGCGAAGATGAACTTCTATCGTATATAAGCTCCAGGGGTACATTAACTCTATGTGTGCCTTCGCCCAGAGCACCAGAAACGTTCATAAGGAGCTGAAGGATACCCTTGCAAACTCGAAAATAATTATGGCGCAATACATCAAAGTGCTCAGGCAGGAGAGAAACAACACCTTAGAAGCTAAAGAGTACAAGATTGCCCATACGCAGACACAGGAATATGCACAGACCGTCATCTACTATGAGAGAATGCCTTGTCACGTGGCCACTCAGACAGTAGCCAAGGTTGGTGATAGCAGTTCCGATATTCTCAGTGCTATTGTCGAGGTCGAAAATATAATAGCCAGGACCGACACGAGGGTACCCGAACAGCAATGTCTGATTGAAAAGCTGCAGAGGCAACTGTCAAACAGCCAACTTGTCTCTCTCGACTATTTTGCTAGTTCTGTCGACGCTAATGATGATAGCTTCCAGGTAGTACGGAAAAAGAGGAAGGGTAAGAAAACGGGTTTGCTGTTACCTGCTTCTACCCCCCACCTCAAGAGGATGGGAAGCCTCAGGTAGGCACAGTATCGGTGACTGAAGGAGTGCGGCAGAGGCAGGCAGCAGAGTCATGAGTGTCATGAACAGCAAACAAGTGATTAAGATACTTCAAATAAATCTTAATCACTGTTGGGCGGCACAGCAGCTACTGGTCCAAACAGTAGTGGAACGCAGTAAGGACATTCTACCGACAGTAGGACGTTTTCCTAAACGACTACTACCGTCAGTGCGGTGATGACCAGCAGGTTAGGCAGTGGTCAGCCAGTGTCGATGGGAAATGCGCCGTCTATATTCCTAATCGATCGACCATCAAGATTGCGGAGAAGGGCAACAGGGTCGGGTTCGCTTGGGTTAGGGCCGCGAACACTCTTGTTTATAGCTGCTATTGCTCTCCCAACTGCCCTTTGGAGGCCGTCGACGTTTTTCTCAGTGGTTTAGGGTCGTCAATCCGCGTTCAGGAGAATTATCGTCGTGGCCGGGGATTTTAACACCCACTCGGCCGAGTGGGGATCTTCGTCCGAAGATGTCAGGGGTGAGATCTGTCAAGCTTTGCTTCGGCACAGAAACTTGTGGCATGCAACGTTGGCACCACACCAACATACAGGAGAGTAAACGCTGAATCGGTCGTGGACGTAACATTCGCTAGGTCTCCTCCTAGTAACAGATTACACGTCTCAAACTGGTCTGTTTTAAGGGACTATTACTCAGCGAGTGACCATGAGTACGTAGAGTTCGCTATTGCAGCACCCGCTGTATGTTCAGTAGCTCGGGACGCTACTCTGGGCAGCCGGATCGATGGATGGGCGTCAAGGAAGCTGTCCAACGAAACCTTGCGCGCACATTGGGACCGAGTGGGTTCTCTCGTTACTCTACCAACCAACGCAGCGGAGCAGGCCGATTTCCTACACGGTATATTCTCCGATGCCTGCGATACGGCCATGCCACGTAGAATTGCTTTTCCTGGTAGGAAGAAAATGCACTGGTGGAATGACAACATCGCGGCTTTGCGGAAGTCCACTATTTTTGCCCGCAGATGCTACCAAAGTGCAGGGCGTAGATCAAATTTGTTAGGTCGTGAGGAATCAGTCCTGGAGTATAACAGGTTGAGAAAGGAGTTAAGGCTTTCCATCCGTAAGGCCCAGGAGGCCAGCTGGAAAGGGCTGTGCGACTTAGTGGATAAGGATCCGTGAGGTGTTCCATAAAGGCTGGTGATGAAACGACTTGGGCGTAACTCCTTAGCGATGGACACACCCTAAATAATGCATATTGTGAGGGGACTTTTTCCATCTCCCCCACCAAACTGATTGGGCTTCCATACCAATCACTCTAGCCGTTTCTACTGAATTGGATGCCGAATTGGTTACGGTTCGCTGCGTTGAACAATCAGCTTCCTTTTTTACAGCTGAGGAGCTACGGCGGGCTGCACGCAGGCTTCCGAGCAACAAGGCCCTAGGACGAGATAATTAGGCTGACAGTCAGCAGGTTCCCGGAGTTATTCCTGTTCAATGCCTGTTTATTGGAAGAACACTTTCCAGACATGTGGAAGAGAGCGCGTCTGGTTCTTCTCTACAAGGGACAAAATAAACCCAGAGATGTTCTCTCCATTAACGTCCCATTAGCCTCCTCGACAGATCTGGTAAATTATTCGAACGCCTTCTCCTGGACAGACTTAATGAGCACAAAACTGAGGCTGGTGCCTTAAGAGAATGGCAGTTTGGCTTTAGACATTCAAGGTCGACTACTGATGCCATAACTGAGGTTGTACGCATCGCTCGTGAAGCCGGCAGTGGAGGGGTGAGAAAAAAGGACATTCGTGCGGTTGTCACTCTGGATGTCAGAAAATCATTCAATTCTGCTCCTTGGACGCTAATTGATGCTGTGTGGTGTTCCTCAGGGACCCATCTTGGGGCTCACACTATGGAATTTATTCTATGACGGGGTACTAAGGCTTAGAATGCCGCCGGTCGCCACACTAGTAGCGTTCGCAGATGATCTGGCGGTAGTGGTGGTAGCCCACACTATTAAGTTGCTCGAGGACATAATCAACCCGATCTTCGATAGAGTTGACCACTGGATGACAGATAACGGGTTATCTCTTGCTCCGTAAAAGGCGGTATGCGCCCTGTTAACTAACAAAAGGTCTCTACGCGATCCCCTGGTCAGATTCAGCGGAACTGTTTTGCCAGTTAAACGAGTCGTTCACTACTTGGGAGTGCACCTGGACACCAGATTGTCCTTTGTCCAACACGTGCGGATAGTCTCGGCTGGCGCTAAGAAAGCTGCCATGGCGTTGGGTAAGCTGATGCCAAATGTCGGTGGCACATCCCAGAGTGCCCAGGCTGCTTCTCATGAGTGTAAAGCCGCTTACTTTACGGTCCCCAGGTTTGGGCAGAAGAAGTGAACGGAACTAAGAAAGCTAAGGCGCTTACCATCCAGCCCCAGCTACTCAGAGTAGCACGTTGCTACAGAACCGTTTCTGATGCGGCGGCCCTAGTGTTGGCAAGGATGCCACCAGCGTTCATCCTCGCGCTTGGACGGAAGCGTATTTCTGAGGGTAAGAGGAATCTTCCGATAGCAAATCTCAGAGCATCGGAATGTCGAGCAACAATTGTTCAGTGGCAAGAGTTATGGTCAGTTACGACCATGGCGGAATGGACAAGGCGAGTGATACCAGACATCATAAAGTGGTGGTATAGGGGGCCGAAGGCCATCACCTTTCACATGGCTCAAGTGCTGTCGGGACAAGGGTGTTTCCAGAAATATCTCCTTTCTAGAGGAAGAGCACGGGAGGCAACTTGTCCTCACTGCGAGGAGCCCAATGATACGGTAGAACATACCTTATTTGCTTGCTTGTTCTGGGAGTATGCTAGGGCGGAATTGTCATCTACGATTGGTTAGGTTAGGTACGGTTGGTGGCTCACTAGGAAGACAGATCGTGCCCAACATCGTTCGTACAGGTGTACAGGGCCGTGTCATACTCCCCTTACTATTGGTGTGCATCTATACTCCAAAAGCATAGATTCTATATCATTTTCCTCTTCTAGTGCTTTTTTAAATTGTTGTTTACTGGTCTTAACTATTCTTTTAGCTTATCCATTACTTTGGGGGTAATGGGGACTAGAGTTTACCACTGAGAAATTCCTTTTTTTTTGTAAATAGCATAAATTCCTGTGAATTGAATGGCATGTTATCTATTAATAGCTATTGTTAGCTATTAATGTTTTGGGAATACCATGTGTGCTAAAAATATTTTTTGTGTTGTCAATAATTTCATTTGCAGTTTTATATCTTAATTTAACTAAATCAAAACACTTAGAGAAATAGTCTACGATAATAAGGTAAACAGATCCTGCAAACGATAATGTAGGTGTGTGGCAACATTGATTAAATATACTAGTTTAAGAACGTTAAAAGCACAATGTCAATTATAATAATCACTTCGATATAATAAAGTTATTGTTAAAATTCAAATCCTCTTTTTATTAACATTTATATACAACAAAGTGGTGACGAAGATAAACGGCAGGAAATATGGCAGTAGGAATACAAATTGGAAATCTGGAACCGTTTGACGAAGCCTCGGACGACTGGGAATCATACACCGACAGATTCGAATTATTTGCAAAATGCAATAACACTATATAAAACCACATGTCCTTTACATTTATGACACTATACTGTTTTCAATTTAAGAACGCACCGCGCTCGCGCATCCAAATGAGCGCTGAACGTTCTGTGATTGGTTTTCATCATCAGTTGATATCGTAGTTACGACGACGTGTCAGTTGCCGTCGTTGTAGACTATTGTGGCCTTGTGTACAGAGTGCTAATATTTTCTAAATACGAACGCACCGCCGCCCCAGTTAGTTTACAATAATATTATAGTAACGACTATCTAATTTATTACGTTAAAAACGGTAAACAATTGTTTACATTTTTACATCACTACGTATACAGAAATCGTTGGTATGCTAAACCGGTATTTGGCAGCGAGATGCTACTAGCGGCGAAAATACGCATCGACAATGTCAGTGGAGGGGACAAATGCGCGAACTCGGACCGATAATCGTCCGCCGCCCGGTGCGTTCTTAAATTTAAAGCAGTATAGTAGGTAAATATGTAGAATTATTAAAGATCTATACTCAATTCCAAATAAGACCACGCTTCGGCAGCGACCAGTTTTCGTCGGGCGGCGGTCAGGCTCCACCTATTTTACTCCCCTTTACATCGGCAGCAAATCTACCGGAGGCGGCGACCGATGTTTGACGTCGACGGTATGTGTACTATACTACGTTCGCAGAGAGACCAGGACCGTTCGCGCATCCGATTCACGGAAATACGAGCGCTCCAGTCAAATATCCCCTCTCTACGACTAAAACTATTTTGTATACCTACGTAGCGAGTTCAAATAAATTTTCGCGTCTGCCGTTATAATAATATGCTAAGTATTATACCAATGATAATCTAATATTATAAATAATATTATAAAATAGAACAATTTTTTTTTAAATTATTTAAAAATATATTTACAATACACAATATATATAAAAATATCGTTTGCCGGGAGAGTGGTAGTGCAACTCGATGACGCGGTCCGCGGTAGGGGGTGTTCAAACATCTCTTCCGCGGGCCAGCGTTGTAGCTTCTTTTGTCAACCGCCAGCACGCGTTGGACGACATCAGTGTAACGCCACGCCCACCTACCCCACCAACTGGGTCAGTTGGGGCGCAGCGCCACCGTTGTCGGTTGAAGGATCGGCTGCGACGGGTGAATGAAATATCGTATCTACATTTTTGTGGATGAAATGAAAATATTAACGCTAAAGTCATACAGTAAGAAACAAGTAAAGATATACTCAGCAAGGTTTAATATTATATTATACAAGAGTGGCCAGACAAATTAGAAATGTAATTGGAAACATACAAAAAAAAGAAAGAATAACTCACTATTGAACAAAAGATAATATGGGGTCATAGAATTATAATTCCTAAAATACTAAGAAATGACATCTTAAATGAACTACATCAAAATCGTTTAGGAGTAAGTAAAATTAAGTCATTGGCAAGAGAATATATTTGGTGACCAAATATAGATAAAAACATAGAAGAAGTAACACTACCTAAATGTATAAAATGAGTTGAAGAAGGACCAATGCCAAAAAAGGTAAGCATAGATTCTTGGGAATGGCCACAAAATCAATGGCAACGATTGCATGCAGATTTCCTGGGACAATTTAAAGGATCTTTAATATTAATAATTGAAGACGCTTATTCAAAATGGATAGAAGCATGTCACATACCATCAACAGCTGCAAAACATACGATCGATTATGATATAATATAATACGAACTATTTTCGAGATATGGCATCTGTGAGTGTATAGTAACGGACAATGGCCCTCCATTCCATTCTGAGGAATTTAAAGAATTTATGGCTCATAATGGCATATGGCACAGAACATCATCACCATACTATCCACAGAGCAATGGAATGGCCAAGCTGAAAGTGGAGTTAAGATAATCAAATCATTTCTAAAAAAGGTAGAAATAACTAACATTAACAAACAACTCCAACAATTCTTGTTTAATTATAGAGTAAGCACACACTCTACAACAACTATTAGTCTAGCCTCACTTTTATTAGGTAGAACACTATTAGAACTCATTTTGATTTAATTAAACCAAATATTAGAAATACTGTGAATAATAAAGGAACAAAATGGATAAAAGCCATAATAAATAAAACAATTAGGTAATGTTGTATATATAGTTGAAATACAAAATGGGAAACTTCGGAAGAGACATATGAATCAAATAATAGAGGACAAAACAGAGGAAAATAAAAATTTTAAGATGAATGAATTAGTAGAAGAAACAGAGGAGAGTATACTGATCAAGGAAAAAAAGGAAGAGGAAGCAATGAATGAAATGGAAAGAGATATCCAACGAGAACAAGAAAACCAACCATTAACTGGGAACCGTAAATTTAATATATGATTTAAACAAACATTTGGGTTGTTTGGTACCCTGACTAAATATGACAGTAAAGGTGGAATTATCCATTGAATGGTCGTAAAAACGCTACAGAGAAACCACATATTTGTAATTTTTAATGTCCATTTATGAGATACATATATAATATATTATATTATAATGTTTAATGCACCGTTCTCACTTCAGTAAATTTATACGTGCAAAATCGAATACGTCCCATACTACCTTTGTTTGTATAAAATAATAAACATTTTCCATGCTTGTAAATAACACGCAGAGTAAACTGACAAAAGTATAAAAAAATTAGCAACATCTAGATTGTCTTCCATATTAATAAATAATCCCAAAGTTCCATATATGAGCAGGCATTGGAATATTACGTTGGACACAAGAAAAATAAGCCAGTATAAATTTCGTCCAAATAATTTTTGCCGTTTGGATCGAATATTTGATAAAAACGTAATTGTTTTAATAATTTTATATTAATGGCTACATCTTTATTTTCAATCGATTCAGTTGCCATCGAAATTTTTTTTTTTTAATTTTTTTTTATTTATTAATTAATGAATTAAGTAATTGTAGAATACACAATTTTCAATAAATATGCTCCACAATGTAAAAATGATTTTGACGACTACGTGATATTGTCACAGTAGCGGATAAAAAAAACTCATACCTATATTTCAGAAAAAGTAAATGAAAGAAATTCGAAAAATCAGATAAAACCAATACCAATAATAACAGAAAAAGATATTGAGATAAGTAATAAATTAACCTGTAACAGACCAAAAAGACATATCAAGCCACCACATTCATTTAAAGACTTAATTTTGTCATAATGTATAAATAATTGTAATTAATAATTATATCAATGTATATGACATGGTCCGATATGGTGCGTACACCTGTACGAATGATGTCGGGCGCGTTCTGTCTTCCTATACTCTATTCGGGATTAGTTTAGCAGTGTTTCGCGCATCCGACTGACAAAAATTGTAGTCGCTCCCTTATCAGTCGCCGGCTATCCCCTCTCCGCGACTAAATTTTATAGTATACAGAGCGAATAAAATATGCTTGGCGCGCACATCAGTTTCAGTTATCAATTCCCTATCATAATTTATATTTAATTTTTTCGTTTCGTGTTTTGAAATTTGATTTATACTTTCAAATTCAAATACGCTGTATGACTTACCGATCAGTACAGCCGGCACAAGGTATTATGAGATTTGTGTTGCCGATAGTCTATGTTGAGAGTAATGGAACGAAAATTGATTTCTGCGCACTCCTAAACTAATTCCGAATAGAGTATAGTCAGTCACCAACCTAGGCGGTGTGCTAGTACACACCAAGACCTCCGATCCAACTATGGAAAGGAGACTCGGAGGGGACGACCGAATCGTGCTGCTGAATCTAAACGGCGAGTCGGGTGCTTTTATGCTTTCACCCGTCAAGCCGGACACACCGTTACACCTACAACCAACGGACAACAATAGTGGACCATAACTGGACCAGTGGTTTTCAACCTTTTTGGTTCAGGGCACACTATTATACAAGTATTATATCAAAAGTTTTCACGGCACACTCACTCACCTAACTACAACAACTTAGGCAACTTATACTCTGTTCCAAAAGAGAAGACACTGGTTCTGCGCATAGCGAATGACGGCCGATCATTTCCGATCATTGCCGACGATGTATACACCGTAATTAAAATGCGTCACACAATAGCCGTGTACACTTGCACGGTTATCAGGTGACAGGTTATACGTATATTCGCCAAGTGTCATAGATGTCAACAATCCAAGCGCGCCGTATAATGGTTTTTAACGATGCAGCTGGGTGTCAAATGTCGCTGGTTAGCATACGTGCATTTATCGGAGTAGGTGGGGAATGCATGCCGCCTAACGAAAACTGGACACCGCTTCGTGTCTTCTCTTTTGAATAGAGTATAGGCAACCTAAACTTACTAGGTAAAGTAAGCCTAGCCATGTACCTATCGTCTTATCTATACAATAACGTCGTATTAATCTACACACGCATGATTTTATCTAATTTTTACGCGGAAAAATAATCCCGTTCGACGTCGTACACGAAAATCGAATTTTCGAAATTCTAGTCGCGCGATCAGGGAAAATGGCTTAGAAACGCTGCCTTATCAGACCGACATCGCCAGGCGAAATACTAGTGAGACCAACGACCGACACCAACACCAACACAAGCAAGGACGCACCGACCCCACCACACCTCTGACCACCAACCTCGACCCCTTCCACACAATCAAAGTAGCACGTCACGGCACACACCGTCGACCTACATGGTAGCAGGACTCGCAGGGACCAAGGCAACGGAGTTTAGGGCGGTGCCTAGCACACACAGTGGGTCTACCCCGTGATTGGTCAGGTCACAGGTTTTTTCCGTACGGCAGGTCCCCCTTCACATCAGATACATAGGCACAAGCGTTGTATGTAAATCCGACCATAGCAACGCATGACTAGGACAAGACTTCTTCGTCGAGAACGAGGTCTCCATTGACTGCACTACACACGTCATCAACTTAGGGTCTCGCAGTTAGGTCTTTGGCAGGTTGAAAGGTCTCTCGAAACCGATCGACTGGCGAAACCGCCGATCTGGAACGACTGGAGGCAGCGCTGCGAACCGTAGTCTGTTGCCTCCCAACGTAAGTCATCCAGGTAATTCAGGAAAGCCAGCTGTAGACCTTAGTAGGGGTGTACGCGCGAGGACAGTAGGCTGCACAAGCCCCTGGGCCAAGAGCGGCACAACAGCTGCCACCAACAACAGCGGCACCACCGGCAACACAGGCAGGAGAATGGTCCAGATGTCAGCCCGATTCCAACCAGCACTACCGGTGACACCGATACCACCGACGTTACCACCGGCCACAGTCAGCAGCGGCGGCACCACCGACTTCAGCCAGCAGCCCATACACCAGCGGCAACGCCATCACCAGCAGCAGCGCCGTCGACAACACCATTCAAACTCCACACATGAGTACTAGGCCGTCTCGAGGACTGGGACGCTACGAAAGCTACCTAAGTACTAAGAGACGAGCCACGTACTCACTTACATACATATCCGCACTCACACACATGATAAATAACACATCCTCAAACAGCTGTAATCTGTAAATTATTTAAAATATTTTGTAAATATCGGGTATATCAATGTAAATTGTCCCAACTTTTGTGAACAATTATACACACACTATGTACACACAACGAGTCCACTTTCGAGGCCGTTGGGAGACTTGAAAAAGTTACCCAAGAGCTAAGAGGTGCGCCATGTTTAGATTCAAGCATCGCAGCATTTTTCGAGACACCGCTACGGTTGGCGTCTTGGCAAGGGAGTATGACACGGCCCGATATGGTGCGTACACCTGTACGAACGATGTCGGGCGGGTTCTGTCTTCCTTGTCAGCCACCAACCTAGGCGGTGCGCAAGTACACACCTAGACCTCCGATCCAACTACGGAAAGGAGACTCGGAGAGGACGACCGAATCGTGCTGCTCGATCCAAACGGCGAGTCGGGTGCTTTTATGCCTTCACCCGTCAGGCCGGACACACCGTTACACCTACAACCAACGGACAACGATAGTCTGGACGGATAGACAGACGTCACTCATCTACGACACCTCTTGGTGTGTTTTTAGATTATTCTATTTTATTTGTCTTTGTGACTATTTTTCAAATACACAAAAAAA
>JAIUCT010000007.1:25533573-25546359 GCA_021307375.1 Tetraneura akinire | reverse complement strand
GCATTGTCAATAGTACTAGTTTTCTCATTTTTATATCCATCATTGTCCAGTTACACGAATATATTCCAAAGTTTACATTTATGATTTCATCTTTTATGTTGTCAAGCAAATAACAATATAAAAATAACGGCGTCCCAAATAATATTAGGGAAGTACCAAATTTCCATAAGCTGAATATTGAGTATGATTCCGGTGATGATAAAATTCTTAACAATACATATTCAAGTATTATGAATCATAATACTTGAATATGTTTAAATTAATTATTTAAAATTTTCCTTGGTATAAAAGTGTGGTTTAAAAAAAAACACATTTTACAAAGTGTAACATAAATGCATATAATTTGCATATTTAACCACTTTTTCTTTACATATTTGCATCATATTTGACACTTTTTAAATACATATAAATCCGGGCTCTAATTTATGATGATGGTTGCATTGATTTGATGTATGCATACAGTGTCATGTTTTTTTTTATAGTGTTTGTTGTATGTTTATATTGTTTCTAGGGCGTTTCATGTTGCACTACCACTCTCCCGGTAAAAGATATTTTATGTATATTGTGTATTGTAAATATATTTTTTAAATAATTAAAAAAAAAAAAGGTCTATTTTTTAATATTATTTATAATATTAGATTATCATTACTATAATACGTAGCATATTATTATAATGGCAGACTCGAAAATTTATTTGAACACGCTACGTATACAAAATAGTTTTAGTCGTAGAGAGGGGATATTTTATCGGAGCGCCCGTATTTTCGCGAATCGAATGCGCGAACGGTCCTGGTCTCTCTGCGAACGTAGTATACCTACATATTATACATATTATTACAAACAATTTCTACTGAAAACCTATACTATTCGTAAATATCGGAAATCGGAATATTATTACTGGTCGAAAAAATGTCTTCATACATAAAAATAAGAAAAATCCATATAAATACTTTAAATATTGATTTTACTGAAATTTCAATTTTAAACACATATAGGTAAAAAAAATTGAGCCTTGGGATTCTTCTAATATTTTGATATCATGTTATGTAATATGTAAGTATACTTCAGTAAAATGTACAGACCTAAATGCCCAAAATTGCCAATTTTATCATTCATTAAATACATAAAAACGAGAATTTTACAAAATATCAAAGTCCTATATTTTGTAGAAAAATTAACGTAACGGTTCCAAAATGTTACCACATAGTACTACAGTACCTATGTGAACACCCAATAAAATTGTCAAGTCTCTAACTTAAAAATTGTCCAAGTTATCGTGAAATATTCAAATTTTTATTGTTTATATATGTTTTTATTGTTTTTATCGTTTTTATGAAATATGCCGTTTTTTCGACATTATTTCCATAATATTTTCGTTTAAACTAAAAATATCGAACTTAAACAGCTATAAAAAAAAAATTAAGTCATGGGATTTTTCTAATATTTTGAAACGATATTAATAACAATAAGTATACTTAATATATATATATATATATATGTATAGTATATGATATGTATATATCAGTAATATTTTCAGACCTAAATGCCCAAAATTGCTAATTTTATTAAACGTTATATACATATATATATAAACGAGAATTTTACAAAATATTCAATATCCCATATTTTAAAGAAAAATATTAACCAAACGGAACCAAAATTTTACTACATATATATAGTACTAATGTGAAATTTTCAAGTCTCTAAATTCAAAAGTGACCTAGTTATCGTCAAATATAAAATCAAATTCGTCGAAATTTCAGTTTTTGTGAAAAATGCCGTTTTTTCGTCATTTTTCCACCGCTTAGGGTCAATTCGAAGAGAAATTCGAAAATGACCTAAGTAAATTACCAACTACATCCACTTTCCAACTGGAATCATATGCTATTCGTGAAAATCGGAACATTATTTAGGATAGTAAACGTGTCTTCAGACAAAAAATATATACCTACCTAATATAATTGAATATAATTGGATCACCACACACAGTTCAAAATATGGAAATACGAGTATATAGAAGAAGAAAATTATAATTATATTTTATTTTATAAGGTATTATTCTTATTTAAGAATATAGGTAATAATAAGCCTATAATTAGTTAATGTGCGTGCATGGTAAATAATTTTAGCTTTTACACTACATAATATTTTAATATTATTGTGGTGTAATATTGATAGTTTCGCCGCGGCAGCACATGTAGTGCGAAATATTTCATTTTACTATGATCGTATTACTACTCGTATTATATACCAACACGCTACGGCTACGTCATAATGTTTGATAGGAAACAAATAGCAAATATTATAACTTTACATTTATAGTATTTGCAAATAGTATGAAGGTTCATGAAACAATAAAATACGCTCTCGATTTGGGTCCTAACGACGCCCGTATTAGCCGAGCGATGTGCGATCGCCCGATCGCCGCGTGCTTGCGCCGTAATTAAAGTAGTAATAGCACATCCTATGACCTATTGCTTGCGTTATTGTTTAGGTATAACGTCCTCTTAATACAATTATTTTGTTTTTTATTAAATTAAAGCGTATACATGTCTCTAGGCTTAATATTGGTATGGGGCTATTGTTAACTATTAGAAAATTTACCAATGCTTTGATATTATTAATTGTACACTCTAAATTCACTGCACCTAAAGGTATAAATTTATATCCCCCATATGTCTCTAATTTAATGTTTGTCTTATCAAACTCTTTTTTTTACAATTAAGGGTTTTATATAGGTATATTAAATGGTAATAAGTTAACCTGAGACCCTGTGTCTAACTTAAATCTAACAAATATTTTATTTTCTACCTTAATTTCCTTGAACCAAGGTTGCTGAATGTCGTTTATTTGTGCAATTTTGACTTCATTGACAAAAAACAGTTTACTAACAGCATCATCATCATCACTCTCCTCCTTTACATTGATTGTATTAGTACCTAACTTCCTGGAGCATTTTGTTTGAACGGCATACTACAGCAAAATGGTTTTTCTTACAACACTTTAAGCTTTTTTTTTGATAAGCTGGACATTTCCTTGCTCCTTGCTGAGTGTTGCATCTGTTACATAAGAATGTGTTTGGTTCTTTACCTAATTTCCCTATAAATTTTCTTTTTATCTCTTGATTTTTTTTATATAATCAATTTGGACCTGATTAGTTAACTCTGGATTGTCGTATTTGTTCATTATTTTAACTTCTTATTTTACCCTTTCTGCTTGTTTAATTATTTTAATCGTTTTTTCCAATGTTAGATTTTCCATACTTATTAATTGTTCTTGAAGTGATGCATTATTCGTTGTCAGCACAATTTGGTCTCTAATAATTGAGCTTTCTAGTTATTTATACTCACAGGACGCTGCTAATAGTTTTAACTGTGTCACATAGCTTTCCAGTGTTTGGCCTTCTTGACGTGTATATTTTAGAAAAACATATCCTTCAAACACAATGTTTATTTACCTTGACAATGATTGTTAAACTCTGAGAGTACCTTTTGAAATATGGGTTTTCCTTCGTTATCATGAATTGTTTTTTTATTGAACGTATTGTATACATTAATGCCTCATCTTCGATTAAAGTAAGAAATATTGCATAATAATATTATATGTATTATACGTATTATATACAATAAAAAAAAATATATTATATGAACTGAAATTCACTTATGTATAACCAACTAATGTATTAAGAATATTAAAATTAGTCCACAGCGCCATGTTTTATTGATTTTCATATTATACTAATGAATATTGGACTATTGGGTAATAAATAATTACATAGTACCGCATGATGGTTGTCAACGAACTGTTCGCATGACAATTATTTTGTCGACTGTTTGGATATTTTATAAAAGTAACGACTAACGAGGAGCGTCTAAACACAGGAATACACCTTATGCTTACTGCGCGTGCGCATATTTTTTCCACTATCATCATGTTGAGCTGTTATCAATATGTATCAAATCACAATCACTATTATATCGTCAATATCAATAATAGACTTATTTAGTTAGTACTTTAGTAGACTTTTATAGTTTCGGGTTTCGGCAGAATGTTTTTTAAAGGGTAATTAATAAAAAAAATTTTAATCATCTTGAACTGTTAGGATGTATTTATTACCGTTTTCCGTAATTGACAATGAACCACATCAATATTCAATAGAAATCAATTATTAATAGGACAATAGATCTATATCAATAGAGATTTTTCTAGTGGTTCATTTGACGTAGTGGACAGTGGTATACACATAACACATTGGATTTTTATTTTTGTTTTTCTGGCATAAATCACATGTTTTTATTAGATTTATTTTTACTTGTTTCTTTATATTATGCAATTTATAACCCAATTGGAGTAGTTTATTTAAAGTTTTAGTTATGCCAAAGTGCCTTCTTCCTTCTTGTAGGTTTGCAGTGTGCTTCTTGTAAAACTGTGATTTTTTCTTAATTGGATAAAATTAAATTGTCTTCATTTTGTCCTATATAAATATTAATATCTGTATTCCTAAATATATATCTAATCATTGTTCTAAATTGTATCCAATTAATATGTTTATGTTTTGAAATAAATATTCCTTTCATTTGTTTTTTAAAAATAACTTCTTTTAAAGTCGTAATATTTTTAAATAATCTAGGAAAATCATTAGAATCTAAACAATTTTGTTTATGATAAATTAATTTAAATTTATCCTCAATTATTATCTCATTTAATTTTTGGATCAACAAACATATTAAATTCAAGATTATTATCATTATTATAATGGGAGTAATAATTATTACCAAATATTTATCATTGTTAAATTAATTGTGTCGTTTGAATCGAAAACACGTAAATTAGTTATTAATGTTGTATTTTGAACTTCTATAAATTTATTACAGTCATTATTTTTTATTATGTATATTTGTAATATTTGGTTGTTATTTTTTTATTATTATTTATTAATGTATCAGGTATTAATTTCTTCGGATTGTCTCAAAAGTCCGTCACCGTCAGCCTCAGCATTAGAATTTATTTTGCCTTGTTTATAAATATTTCATAATTGTAATTAAGTAATTTAAGTCTCCAACGCATATAAATTAAATAACCAGATTAATGGTTTATGATCAGTTACATTTTTAAATTTAACACTATATAAATACGGTTTAAAATGTTTTACAGATCAGACGATTGATAAAAATTATTTTTCGGTTAGGTACTGTATAAGCAATTTTGTATTTATTTAAAATTCTATATAGATGCGTAAGCTATAGATAAATCTAAATGCTGAAAATATGGCTTTTAATTTATTATTGTGATCGACTAAATTTTTTCCGTATTATTATATTAGGTATATATATATTTAAACGCATATTTTTTAGTTTTTCGAAGATCACTAGATCAGCATTATAATTTAAAATAAATAAATTGTGTACATATACAAGTACTTTGCACGCATTTTTTTGAAACACTGTACGTGAGCGTTTGAATTTATAACTAAAATATAAGTATTAGAATCTTAAAATTTTAATATAATTTATAATATTATTGTTATATTATGGGCTTTCCAATAGGATATTTTCAATGATGAAGTTATGATGATTCAATGTATACGATTTCTGGGATAATTAAAATAATAAAATCTCTAAAAGTTAGAACTATTTTAAATTATAGGTGATTACTGATTAATAGATATTTTGTACACTCCGCACGGAATGTGCACGTACTACGGTGACGGTATACGAGTTTGTTTTATGTAGGTATCTAATAAAATATGGTATGCGCGTGCGTTGATGTTAAAAACTTAAACAAATGCGTTAATGTTTATATTAATTAATAATTTGTGTCACCCTTTGGAGTGCAACAAAAACTAATTTATTAATTTAAACATATATGCTATAATATATGCTATTTGCTATATGGCTATATACGAGGTTCGTAGTTAGATCTTAGATAAATTATAAATAATAAAAATAAAATGAATTAAATAATCCATTTAATAAACTTGTTCAATATGGACTGTGTTTATTATAACTCATTAACTTATAATAGTAATATTTTACGTGCACCACGTATCTATTAAATATTGCAAATTTCAAACTTATTTTTTTTTAGCTTATAAAACATACATAATTTTATTGTAAAAATAAAAATAAATTTAATGTCGAGACGTGAGCGATTACATATATTTTCGTCGTTAAATAAGTAAATAATTAAATAATATACCTAAATGCTAAATCAAAACACTTGAGCGCTGTGAATTCCACGTTACGTTATTTGGTTATTTTCAACGTTTGTATTGTTATTTTGCTAACTTGTTGACAAAAGAAAACCCCCTGGAAAAGATTACGTTGCTGTTTACCATTAAACATTAAAAAAATAAAAAATAAACCAGTATAATACTATAATACTACTATAGTCTTTACTTTATAATGTACATGTACACTGTACAGTTCAGTGCTATATAATTTGTATGTGTACGGTTTGCATTTCGCGGCGCTGATAAGTAAATTAACGAAATGACGTACAAAAAATCTATATCACAGAGCTACCACCATACCGAATCCTTTTCGTCGATCGATTACCGCGTTTTGTAACGTCCAAGGTGGATAATATATATGTATCCTTGGTTACGTCGTTTTCCGCCCGTCGGTATTGTATGTATTGTTGTTGTCTGCCATACTGAGCCACTATGAACAAGTGTGAAGTGTGGGAATGGGGGATCACCACTGGTCTCGGGGAACAGTCGACACTCGAGATTCGAGAATTCACCGTACTACCGTAGTGGCGTATACGCGTAGTCACTACTCGTTATTCAGTATTTACTAGTCAGTGTGACTGTGCTAGACGTCATTCGGTTGAGATTTTTTGTTTTTTTTTTTTGCTTTCTGTCGCACGATTATTTGTGTTTTACTGTTTGATTTTTGTTGACAGTGTGCTTATACATTTACTGTTAGATTTTTAACAAATTTATTATAATTTGAAAATCTTTTTACATTTGTGCGATTTGGCTGCATGCATGTTTTAAGTTATTAACATATATTTCTACGTTCACACGTAATAGCGTGGTACATTAATTAAAAGTCGTTTTAAACGTATAATACATTTTCGCAAATATTCATTGAACAAATCCAGTATAAAAATGTTCAATGGGATTACAAGTCAAATGAGTAATTGGATAGGTAAAAAGCAGGAGGACGTAGAAGAAACCGTACCATCACCAAAAACTGAGCAGCCTGAGCAAGATTACATAGAAAAAAAAGAAGATTTAAGGTAAATAAAATATTTACCTATCTATAACCAATAAGTATCTACTTATAATATTAACATTATTTATTTTTGTATTTTTATAATATTTTAAAAATTTAATTTAATTATAGCCCTACGAAACCGCCCAGTAAATTAGAGTTACTGGGTAATGTGAAAAATCAAATGTCCAGTTGGTTGGGAAGTGGTATATCTGGTTTGCGTAAAACTGACAGTGAAGTTGTACCAGACCCTCCCACAGAACTCTTACAAGAAACTACCAAAGAGAGTTTCAAAGAAAAGGAAGATGATAATTCCAGGTAAGGTGTTTATTTATTTTCATTAATATTAAATTTACTATTTTCTTTTTATATATATTTTAGTGCCACTGGAGATCCAGATACTCCTATTTCAGAAGGAGAGGATGAATTGGGCAATACTGGTTAGCATATTTATATACCTAACAGATTATTATAATTAATTTCAAATATATTTTATTCATATTCAATATACCTAATACATATTAGATATGGTAAATATTTAACATCTTTCATGTGTTGTTTATTTGTTTAATTGTAAAGTTTGTTTTGTTATTATTAATTAAAAAAAAAAAATTATAATTATTAATAAAAACTGAAAAATTAACTTTAATTCAGTCACAAGTTCTTATTTTATTATTAATTTTATTTAAAATGAATGTGTTTTGTATTTCTAGTATCAACTAAAGCTCTTCAAGGTGCAAAGTCGATAGGAAGTTTCTTATATAGTGCAGTGAATAAAGCAGGAAAAACTGTCAGTGAAGCCGGAACAAAAATTAAGAAGACCGTTGTAGTAAATGTAAGTGTATTAATATATTTATAAGTATACCTAGTTAAATTTAATTTATCAGCATGTATCAACTTATATAGAATAAATAATTAATAATTATCACAAATCACAATAAAGATTAATCACTGATTTATCATTAGTAAATATTTTCTCGGTTAATATATAGGTATTTAAATTTCTTAAATCGAAACTTATTCTAATAAAATAATTATTTTATATTATATATATTATTACATTAAAATAATATACATGTAGAATTGGATAATTGTTTTATCATTTTTATTTTATATCAAATTATTCTATTTGAAATCAATTAATATTTGTAATACTTAATGTAAGTTTATATTGCATAAAATAGTTAAAATCTTAATTTTAAAAGGTTATAAATTTTGTATTATATATTCTTTTTAAAACAAAATATGTATTTATAGAGCTGAATATTTTATTTGAATTTTATATTTTTATTATTAAAACATAATATTAATTAATTTTAATAAATTGTTAACACACACATAAATTTGATTTTTAATTGGTAGATACATTTTATAATAATACTATACTATATAAATTTTTTTAAAGTTCAACATTAATTTTTTAATGAGTTTATTAATAAAAAAATATAATATAATACTATATATATATGTGTTAGTTAATAGTTTATACATTTTATTTTGTTTAAATGTATTATTTGTTCATTTTTGCCACCCTCTTATTATATGGTATAGATAGAATGGAAGTGTTCAAAGGGCAGGGATGCTGTTTAATAGCAGTAGCTGTTTATTGATCCATCCTATCCCCTTGCATTTCCCAACCTTCCTCGTATACGGCTTTAAGCTACTACTCTCAACCTTGACCTAATATTAAAAATAATAAATATATGAATAGATTATAACTTATAAGTAAAAAATACGCATTATCTATATACAATTTTTATATTAATTAATGCCTATGAAAATAATAATAGTTACAATTTAAAAGATGTAGTTTATATTATTTTAAAATTTAATCATAATTTGATTAATTATATGTAATTAAAATATAATAAACAATTATAGAAATTTCCGTTGTTTACATTTTATTGTAATATGTAATTTATAATTTATTTTTAATTGATGATAATCAAATAAATCATTGTTTAATAATTGAGGTATACGTATAACAATATTAATAAGTATTAAATGTTTATAAAAATTTATAAATTATATGACAATAATATAAAATGGAGTATATATTATTTATTTTAATAATAACTATAATAAACTTTATATTGATCTGTAATTTATTTAGTATGATTATATTTACTTAATAAATATATTGGATATAATTATCATTTTCAATTTATATTAATTTCTAATTTACCTATTGCAAGGATAATAATTATTTAACCATTTATTTATTTATTTATTTTTTTTTTTATAGGAAAAATGTATATTAATATGACTATTAATAATATTTGTATTAATAATTATCTGTTTTAAAGAATAAGAATAAAAAATAAAAATAGAAAGATAGTTCAAAGTAAATTATATTTGGGGTTTTATTAGATTTTATAATATTTGCATTTAATTATGTATTTTAAACTTTATATTAACTACAAATAATTAAAATATTTGATAATTAATTCCATTTTTCATGCATGGTTTAAATAAATTTATGAATTTATATAAAGATGTGTATGTTTATATTTAATTAAATATTTTTCTAGGGTATACTTGGAGAATTGAATAAAGAACAGGAGTCGTTTTTAAAGGATAAAAAAGATAGTGAGGTTTCTGTTCCACCTTGGGTGGGTCATCCAAATGAAGAAGCTGTTAAAGCTGAATGTCTTGCTTTGTCAACGGTCAGTAATAATTGATTTGATAATAAAACTAAGGTATTTTAAAAACTAAAAAATTGTTATTTATAACATATTTTTTATGTTTTTTAAATAATATATTAGTATAATAATCAATAATTTTAATTTTAGTTGTTAAATTTTGAGATATTAATCTGTGCTAAACTTAAAGTTTTGTCAATTACTCGAGATTTAGCAATAATGAATTTCACTAGTACTTAATAATAGCTGTGCTATTTAATACATGTTGTATTTAAAAAACTAATTAGTCATATAGTTATTTAAAATATAAAAATAATATAATATTTTTCATATTTTACATTTATATTGCATTATAAAAATGTATGTACATAATTAACGTAAAATTAAAATACATTTACTACTTGAATTTTATATTTCAAATATTTTATGTTTATAGGATAGGCGTAACTTTGTACGTAGTCCTCCAGTAGGTGTAGATTTCAGTTTTAATTACGAAACATCATATTCAGTTGCTATGGCTATTTTAGCCGAAGATCCAAATTTAGAAAAAATGCGATTTGACCTCGTTCCCAAAATGTAAGTTTTATTATATCAATTTAATATAATATTTAAATAAATGAGTTATGTTATTTATTATTATTGTTATTATTTAGAATAAATGAAGAAAATTTTTGGCAAAACTATTTCTACAGAGTCAATTTAATTTGCAATGCAAGCAATTTGGAATCATTAGAATCTACAAATTACAATACAGCATCATCAAATATCAATTCTGATTTGACAGGTAATTAAATATGTAATAAAAAAAATTAAATTTAAATTTCCAAATGATTTACTTATATCTTAATTCATAAGAAGCAAATTATCATAAATAATTAAACGTTAATTTTTGTTATATACATAAATTGAATATTAGTTTTTTTTATGCACGATATTACCTCACATTTTTTTTTTTTTTTTTATTCCATTAATTGAAGTATTGCTTTTTTTAGTTATTTTATTTTAGCTGAGTATATATTTTTTTTGCTTTTCTTAAAAATTATTATTGTAATAATAGACACCACGAACGACACTTACAATTATGTGAAAGAATCAGAGTTTGTATCCGACACATTTGCAGAACACGACTCAAATGAAATAAGTGAACTAAGGAAGAGTTTAAAAGAAAGTTTGGGTTTTAAATCTTCAGAAAATGGTAAGTCAAAAAAAAACATCTATATCAGTAAAAATATATATAAAATTGATTTTCACTTTAAGCCCATAATGATTTATATTATATTAAAAGTAATTAAAATATAATATTAGATTATTAGGATAAAAAATTTAAATATTTTTTATATAATATATACTTATAATTTAATCTTCAAAAATTAAGGTTTCATCATCAGAGTTTACTCTTCACTTTATTTTCATGTATAATATAATATTTACTTATTTTATAAAATATAATATATAGATTAAAATTTAATTTTTAATTAAAAAAAATAGAATTTTGAATAAAAATACTAGGTTAAAAATTAATTTAAACGAATAATTTTTTTTATTGATATAGGTAATATTTAATTAAATTTTTTTCATTATTATTGCCTATTAATTTATTGATTTGTTTCACAAATGCATGTTAATATTAATGAGTTAATGGTATTTAACATTTATATTATTTAATAAACGGCACAAAAATTTTAATTTAACTATTATAATTATAATTCATATATTATATAAATCTAGTATCTATTTTTATTATCTACTAAAGTATTAATAAACATAAAAGTTTAATTGTGCCATTATACAATTACTATGTATGACTATTGAATATATTTATAATTTAAAATATACATTTAACGTAAACATATGTCGTACTTACCTATAATAAACTAGACATTACTAAATTTATTGATAGAAAGTTTTGATTCTCCCATTTTATTATAATTTACATTTTGATACACCTTAAACTCTACAGCCACATTTTCAAATATTTTATATACATTACATTGCTGTCGGATATCTTCTTTTTCTATACTTTATAAATATTATTCGATAAAATACAGAATAACAAAAGAGCTGATACTCCTGCCGCACAGGATACAGGTGTGCGAACCATAGCGTTTAATTTTAATTAGAATTTGAATGCAATGATAAACCATTGCATTCGAAAAAACGATTCTGAGCGAAGTTCAGTCAGATTATAATTTTCGTTTGAACTAAAAATATCAATTTAAAACAGCTATAAAAAAAAATTGAGATTAGGGATTTTTCTAATATTTTAGTATGATGTTAAGTAATATGTAAGTATACTTCAGTAAAATTTTCAGACCCTAATACCAAAAATTACCAATTTTATCAAACATTATATACGTAAAAACGAGAAATTTACGAAATATTCGAAGTCCTATATTTAGTAAAAAAATTTAAAAAACGGTTCCCAAATTTTACCACATATATATAATAGCTATGTGAACACCCAAAAAAAATTTTCAAGTCTCTAACTTAAAAATTGCCCGAGTTATCGTGAAATATAGAAATTGAATTCGTCAAAATTTTATTTTTCGTGAAAAATGCCGTTTTTTCGTCATTTTTTCGAAGTTTTTTCTACCGCTTATAGTCAATTTTGAGAAATTCGAAAAATGACCTAAATAAAGTACCATCTACATCCACTTTTACATCTGAAACTCGCTATTCGTGAAAATCGAAGCATTATTTCGGGTAGTAAAAGTGTTTTCAGAATATTAATTTATATGTATGGATTCTAAAATTTTCGTTTTCCTAAAAATATCAACTTAAAACGGCTATAAAAAAAAATTTTGACAATGGATTTTTCTAATATTTTAGTATGATGTTAAGTAATATGTAAGTATACTTCAGTAAAATTTTCAGACTAAAATACCCAAAATTGACAATTTTATCACACATTATATACGTAAAAA
>JAIUCT010000007.1:25371419-25533563 GCA_021307375.1 Tetraneura akinire | reverse complement strand
GAGCATTATTTCGGGTAGTATTTTTGTACACAGACATAAAAAAAAAACAAAAAAAAACCTGTTTTTTATTTATACTAAAAATAAATGTAATGTTTCAAAAATTTTACTACCTATGTAAATACCCAATAATGTTTTCAAGTCTCTAACCAAGTTCAATATTTCCTGAGTTATAGTAAAATATTAGAACAAATTTTATTAAATTTCAATTTCCATGAATATTGTAGAATAAGTCATTTTTTGGTAGTTTTTTTTTTATAGGATAATGTTAATTTTGATCAAAAAATGATCTAAATAAAATATCAATGACATAAACTATCCTATCTAATCATATGCACTTTGTGATCATAGATATAATCATTATTTCCGGTCAAAAAAGTGCTATCATACACACACACAAAATACATAGTAAAAGCAACATATTCTTTTCTTTCCTCAGAATCTAAAAATCCATGATTAGTTATTTTTAAAACTGTTGGTTCATATAATTTCTCCATATAAGACTCCTATACACTAAAATAGTCAAACTACATCTGTATGATATGTCTTTATATTACTTGACCAGTTATTAATAGATACCAATGTTGTAATTGTAATATATTACAAAAACACATATGTATTTGGAATTATATATTAATATATATATAGGTAAATTAATTAAAAAAAAATCTTTAATAATAGTTGCTGCTCCTCAAACAAATATATTTGGAAGTACTGCTCCTTCGACTTTTGGTACTCAATCTACAGGTTTTGGTCAAACTGGATTTGGACAGCCCAATCAGGTAATTTTCAAATATATTTTTCAATCATAAAATTGGTTAATAATATTTTATCTTTGTCATGTCATAGAACAATCTTTTTGGTCAAAATAAACCAGCATTTGGTCTTGGTTCAACGCAAACTACAACTGGTTTTGGTTTTGGAACTAATACTTCCACTAGTGCAAATGGTAGTATTTTTGGAAGTAAATCGGCTAATACTGGTTTTCAAATGACCACTCCAGCTTTTGGTACAAACAATGCTTTTGGTTCTACGTCAACGACTCAACCTGCCACAGGCAGTATATTTGGATCTAATGCTTTTAATAAGGCTCCAACTACCTCATTATTTAGTCAACCAGCAAATCAGCAAACAGGTTTATAAAACTATTTTTTATTGTTTAATATATTTTTAAAAAGCAAGGGAAGGGATACTGATATGGAAGAGATATAGGTGTAAAGAGGATAGTCTTGAATTTCGATTACAATTACATAAATCATTACATTCAAGAAAACGATTTTGAGCGAAGTTCATAAGATAATCAGATATATATATATATACAGATTAAAATTTTTACATTTATCAGTCTGTACGTT
The DNA here is from genome assembly GCA_021307375.1 of Tetraneura akinire. NCBI lineage: Eukaryota > Metazoa > Arthropoda > Insecta > Hemiptera > Aphididae > Tetraneura > Tetraneura akinire. The sequence continues at coordinate 25,532,211 of JAIUCT010000007.1, read as the reverse complement.
CAATATAAATAATTTATCAAAAAACCTTTAAATGAGTATTCTAAATACCCAAATCTGGCAGTACTTCGATCATAATCGTTTTTTGGAATGTAATGATTTATCATTGTATTTCAAATTGTAATCAAAATTCTACACTATCCTCTTTACACCTGTATCCCTTCCATTGCTTTTTTATATTTTGAGCAGATATATAAAAAAAAAAATCGTAAATGTAATAATTCATAATTAATTGAAACTGAGTTAAGTAAAATGTATTTTAGCTTCAATAAAATTTTGTGAATTTCATTTAATATTATTGTAAAATATTGAAATATAATAAGAAGAATCCATATAAATACTTTTAAATATTAATTTTACTGAAATTTAAACTTTAAACGCCTATGAAAAAAAAAATTGAGTCTTGAGATTTTCCTAATATTTTGGAAATATTTATTAAGATATATGTCAGTATGCTTCAATAAAATTTTCCAAAATTGCCAATTTCATCATTATATACATAAAAATAAGAATTTTACAAAATATTTAAAGTCCTATATTTTGTAAGAAAATAAATGTAAAGGTTCCAAAATTGTACCACATATATATATATAGTACCTATGTGAACATCCAATAAAATTTTCAAGTCTCTATCTTCAAAATTGTATAAGTACTTGTGGAATATTGAAATTGAATTCGTTAAAATTTCATTTTTCGTGAAAAATGCCATTATTTTGTCATTTTTTTCTATTGTATATGGTCAATTTTGAGAAATTCAAAAAATTATCTAAAAAAAGTATCAACTACATCCACTTTCCAACCTGAAATATATGCTATTCGTGAAAATCGGAGCATTATTTTGGGTAGAATAAGTGTCTTCAGACATAGAAACAAACAAAAAGACATCATTGTAAGTCCAATACATTCTGAACGAAGCTCAGAATCTAAAATTTAATTTTAATTTTTTTAGTTTTCTATATAATTATAATATTAATTATTACATATTTGATATTCAATTGTAAATAAGTTTAATAATTTGGTATAGTTACTTTAACAGTTGAAAAATGAATAAACTTCAAAAATTAATTGGGTAAAATTATTTTAAAAAATATTAAACAATAATTATTCCAATTATATTATAATTAGGTATAATATACATTTTAAATGTGAATGTAATATTTTTTCTAATGCCGGGTTCGTACTATTGCAATTTCTTCCACGCTTTTTCCTCGTGCAAGAACAAAATTGAACAGATGTGAACTTTGATTATACGCATGCATGTTCTTGTATGCTTGAACTTACATGTCGGACAGAAATTTAATGCAATTAGGTAATTGTATGCCAGTTTATTCCCGAACATCAATAATGAGCCATGTGACTGTGGTTTATTAATTTATATTGTTAATATTATATTTATAATTTATATTGTTTATATTAAACACTGAAATGGCCTCCAAACCAAAGTTTTTTCTAAACGAAGAAAATGTATTAAAATTAATTAACACTATTTCTTTTACTAATCAATTGTCGAACCCATAATCCTATATTTTTCAGTGTTTTTTACTTCTTTATTAATATTTATTTGCGTAGCATATCACATATAATAAGTACTGCTCTTCTTGCATCTAATTTAATAGTCTTTTAAAAATATTATAAAAACACAATTTTTCTACTCGCGATCAGATCGCTTTTGAAACTAAACAGTATTTAAATAGATACACGACTAAAAATATACAAGCATATATGTGAACATGCACTTGTGTATTACTGTGCATATTCTTGCATGATATATATTGCAAGCAAGTACAATATACAAGAAATTGCAATAGTGTGAACCCGGCTTAAGGAGTAAAGAATAAAATAACTACAAGGACAAACTTCCTTCTGGTTTTTCTTTTTTTTTATATATAGAAAGACCTATTATGACCTAAATAATTTAAAATTACATAATCAAATTACTAAACTTAATGTGTAAAAAAAAAGATACATCATTGTAAAACTAATATATTTTTCGCTCAAAATCTAAAATGGATTAATTTTTTTATATATATAAAATTGTAATTGTATAAATTATAGGTGTATTTAATAATTCTGCAAAACCAGGAGGGTTATTTGGACAAGGAACGCATGGGACTGGACTTTTTGGACAATCTAATACTACTAGTTTTGGTACTGGAGGAACATCGTTTTTTGGCAATAACCAGCAATCTAGTGGAATTGGACTTTTTGGAAAGTAATTAAGTTTTAATGACAATTTATTTGTTACATAATATTTAAAAAATATTTATACTGATAGATTTATTGTTTCATTTTTAGTACTAATAATGTTCAGCTATCATCCAATCAGCTGTCATCAAGTAATCAAATGCAATTACAATTAGATGCTTTAAAAGCTATGCCATATGGTGATTCACCCTTATTTAAACGATTTTATAAGGTACTTAATAATGAGATTATTATTTTTGATTAATTTTACATTAAAAATGATACGCTTAAGTAAAAAAAAGCGTTAAATGCTAAAGTAATAACAATTTGTGTATATTTAGGATGTATCAAAAGTGGATGATTCTTCTGTTGTACGATCACAAAATATTTCACTTGAGAAATTTGGTAGTTATAGAGTTTCTCCTATACCAACATTAAAAAGTACACAGCAAATTCGTCGAAATTTTCCACAATTTAATCGTAAATCATTGTTTGATGGACTTGAAGAGTCTCCACCTTCAATGAAAAACCGAGAAAAAATTGTGTGTGAAAACTCTTTATTGCTTAATGTTTCTTCTCCAAGAGTAGGATGTAAAAAATTAAATTTAAAAAAAGATCCAAATGACAGTAGTAGGTTAAATAACAATGGAAGTATGTTTACACATACCAAACCTCATGCAAAGTAATTAGAAAATAATTTTAAAAATAAATATAATTAAATATATATGATTTGTGCAATTTATGATTAATAAATATTTTAGGTTAGAATTATATTTTTCTAATAAACAAGGCTCACCACGTAATACATCAAATGCAAATGATTTATCAGTTCCCCAACAAAACAATACAACTATTGAATTGCAAAGCAATAAACAAAGTGGATTAAATGTTTCAAAAGAGACAGAATCTAATGATTCTTTTCAAAATATTACCGGTAAATTAAATTATTAAATATTTCTCATTTATAATATGTTTTAAAACATGAATACTGTATTTAAAAATATATAGATGTTAATACTAAATCTTGTGAATCTTTGTAAGTTTAGTCAAATACAGTTATGTTTAATTATTTTAAATTTCAATATGATAAATAATAATAATAATTTAAAATTAAAAAAAATATATTTAATTATAATAATGAACTTAGTAGTTTATATATTTTTTGACTTCTTGATATACAAAATTCAAAATTATGATTTTTGAATTTATATTATGAATTAATTAAAGGTTGAAAATATTATAGATATTGCTATTGCTGATAATCAAGAATCTTCAATTAATTCCAATATTCCTGAAACAGAAGATCATCCTACTGGAATCATATTAAGACGTGCGGGATATTATACTATTCCACCAATGAATGAATTGGCAGAATTAGTAGATGAAGATGGATCATGTTTTGTGGATGGATTCACTATAGGACGTTATGATTATGGAAATGTTTATTTTCCTGATCGTTTTAATGTTGCTGGACTAGATATAGATTCAATAGGTAATATTCTATCAGTAATATTTAAATTTAAGTATATTAAAAATAAAATTGTGTAACAAAAAATATAATGAACATTTCTAATAATTATTATTTCAGTTCATATAAGACACAGGGAGATTATAATTTATCAAGACGATGAAAATAAACCTCCATTAGGAGAGGGATTGAATAGAAAAGCAACTGTTACTTTAGATAGAGTTTGGCCTAATGATAAAACAACCAAGCAACCAATTACAAGTCCTGACCGTATTACAGCTGTAAATTTTGTAGCCAAGCTTCAAAGGGCAAGCAACAAATTAGGCGCTTCATTTGTAGATTATCGTTCAGATACAGGATCTTGGGTGTTTAATGTAGAACATTTCTCAAAGTATGCTCTTATAGATTCTGATGATGAAGACGAGGAAATAATAATAGAAAATAATTGTAATATTGAATCTAAAATACTTCCAAAACCTAAAGTAATAAAACCAATAGAAAATTTGAGCCCAAAACAGAATGTAAGTTTTATTTTCTGTTTTATAATTAGATTATTAAATATATTTTAATTTAATACATATATGATATATTAATAATTTATTTCAACAGGTTATGAAACCATTGCTAGATCTTTCTGCTGGTCTTGACAGATCTCAATTACCACATCAATATTTATTAAAATCAAATAATCAATTTTCTACTGTTGGTCAACTAACTGACGATTCACATATGCATTATTATGGTAATATAGTAATTATATTTTAGTTATTATTTAAATAAAAAATAAAAATATCTATGATTAATAAATTTCTTTATATATATTTAGATAATAACAAGGAAAATAGTATTAATGTAACAGCTCAATTATCGCAAAATATGAATTTACAAACCCATAAAATACAATGTATGAAAGCTTCATTTGATGACATATTTTATAATGAAATAGAACCTATGGAACAAGATGAAGAAATTTACAGTAAGATATATATATATATATATTTCATTATTTATTTATTTATTTATTTTAAATTAATTATTATATGAATAACAAAATTGTGAAATATATTATATTTTATCTATGATATATATATTGATATGTATTTTAAAATAAATTGGTGTTTCAGAGCAAAATGATAAATTTGAAGATAAACTTGAAAAAATTTTGGAAACAATTCCAGAATATATAATTGGTACTAAAAATCAAGATGGTTTATTAAAATCTAAATCTACAATAACACCAATAGATAATCAAGCGTCTCCTAAATGTTTCATCTCAAAACAAAGTACTTATATATAGTCATATCTTTTTTTTTACTATTTTAATGTAATAAAGGAACTTATTTCATTTAGGATAGATTTATCTTTAAATTATACAAAGATTATATTACTCCCTAAAAATTCAAATAATTAGAATCAATATACAAAAATAATTACTGATTTTAATTTGTTACAATTTACAATTATTATGTATTTAATATTTATGAATATTATAATTTATTTATCACTTATATTGTGTCAATTCTACGTAAAATATACCTTTAACTGTTATGTAAAATGAGTGTGATCACAATATAAGAAAAAATACAAATAATTATAAAGATGAGTAATATAGTATAGTAATATAGTACCAGGACTATTAATTAAAATTATATTAATAATTAATTGTCCAATCCATAGTATCTACCATTTGTTGTTGAGAATTTATATTTTTTTATGTTATTTATGAAAATTAAATTGATTATAACATGTCATAATATATTTAATGTAAATAAAACCATTGATTATAAATACTATACTAGTATTTATAATCAATGATAATATGTTTTTATTATAAATTATTTTATTTGTTTGTTTTTTACAGAAAAAAAAATTAATAAATCGGTTGACATTTTAAAACCAGTATTAGCTATTCCAGTAAGTTAATTTTGAGTTTTATCTATAATTAAAAATAACTTATTTTTAATGTTAATGAATTATGAAAAAAATGTTCTTAGCTTCAAGCTCAACGATTCAATTTGAAATATGATTGTAGTGTACGTTTTCCATTTGAAATAGAATTAAACAATATCTGTGGTTTTAGTAAATTAGGATTATTAAATACTATGTCATTAAAAGTTCCTTGGTCAAATGGTTTAACATTTATAACTTTGAATACTAAATCTAAAGAAAGTTTTTTACCTAAAAAAGGATTAGATATTAGTTATTTGGCAACAGAATTATCAGGACGTGCAAGAGATGATTTTTCTTCCGTGGTTGTGCAAAAGATACAAATAAAAACTCCTATTCAATCTGAAACATTTATTGTAAGTAATAAATGTTATAAACCCACAAAATGCTAATATTTTTTATTTTTTTAAGGAATTATTAACAGAACATTTAGAAATCTGTTTGATGAATAGTATTTGTGATGTAAAAAGTAATAAAATTCCATATTTTTCTCCGAAGTCAGGAATAGATGCATTACATTCACACTGTTATTTGGTGGCACATTTTTCTGAATTGTCTGAAGATGAACGCTATGTACATATATGGGAATTGATTAAAGCATTGTGGGGTGATCCAGAAAATCTTTATACTAAAGATTGCCCTCAAGAACATTTATATAATATGGCTAGACGACAAGCTGTATCAGATTGGCTAGAAACTCTATTAGAGAAAACTGTGAATACCACAAATGTTAATGACAATATATCTAAAAAAATATTAAAACTAGTTTCAGCTCATAAAATTATGGAAGCTTGTGATTTAGCAATTTCTAATAGTATGTAATTTTTTAATATTACTTTATGTAGAGTATTTATACATGGCATAATACATATAATATGGGTACAAACATTAAATGTCTCATAAAAAATAACTTTTCTCGTAATTCTTTTTAAGATAATATAGAGAAAAATGATAACATTATTTCCCAATTGCTGTTATTAAGTGATAAAAATATTAACTATTCTTACTGTTATGTTTACTATCAAAATTATTTAATTGTTAAAATAACTAGATGGTAGTATAACACTAGCATAAAACATAAAAATCTTTTATATTATGTGAGATTATTAAAAAAAAAATAAGTATTACCATTAATTATAGAATAGAATATTATATTATATAATCAATGGTATATTACTAAGTGCAAGCATTTTTTTATTTTTCTAATTAAATCTTTGGTCATTTTTATTTGTATTTAAGTGAATTATTTATTAATGGTTTTTTTTTTAAATTGAATGATTTTTGGCTCATTTATTTGTACTAAAAAAAAACTTGGTCTCATTTTAAGTGATATGCATAAACAAAAAGTTACATTAATTTTGGTTACTTAGGTGTTAAAAAATTCTAAACATCTCCTAATTGTAGTCAAAATTTGTCTTATATTTTTATGTAAAAATTCTAAGCATTTTATGTTGTTTAGAATTTTTTTTATTAATGTAAATTATAACACAATAAAATGTATTTATTATTAATTATTATTTCAGATGAATTAAATTTGGCAATGCTACTAGCACAATTGGGAAGTGAAAATTCTGTTAGATGTTGCGTTCAACGGCAATTATGGCAATGGTTTAATAGCAAAGCAGATATGTTCATCGATATTGATCATTTAAAATTATATACTTTGATATCTGGTCAACCTTTATTTGATTCCAATCAGGGAATAATAAATGTTTTTGAAAATTTAGATTGGTTTAGAGCTTTTGCCTTACATTTATGGTATGTACAAGTATAATTTAATTTTTAATGTTGTAAATAAATAGAAGTTTGAAATTGAAAATTTAATTTCAGGTACATACAGCCTCCATCTGGTACTATTGGAGATGCATTAGATGCATATGAAAATGCATTTGAAGGTGAAGACTCGTATGCTTTCAAACCCTACTATGAGACTTATAACATTAACATGAATGATGATAATTATGAACATGCTACTTATGATGTTTGTTACCATTTGATGAAACTCTACACAAATTCAGCATACGAGATGTACAAGATTGTAGATCCACTTACACACACATTGGATCCATTAGATTTTAGTTTTAGCTGGCTCTTGTTTAACACATTACAATCACTTGGTTTCACTCAAATGTCTGAAATATATGCTAATCAGTTACATTCAAATTTTGCATCACAATTAGTATCACATGGTCTGTGGCAATGGGCTATTTTTGTTCTTTTACATGTCAAAGATAAACAAATGTAATAAATAAAAGTTTAAATTATTTTTACACGTTAATAATATATATATTTATTGTTTTAGGAGAGAAAGCTTGATTGAAGATATTATTGGGCGAAATGTTGATCTACCCGTTGGTGATATTCATGAAATTATTCTTTCTGAAAAAGAACAATTTGTTATAAAAAAGTTAAATATTAATGAAAGTTTAATATACAATGCCAAAGCTATCTTAGCTGCATCACAAAAGAAGTATGGAATTCACTATTTGAAAGTTTTAAAAATTAAAATAGAATTTAATGTTTTATTATTTATATTCAGATATTTGGAATCTGCAATTTGCTACTTAAAAGCAGAAAATTGGCAGGAAGCTCATCAAATAATTATGAATCATTTACTTGCAGATTTCATACTGCAAAAAGGTTATTATTTTGAAAACATCTGCTTTTTCTTATTAATTTTTATTTCTATTTTAGATGGAAAATTAACTTTGAAGCATTTGTTAAGTTTATTGATAAATGGGTCCAAAGTAGATGGGTCTGTACATTCTACTATGCAAGATAGTTTAACCATGTTGGAATATTTAAAATTAAGTGAAAAATTAATTAAAATGCCTACTGAAAAGATAATTGCGTATGTTGTATCATTATGTGAACGAGTAACATATTTTACTGAGAAAACTGCTGTTGAAAGGTTAATAAATTATAATAACTAATAATTCAAAATAATTATAAAATTTGTTTATTTTATAGAATGATAAAAACCGAAGTGTCCAGTTCTATAGCACATCAAATTGGACAATTGATGTTAAAATTTGAATCTGCAAATAGTAAATTATTAAAATCCTTAGTACTCCCTTTAAACAAATTAACACTTACAGAAGATTATGCATTAGATGAATTGGTTCTTTCAATATCTAAATATATTTAATCTTATCTTAAATGTCAATTTTTATTATTCATTTTTTATTTATATATAAATATGATTGAATAAAAATATGGTTTTTATTTAACGCATTACAAATTGTACATATACATATATATAGTATAAACATGTATAGATGTATAGTAGGTTTTTTTATTAAAATTTTTTTTTTTTTTTAAAAGGTATAAAACAATATTACATATTAATCTATTTACTTATAATTTTAATTAATTTTTTTTTGTAGAAAATATGAAAACTGAAAACAAAAATGTCTATTATTATTAATTATTATTTTAGGTAAAATGTTCAATTAATAAAATTAAGGTGTTAATAATAAATATATTATAATTAACAATTACAGATGTTAATATCTTGGTAGTTTATAATACAAATTACTATTTTTAAATGTAAAGTGGTTAAACTGGTTTACAAGCAAAAAATAGATGTTTATTGTTTGGCTTTAGCAGCTTGTCGTCGCTTCACATCCCAGTTATAAACTCTGGCCATGTTAACTTCAGTTGTTGTAAATTGATCCCTAAAAAAAATAATAAGTACATGAAAAATAAAATTTTAATTTCAAATTAATTATACCTTAAAAAATCCAAATCATCATCAACTTGTTTCATATTATTCTTGGCTAATTGAATATTGTTTGATATTAGTTCAGTGGCATCATCAAGATTATACTCTAACATAACGTTAGCCTGTAATATAATATATTAAAACCGAAAAATTTTTAAGTTATTTAAAATACTTAAACAGAAGTACTTATTATTTGTTTTGTTTCATATTAAAACTGAATGCCTTTATTTTTTGTAATTATTGTTAGTTTATAGAATTTTAAAAATACAAATGCATATTATCTAGAATTTTAAATAATAATATTAAACATTATGTACATACACCAAGCCAAAGATAAACATTATCAGTTCCTTGTATATGAGCTTTGGCATAAACATCATCAGATAATAAGAAATCTGTTTTCAACTGTTGTCCTTTATGAACTTTCATTGTCTTAATCATCTCTAGTGTATTTTCTAAATCTGGTAGTTGTGATTGTAATCTAAGGAAGTTACAAATATAATTGTATATCAAATAAGTACAGTAGTATATTATTTCATTCTAATATGCTTCCTGGCTAGTCCAAGCATATATTAAAACTTCAAGGATAACTCTTGGTTAATTAGAACATTAAACTTAGGAAATCAAATGATGACAATTGGTAATGTTATATTTGTCATGTTTCAAAGCCCAGGCACTAATGTACACAAGAAACTATTGGTAATCTTTATTATTATAAGTAATAGATATTGAATGACATGTATAATTAGTTTAAATAATAAAGAGTTTTACTACTACCACAGGGATACAGGTGTACAAATCATTGTGTTTAATTTTAATTATAATTTGAATGCAATGATAAACTATTGTATTCGAAAAACGATTCTGAGCAAAGTTCAGTCAGATGATGAAGAAATTGATAAAAAATTTGACATTTTTTATGAAATATTTTATCACACATATAGGAACCATAATTTACACATATAATACAAATATAAACACCCAATAAAATTTTCAAGTCTCTATCTTCAAAATTGCCCGAGTACTTGTGGAATATTGAAATCGAATTCGTCAAAATTTCATTTTTCGCGAAAAACCGGAAACCAAGATACATAGGTATTCAGTTATTTCATATTTAAATATCTCTTAGGCTAAATTAATAATTGAATTCAGGATATTCTTAATAATTAATAAAAATCATTTGTCAAAAAAACGAAAACTATTAGAGTATTACTATTACCTTTTTATTTTCGTAATTAAGTTATATTCGAAGAATTTATATTTGCCATGTTGTTCATCCAATCTTTTAAGTACTTCTTCAACACTACTGTTCTCGGCTCTTTCCATAAATTTGTCAACGTCGTCCTACATAAAGTCGAGATCAACATTAAAAAATCAATTTAAATTTAAATTAAATAAATGGTTGAAATTTACATACCACGAAAACGGCTGATGGGATACGCGGATTAGCTTCCTGTTTGCTACCTTCTTTTTCCATAATATTTGAAGTTCAAAATTTATAATTATTATATTTTAAATTATTTAATTTAACTTTAACTCAATAATTAAAGTAGTGAATAAAAGGTAAATTATAATAAATTTATTATTTTTTATTCATTAACACATGTTATCGGCAATCTTTATTCTATAGGCTATCGGGTATTTACTATTTGGATTTAATCATGGATTTAGTTATGGACAGAAAACAAAATGACTTTATCATAGCTGTTATTATCATAGCTTTTCGATTATAAAAAAATTTAAAAAATTTTATAACCTAAAACATTGTTAATTTATTGCATGGAGAAGAAAACATGAAGCATTTAATATTGTGGGATATCACCATTACCACGAATAAATACGAAACCTGTGGGTAATACGAATACGACATAATATTACCACAGATTAGATATGTTACTTCGAAATCGAATTTTATTATATTTAGTCTAACATGCAACTACTGTTACTACTGTTAACTACTGTTTACTAACTGTTTGGAACATAGACCTATTATGGTCTATGGTTTGGAACATAAATTGCTACGATTTTACCACAGAATAGAACAATGATATTACTAATTTAACTCCGATATTGATAAAGATGTTGTTATTGTTATCTGTTGATGTTATTAAATATTTTATATTTATTATTTAATATTTATCTACATCGTGGTTGTTATACGTTATTATAAGGTTGTGACAAACTCCAACAATAAATTCAGGACATGTATTGTCATTGTGTATATAGTTTGTATACTTTTCTATGGTTTACACATTCCGAATTTAAAAAAACATTTCCTACTTAATTAGTAATTACCATAGATTAAATATACTTTAATCTATGCTATTAGTGCTATTACTACCTAGTACCTAGTACCACAGAATATAACAATAACACTAATAATAATTAGTATTAATAATTTATGTATAATAATTAGTACCTAATACTAATACTAATTTTCCATGCTATTAGTGCTTTTATGATAAGTTATTGTCTAAGCTCTATTACCAATTTACCGTGGTTTTATTTCCAAGTTTGTATTTCAGTACATTTAATTTAACTTCTAATTTCTATTGGTTATATTTAAAATTTAAAAAGTAAAAAAAACATCAGTCGACGTTTTGAAGGTGTCATAATTTTAAATTCTTCAATTATATCTTCGTAATTTCTGTATTTAGTCATTTTTTGTTCAATAAATACTCGTAAAAACATAAATGAATCAAGTCTTTCATTCTTTTTAATTATTAGTAGATACCTAATTATTTTTATGATTTGCCCATACATTTATAATTATAAGGGAATTGGATTCTGCGACTTTTCATCGGTCCTGTACCTTTATAGGTATTCTAAATTAATTTAATTATTAAATATTTTAATATTATTTTGTAATTCATATTAGAAGATAATAAATATTATATTATAATATAATATTTTTTGCATTCATGTCTGATTGAACGTCTTACTAACACGGCCTTGTCTGAATACGGCGGTTGTGTAGCTTTTGACAGAATTTCATTTCGTTGAATGCTAGACACTAAACAAGTACCTACCTATTTTATTTAAATTTTGCGTTATAAATGTAACTTATAGGTTAATAATTTAAAATTATTGTAATTCCTATCTTATATGTAAAATGTATTGTTTTATTATAGTTTTATTGATAATAGAAGAAAAAAAGAAATAAAATAATAATAATAATTAAATATTTAAATATTATATGATAAAGTATATCAATAAGTATTTATATGATAACAGTTGATGTATTTAGTTAAATTTTTTTAAAACTGATAATGAATTCGGAGTAATACTACATCGTAACTATAAATGTCCGTGGCAGTAGTAGCAACCCGTGTTATCTATAATTCAATCAATTAGCTTAAATCACGGATAATATGGAAATAGATACTATAGATAAACATTCTCGTATTTAATTTTCATTATTTTTTTTTCTAATTAGTTTAAAATTTTAAATATTAATATATTATATTATTTATTTGATCATAGCTCATAGGTATCATGATTTTAACTTTTGATAAATGTTAAAAATTCCAAGCTGCTACTCCGTTTGTCGGTTTAGTTTGTGATATTTGAACAATAGTCATTATTATTTCCGTCAAAATGAAATTTTTACATATTGAAATATAATATCTTTTACTGTATAATCAAGTATCAACGTCATTTAGGATTCAATCGACAACACTTGAGAATCATGTCTGAACATATTAATATTGTTCCGGAATTGACGGTGGAAGATGAATTTGTTCAGTCTGGTGAATCGATCGAATCATTGTCTCGCAATGATAAAATTGATTATATTAATGTAGCTGATTTAAATCCAGAAAACTGTACAAACATTCTGGATACTAGTGGATCAATTGATAATTCTGATGATACCAATTGTTTGATTTCAATTGAAAAAAATACTATTGCCAATAAAGAAATAGACATAGAAAATGCTGAGATGTCAAGTGATGGAGACAAATTAATTGATGTCAATACTGAAAATATTATTAATCAAATGGGTATGTATATGACTAGTAGTGATGAGCCAAGTAAATCAGTTTTGAATCAAACCAATGTCATCGTTAACACTGAGAATAATGTAATCGAAGTTGATATGGTTGGTGAAACTGGCGAATTAAATAGTGAAGAAATTACGGGTATGTTATATACTATATTTCATAACTTTTAACAATTATTAAAAATTATTTATTATAGATTTATCAAAGGCTGATATATTACAATCAATTAGTAATGATATTTCAACTGAAATTAAGGAAAAAGAAGTTATAGTTCTCAAAGAAACAACTTCAAATGAAAATTATTCTGTGAGTGAGGAACATTTAATTGAAAATAATGTATTAAACTCTGAAGTATATAAAGAAGACAAAATTCAAAATGAATCTAATGAAAATTTATTGAAATTGAAATCAAATTCTGGAGAATTCCAAGAAAAAAAAATTCAAAATGACTCTAATAAAACAAATTCAGATTCTGAAGAATATCAAGAAGAGTATATTCAAAATGACTCGAGTAAAACATTTTTAAGAAGGAATTCAAATTCTGAAAAATATCAAGAAGATCATATTCAAAATGACCCAAGCGAAATACTTTTGAATACTAGTTTAAATTCTGAAGTATATCAAGAAGATTCGATTCAATATGACTTAAGTGAAACGCTTTTGAAAACTAGTTCATATTCTGAAGAGTTTCAAGAAGATCCCATTCAAAATGACACAAATGAAACACTTATGAAAACAAGTTCAAGACCACAACGACAAGCTGCAAAAAAAGCTGAAAATCAAATCAGAGTAAATATAATATAAACTTATATTGCATATTAATTTTGTTATAATATTGAAATCATTTAAGTTGTAATTTTTGTATTGATTTTAGGAAATAGCTAAAGAAATAATTAAACCTATAGATTGTGTTGATGAGAAGATAATAGAAGATAAAGTTGAAATGTTATCTTCCCCATTAAAAAAAGTTTGCTGTCAATGTAACAGGGTATTACATAACAATTTTATATATTATATCAAAATGTTTTATTTTTAATATATTATTTATAGTTTCGTTTATGTAAGTTTACTGTGAAAGACCATAAATCAATGTATTTATGTCAAGAAGATTGTGTTGCAAGTTATCGTAGAAAAAATGGTCAATTAATTTTTAAAAAAAAATGTGAACAATGTCTATCATTAATTTTAGAGAATGAGGATAAGAGCTATAGTTGGCAATCAAAAATTTTTTGTTCAATAAATTGTTTGAGTGAGCAGTCTTCACTTTTATTATATTATATTTTTAGCCAGTTAGAATTTAAAATTTAATTTAAATTGTTATTTTGTACAGGCCATTATCAAAACATAGTTTTTGATTCTAATTGTAAAAATTGTAAGAATTTTTTAGAGGATTCTGATTTAGGAAAATATTGTCGTTATATATCCGGAAAAATATATCAGTTTTGTGGAAATATTTGCATAGAAAATTATGAAAATAGTTTAAAATTATGCAATTTTTGTCAAAAAGAATTAATTGATAGCAACAATGAAGTAATTGCAATTACATTAAAGTACTTAAGAAATAATACATAAATACTTTGATTTTTAAAGGAATTCTGTTCATCATTTTGTCAAACTAAAGATTATGAATCAAGAAAAAAACATATTGACCCAGATAGTACTGGTGATTATGTCATAAACGAATTGGCAAAAGTAATTGGTAAGTTAATTTTTAAATATTTATTAATGGATAATTATTAGCATCAAAAATTATTTAATATTTAATTGTAGATAAATGTAATGTATGCTTCTGTAAATTAAGTTCTTCGTCCTTGGATGATATTCAAATATTTTATACAAATACTTTATTTAAATTTTGTTCTAATGAATGCCTAAATAAATTCATTATGTCAAAAAAGAGAACTGTTTCTTGTTCTTCGTGTAAAGTAAGTTAATTTTTATGTAATTGTATTTTTATATTAACACTTATATGGAAACATGTATTTTATAACGCTACGAGAAACACCCGGTCTGTCAGACCTATATTATGTATTTGGCTTCTTATGTTAAAAATAAGAATATAAACACCAAAAATTTTGTTAAAAAACTTTAAAGATACAAATTAAAATAAAAGTAAAAAAAAAAATTAAAACACCCTTCTCACAGACAGACACAGACGGAAAGGGAAACACCTGGTCACGGAGACCATTAAACTACACGTGGCAAAAGAAAATTCGAACTCGCAGACTGCTAGTATTTTTAAAAAACCATATGTGACATTTAAGTGCGTTAGTGCCACTAATAGATAATTATGCCGTTAAGTTGGTGGAAAGTATCTTGGAAGCTATTGTGCATGTGAATGCTCTAAGTCGCCCAGTGAAGCTATTAGAGTAGATATGAAATTTCTTAGAGGCTTCTGAGACCGATGTTTCTATATAAGTGTTAATTTAATAAAAATTGAAAGTTTTATATATAAATTATTTTTGATTTTATAATAAATATTTACTTTTTATTTAAGATTAAAAAGTTCAATTTTGATATGATTATTACAAAAAATTTTTCTTCAAATAGTCCCACATATATATGTTCATTACATTGCTTACATAAGCAACAGGAGTTGCCACAATCAAAATCAAAGAAGTAAATTAATTTAATTATAAATTAGAATATAATTTTAGATTCTGAGCGAAGTGAAGAATGTATTGGTTTTATAATAATGTGTTTTTTTTTGTCTGGAAAAATTTTCGAGACAGTTAATGTGTGGCCTGATTATCACGAATTGGGTATTCTTTTGGTTGATAATTTCTTCTAAGTTTATACTTTATTTAGGTTATAATTTTGAATTTCTTGAAATTGCATTTATACAAAAAAAATAACTACAAAAAAATTGTGGAAATTGGCAAAATTGAAATTTTGATGAACTTGGTCTTGCCTATTTTATAAATGTATATATATTATATATAATTTTATAACTCAAGGAATGTATATCATAAAAATTTGAAAATTTGATTAATTGTTAAAATAAGCATTTTACATACGTGATTAAGTTTTGAAACAGTTATTTTGATTTTAAAATATAAATAAAGTTAATTTTTATTAAATATGTCAAAATGTTATTGACTAATTTGTAATTGGTATGGTATATCTGACTTAACTTCGCTCAGATTATTTTTTTCAAATATGATTTATCTTTGAATACCCTTTTATCCTACAGAATTTTTATCCTTCCCATGACTGAATCTTATTTTTTTTAATTATTTAATTTATTAATTTTTTTAGAATTATATGTGATAAATGTGGTTTATTGTCTCATATACGTTGTAAAACAATTATTAATTCATTTACCTATAATTTTTGTAGTCAAAACTGTTTAAATTTATTTCAATCTAGTAAAAAGTCAAAATCTAAATCAAAATCTAAAAATGGTATGTAAAATGTATTTATTTAGTTTATTTATTAGTTTATTTATAAGTTATTTATTATTTTATAAAATATTAATTAATTAAATAGTATTAAAATTAATTTTACATTAATATACTACTTTATTTTATTTCAACTAGAAAAAACATCTTCTGTTCCACGAGCAACTACCAGGAAGTCTGTTCGTAAAGAAGAATATAATTTATCAGATGTAATTATAAATTGTTTCTTATTACAAATTCTTCATTAATATCTTTTTTTTAAAAAAAAAAAAAAATATTTTTAGAATGATGAAGGAATACTTAATTCTCAACATAAAACTACTAAAACAAAAAATAAAGTTCGTAGAAAAATTAGTTACGAAAATACTAATGTGACAACAACAGTTGATAAAGAAGTACAAACAGGTTAAATATTGTTGACTTTATTAATTAATTAATAGTTATATTCATCTACTCTCCTTGATTACTCCTTGGCCAATTAATTAAAAGAAAATGGAGGGATGAAGATGATAGACTTAATATCTAAGATTTAGTAGTGTCAGACTACATGAGCCTAGAGGTAGTAGGTACAGTGTAGAAAGTCAAGTCATTTCTTTTTTTTATATTGTGTAAAGATTCTTTACAGTTGTTCGTTGTGTTAAAAGTTAAAATAAACCTTTTAAATTAGCGTATTGAATAGTCTTATTTGTTGTGGCTGTTTAAGGTTTTAAAAATATTTATAGTGGTTTTAATTTCTGTTATGTAATTAATTTTAGATCAAACTGGCAGTAAAGGATTGGTAATACCAGTTCCAGTTCCTGTTTACATTCCAATGCCGATGCATATGTATGTAATGCCATATCCAGTACCAGTGCCCATTCCAATACCTTTACCAATCCCAATTTTTATACCTACAACTAAAAACACTGCTAAAGCAATTTTAAAGGATATAAAGGTAAGTGTAAAAATAAATTATCAATAGTTTTAAAGTTACTGATATATTTTTACTAATAATAGTAATATTAACTTAGAGTAAAAAATAAGTTTTTTGTAATATGTATCTAAATTTTGCTTAAATTTTAAATTAATTATTTTATATTATTTTTTAAGAAAATTAAAGATGTAACACCAGATGATCCATTTGAAGCAGAACTATTACTGATGGCAGGCATGGTAGCTGATGAGTCGAAAATTGGAAATAATTCATTATCAGACAGTGAAGATGATGAATCAAATGGTAATATAAATTTTATTTCTTTTTTAATGTGTTTGAAGATAACAAAATTCATTTTATTAGAATATAATGATGATAAAGTTGTTTCATCAAGTGCTCGTAATCACAATACTTTTGGAGACGATGTACTTGCAATTGCTTTAAATATGGCAGGAGCAGATACAGAAAGTCTCGGAGGAGTAACCAATATTACTCCAAGTAATCAAGCAAATCATATTATTGATGATGTTGAAGCAAATTTAGTATCATCTACAATTATGCCTCAAACTTCTGACCCAGTAGATAGTAAGTTAAGAAATTATTAAAATTGATATTTTAATACAATATAATTATTTTTAAAGACATAACTCAAGAAAATATGATATCTTCTCCTCAAGATTTGCTTTGTCGTCCTCCAAGAAAACGAGCTCCTCGTACGCAGTCACGAGGTTCAAATTTAAAACGCTCTCGTAAAAATGAATATCAACAAGATTCATGTAATCAATCATCATCGGGGTTAATGCAACAGCAGCAACAACAACAATTAGTCCATAATCCTCTTTATTCCATTCCAATGCCTGTAGTTAAACCTGACGCAAACATGTGTCTTAAGTATACTTTAGGAGTTAATGCTTGGCGACAATGGGCATCTATGAAAAGCATAGAATTTGAAAAAACATTGTCTAGTAATGTGGGTGGAATAAAAAAAACAAATATTTTTAATTTAGACCTTTTACAATTAACGGCTAGTGAATTGAATTATTGTCTGTGTTTATTTGTGAAAGAAGTATGCAAACCAAATGGAAGTGATTATGCTCCAGACACAGTTTATTATCTTTGTTTGGGAGTGCAACAATATTTATTTGAAAATGGACGAATTGATAATATATTTACTGATATAGCATATGAACAATTTACAGATAATTTAAATGAAATAGCTAAAAAATTTATGGAAATTTATAATGATACAAGTAATTAATTATCTACTTGTATTTACATACAATACTCAATACAATATATTAATTTTAATTAATAACAATTGTTTTACTATAGAATTTATTGTTACACGTGTAGAAGAAGAGTATCTTTGGGAAAGTAAACAACTTGGTGCACATTCTCCTTATGTCTTGTTATGTACATTAATATTTTTTAATACCAAACATTTTAATTTAACAGTAAGATTAATATTTTTTTTTAATTTAATTTTGTTATATATAAAATTATATTTAATTTTTTTAACTTAGAATGTTGAAGAGCACATGCAATTATCATTTTCCCATATTATGAAACATTGGAAAAGGAATCCCAATCAACCATCAACTTCTGGAGTGAAGGCTCCAGGAACGTATAGAAATGTATTATTACGTTTTTATCCTCCACAAGCATCAATTGGTATACATTTCTAAATTATGGTTTATGCTATTTATTGATTGATTTCAAATTTAAGTTAATTTTATGTAGATTCTCCCAATTCTCGTAAAAAGAAAGTATATGAACAACATGAAAATGAAGAGAATCCATTAAGATGTCCTGTGAAGCTGTATGAATTTTACTTATCTAAATGGTAATTATTTTTTAAATTTTATTTTTATTAAGAGACTGTCATATCTAAAATCCAGTTAATTAAAGTATGGAAAATTTGTAAAAACATTAACTGTCAGATAAGTTAATACTTAATTGTCAGATTATATTTCTTAAAAATAGCCTATAATAGAATCAAGAAAATATTTCTCTTTTCATTTTATAATTCAATATCATTGATTAAATTTAAGTTTCATATTCATCGTATAAACAATAAATTGGGGTATGATATTTTCTTAAGTATTTAAAATAAGGATATATACTACATGAGTATGTTATATCCATATTTAAATACACATATTTGCATATAGTTTATATATACACATTTTTTTATATTATATTTAACAGCCCAGAAAGTGTTAAAACAAGAAATGATTTATTTTACTTAACACCAGAGAGATCTTGTGTGCCAGATAGTCCTGTCTGGTATTCAACATGTGCATTAAATAAAAACTCACTCGAAAAAATGCTTAATAGAGTTAAAATGGTAAAAGAAATTAATATAGCTTTATTAACAACATAAATATATTTATTAATAAAATATTTAATAATTAATACTTTATTGTATTGAACTTTACCAAAATTATTTGTACAGATTATTAATATTGTTAAATATCAATAACAATTATTATTTGTATGAAAATGAAATTGTAATTTTTGTGGTTTTGATTTATGTTTGTTATTTATATATTATTAGAAATTCAAAATAAATTTTAGATATTTTCTAATGTAACAGAGATATTCTGTTATCAATAATAATTGTATATTATAAATTTATAACATTCAAATATGTTTTAATCCTATATTAATTAAACAATTTATTGTATTGTCTTGTAAGAAATAATTATATTTTTAGACAAATTATATCCAAAAATATAAAATAATTATTGTGAATTATTTATTTAGTATTGAACTTCATTGAAAGAGTCATACGGACAATATAATATAATTTTATAATAAAAAATATTTATAATATTCTACTAATCAAGTACTTAATGTGAGATTATACATATAATTTAAGTTTAAAAGCAATTAGGGTTTAGGGATACTCGAGACAATGTCATGTGATAAGCAAAGACTCATAAATGTAATATTTTTGGAGGTTTATATTGTATATTATTAATTATTTATTCAGTAGATATTCATTAAAACCTAGTAATACTATTAGTACCGAGTTTGCAATTTTCATAGGGTACCCAATATTTTAAAATGAATTAATCAATAATAGAAAAAAAAAATTCAATGAAGGTTCACTTATAAACTGAAGTAATGACTATTTTTTTAAAAAAAATTTTAACATCATAACTCATAAGATAAATTATAAATTTTATACAAATGAGCAGCAATATTATTTTTATGTGATAGTGAATTAAAAAGATAGCGAATGAAAAGTTTTTTAATGTATATTTTTCAAATTTCAAAAAAAAATTTTTCTATAACTTTGGTTGTCTTGTTTATTTCATATGTAACAATTAAATTTATTAGTTACGTATTTATGTATAATATAAACGTATTAAATTTTATATTTCGAGCGAATAGAAAAATGTATTTGTTTTACAATGATATGTCTTATTTTATTTATATAGACACTTTTTTGACCGATATAATCCGATTTTCACGAATAGCATATGTTACTGGTTGGTAATTTATTTAGGTTATTTTTAGAATTTTTCAAAATTAATACAATGATACTATGCGATAGCGCACAGGCGCAACTAGAAATCAAATCTTGGGGGTGCTTAAGCTCCAGGTAGTTTTGCAAATCGTGAATACCCCCCCCCTTTACACAAAACAAAAATATTTGTTTATTATTATTTATTACACAATAATAGAAAATAGGAACAAAAACCTTATACATGCTTAGTTATATAATATAAAAGTCATTTTTAAATATACCTTTATTATAAAATATGTTAAATATAATTGTCTTTAAAATTAATAATAAATTATAATTATGAATTAATACTACATTTAGGCTACGGTGACTATGGATGCGAATTCGGACGAAAATCTGTTCTGACGATATCGTCAGAATTTGTCAGAACAGATTTTCGTCCGAATTCGCATCCATAGTCACCGTAGCCTTAAATGAATTGAATTATTATAATACTAAATCTATACGGCGATCCGTATATTGCTTTTATCAACCATATTTTTTTTCAACTTATTCAGATTTTATAGGGGTGCTTATTTTAACTTGGGGGGTGCTAAGGACCCAAAGCCCCCCCCCCCTAGTTGCGCCAATGGCGATAGGAAAGCTAACCAAAAAGTGATGAAAAAACGGCATTTTTCACGGAAATTGAAATTTGACGAAATCGATTTAAATATTTTACGATAACTCGGCAATTATGAACTTAGAATCTTGAAAATTTTAGAAGGTATTTATATAGATAATTTATATATGTGGTAAAATTTTGGTACCATTATGTTAATTTTTCTAAGAAGTTTAAAACTTTGAATATTTCATAAAATCCATGAATACATATTATATATTTATATTATTATTATTTATTATTTATTATGTCATCGGTTAAAAGGCTATTTGTTGTAAGTGACACTTGGTACCCAGCGTTGTAGACGACGTTCTATAGGATCCATAGATAGTTTTCATCACGATTAAAGATACACATAAAGATATATCTTTAATCGTGGTTTTCATGCAGTGATATCATTATTTTATAACATGACAAAATATATTTTTTTTCTGGTGAAATCTATTTTGTCATGGTGTTATCAATAATCAAACTTTATGCTGTAACCTGTAAGCGACAGGTATGAAAAAAGTGCTGAGTAAGCGACAACATTTGATTTAGGTGACATTCGTATTTATTGAATGAGCAGTAAACGACATAATAATTTTGTGTTAAGCGCCCAATTTTTTTTTTTTAATGATGATGTATACGCCATATTGTCGTTTATAACAGTTTAATTTGTCGCTCTACAGCATTTTTGTTGTATAAACAAATGCGTGGTATGTACTAGATAAAAAAAAAAAATGCGGTAAGTGATATCGATAGTTATATAGTTATTATCATAGACCTATAAACTAGGTTTTCTATGGTTATTATATGTAGTTCAATTTGATCATAATAATCATAGATAATGTAAGACAGCTGCTGTATATTTTGGAGGTAGTATTTCTATTCTGTGGTAGTATAATATAACGATTAAAACCGCCAAATAATTTATGATAATAAATAATAATTATTATATTATTGTTTATATTGATGATAATAATAAAGTAATCATTAAATTTGTTGAAGAGAACGTGAATGGTGGATCACATAAGATAATATTTTATTATTACCTATTGGCTATTAGTGTTTGTGTCATTTTATTCGCTTTTGGCACACGAAGGATTTTAATTATTTTTCGGTAAGTACACCATAAAATACCTATTGTTTTCATAATAGCCATGTCAACACCCGAAAAAATTGTTAAGTCTCTAACTTAAAAATTGCTTGAGTTATAGTGAAATATTAAAATCGAATTCGTCGAAATTTCAGTTTTCGTGAAAAATGCCGTTTTTTCGTCATTTTTTCGTCGTTTATTCTACCGCTTAGGGTCAATTTTGAGAAATTCGAAAAATGACTTAAATAAAGTACCAATTACATCCACTTTGCTACCGGAAACATACCCTATTCGTGCAAATCTGAGCATTATTTCGGGTCGTAATTATGTTTTCATACATAAAAAAACAATAAAAAATCACACATCATTGTAAAACCAATACTTTCTTCACTTCGCTCAGAATCTAAAATTAAGGAAAAACTGGAATTTTTACACAAAATTGGTTTTCGAAAAAACAGATTTTGATTTTTGGTGTAATTCTTAAAAAAATTACCGTAAATACATGAAAGTTGTACTAAATGTTTATATTAACATTTTATTTAAACCGTAAAATTTTTAAAATATTTTGACTCATGTTGAGCTATTTATAGGCATATGAATTTATCGATTATTAGTTTTTTCTTAAATTAATTTCGATAAAAAAATGTCTTTCGTTCAAAAAACTTGAAAATGTAATACAAGGTTCCTCGTAAGTTATTGCTTGTGGAAATTAAAAAGAAAGCTGAGCGTATCTACAAATATTTTTTATGAGAGTCTAAAGTTTGAATTTTTAATAAAATTCCTAAAAATCATGAACATTTGTAAATTATTTTGAATTAGAAATTCATAATATTTTTTCATTTTATATCTAAGATTTAAAAATTGAATACACGATTTTCCATAAGTTTTTCCAAAACATATTATTATTCATGAAAAACATTAAATTGTACAATTTTAAGTACCTATGTAAAACAAGCCAATGGTCCCATTATCGATACTTTTTTTTCCTTAATAAAAAATATATTATTCGTGGATGCTTGAAACTTGTAAAGTATATTATTATATTATACAAATAATATTAATTAAACCTAATAGCTACCGTATTAATAATAATAATCTATAATATAAAAATGAATCGCAAAATGTGTTGGTGACCTCATAACTCAACAACGCCTGGACCAATTTGGCCAAATCTTTTTTTAAAATGTTCGTTGAAGTTCAAGGATGGTTTTTACGGCGAGAAAAATTAGAATTATTGCTGGAAAACCCCTAAAAATAGCCCTTTTCTTTTTCTAATACAAATGATTTGTAACTAAAACGTAGTCAATTTGAGCTTTATTGCTATGGTATTATTTTTGCTTTATTGCTATGGATAGTGTTTGTTTAGTTCGTGATTAGTGAAAAAATAATTTAAAAAAAAAATAATTAAAAAATAATTTATATTTGATATGCCTCCTATAAGACGAAGCAATTTAGGTAGAAGAACCAGACATGCTACAATCCAAGCTAATTACCTATCTAATCGTACTGCACAAGAACGTGACGACGGAAATGAACGTGAAAGAATTCGGATATCACAAACGCGTGAAGCGCGAGCGCGACATTCAACTAATAATCGCGCAAGTTTGAATCGAGCTGCTTTCAGTTACGATGTGTCAATTGACTACAGTAACTACCAATGTGTTGTTATTGGTTCTATGAACTCGGTTTGCTCACACTGTAAGGCATTAAAATACAAAAACGAAGCCAATGGATTGTGTTGCGCAAATGGTAAAGTGAAATTGATACCATTGGATCCACCACCAGAACCATTGTACTTATTGGTTTCAGGAATAGGAACAGATTCTATACACTTTTTGACACATATCCAACAATATAACAATTGCTTTCAAATGACTTCATTTGGGGCAACAAATGTAGTTCGGGAAAATTTTATGCCAACTTTCAAGGTATGTATTATAGCAGTTACTCATAATTATTTTAGCGAACAAAATTTTCTGTCACCAAAGTTAAGATGTGTCACTAATCTTCAATTTCTTAATCATTACGAAATATATCACTTAGTCATCATATTATATGGTGATTCAGTTTCAGTGACACTTTTATTATATTTTATATTTGATAGATATTAGTTAAAACTAAATATATACTTTTTAAGATCAAATATTATTTAAGTTTGATCACTGACAATCCATTAATTTATACCACACCATAATATTTTTTTTTATTTACAGATACAAGGGCAAATATATCACAGAGCAGGTTCACTGTTACCAGTGTCAGATAGCGACAACAAATTCCTGCAAATTTATTTTATGGGCAATTCACCACAAGAAATTGATCTGCGTTGTGCACATAACAATTTAGTAAAGAGGTCTATTGTAGAACAATTACAAACTTTATTTCATCAACACAATCAATTGATTATATTGTTTAAAACTGCCCTGGATCTGATGCCATCCGATAATCACAAAATTCTAATCAGAGCTGATAAAACACCTGCAGGTCAACATACAAGACGTTTTAATGCACCAACTATTGATGAAGTTGCTATCGTTGTAGTTAGAGAAAACTTGGAATCCCGTGATATTGTTTTACATCGTCGGAATGATCAATTACAACGTATAAAGGAAACACACCGCTCATATGATGCACTGCAATATCCCATTATATTTTGGCAAGGTGAAGATGGCTACGATTTCTCAATAAAAATGATAAATCCCATTACAGGTAACTAAAATATTAGTTTAGCTATGGCGATAATATCTCAGTCATTATATTATGTATTTTAATTTTATATTTGAATGTTATTAAAACAAAATCTATTTACAGGTTCTGAAACCAACAAAAAAGTCAGTTCAATGAACTATTATTCATACCGCCTAATGATTCGGGAAAATGAAGATAATCACATATTGAAATGTCGGCGATTATATCACAAATATGTTGTTGACATGTATGTTAAAATTGAAACGGAGAGATTAACATTCATCAGGTTGAATCAAACCAAACTCCGATCTGAAGAGTATATACACCTTCGAGATGCGATTAATACTGATGGAAATGCACAGAATGTCGGTCGGATGACTATTCTTCCAGCAACATACATCGGAAGCCCTCGGCATATGCACGAATATGCTCAAGATGCCATGTCGTATGTTCGTCATTATGGTACAGCAGATTTGTTCATCACATTTACATGCGATCCGCAATGGATAGAAATCAAGCGGGAGTTATTCTCTGGGCAATCACCCATTGATCGTCATGATATTACAGCCAGAGTCTTTAGACAAAAGTTGAAATCTTTAATGGATTTCATCGTAAAACATAATGTGTTTGGTGAGACACGCTGCTGGATGTATTCTGTGGAGTGGCAGAAACGAGGATTGCCACATGCACACATTTTGATTTGGTTGGTTGAAAAGATAAGGCCAAATGAAGTTGATGCAGTGATATCAGCTGAAATCCCTAATGTACAAGTAGATCCTGGATTGCATGAGGTAGTTATCAAAAACATGATACATGGTCCCTGTGGAACTCTTAATCAAAATTCACCGTGTATGATGGATGGTAAATGTTCAAAACGATATCCACGGACATTAATATCGGAAACAATTACTGGTAATGACGGTTATCCATTGTATCGTCGCAGATCGACAGGAGAAAAAGGAAAATCAACAATTGTCAAATTAAATCAACAAGATATTGAAATAGATAATCGTTGGATTGTTCCATATTCACCCATTTTATCAAAGACATTCAAAGCACACATCAACGTTGAATCTTGCCATTCAGTGAAATCTATTAAATACATTTGCAAATATGTAACCAAAGGGAGTGATATGGCTGTGATTGGAATTGGTGCAGAGAATTCCAATGATGAAGTTACCCAATACCAAATGGGCCGCTATGTCAGTAGTAATGAAGCAGTTTGGCGAATATTTTCTTTTCCTATTCATGAGAGACACCCTTCTGTTGTTCACTTAGCTGTGCATTTAGAAAATGGACAAAGAGTGTATTTTACAGCACAGAACGCAGTACAAAGAGCTGCTCAGCCGCCACCATCTACTACATTAACCAGTTTTTTTGAGACATGCCAAAACGATGATTTCGCACAAACATTGCTATATTCTGAAATGCCAAAATATTATACCTGGAATCAATCCTCAAGGAGATTTATACGACGGAAACAAGGAAAACCAGTTCCAGGATATACAGATGTATATTCCACCGATGCGATTGGCCGGATTTATTCAGTACATCCAAGCAATGATGAATGTTTTTATTTACGACTGCTATTAGTCAATGTACGTGGCCCAACATCATTCCAATAGTTACGAACTGTTGATGGTGAATTGTGTGGATCCTACAGAGAAGCCTGTCAACGTTTGCAATTGCTTGAAAATGACGCTCATTGGGATCAAACTCTCAATGATGCTGTAATATCATCACACGCTCATCAAATACGAACATTGTTTTCTATAATCATATCTACATGCTTCCTATCAAACCCAATTGATTTGTGGATCAAGTACAAAGATTATATGTGTGATGATATTTTGTATCAAATACAGAATAGAATGGGAAATCCAAATATACAAATCAGTGAAGAAATTTACAATGAAGCATTGATTTCAATTGAGGACATGTGCTTGATAATGTCAAACAAACTATTAATTCAATTAGGCCTGACCGCGCCCAATCGTCCAATGCATGACGCTTTTAACCAAGAGGTGCATCGAGAAAGACTGTATGATCTCAACGCTTTGAAAGAATTAATTCAAACAAATCTTCCACTGTTAAATGAACAACAGAAGTATGTATTTGAAACTCTTATGAAAGTAACAAATGATGAAACTGGAGGGATTTACTTCTTAGATGCACCTGGTGGTACAGGAAAAACTTTTTTGATTTCATTAATATTAGCAACAATTCGCTCACAAAATAAAATTGCACTTGCACTCGCTTCGTCCGGAATCGCAGCAACTTTGCTTGAAGGTGGTCGAACAGCCCATTCAGCACTAAAATTGCCATTAAATATGCAAAGCAATGAAACTCCAACCTGCAACATTTCGAAGAACTCTGCAATGGCAAAGGTTTTGCAGCAATGTAAATTGATTGTTTGGGATGAATGCACGATGGCACATAAAAAATCTTTGGAGGCTTTGGACAGAACCTTAAAAGATCTACGGAGCAATAATAACCGATTTGGTGGTGCAATGATTTTATTAGCAGGAGATTTTCGTCAAACATTGCCGGTGATTCCACGATCAACGCCAGCTGATGAACTCAATGCATGTCTAAAGTCCTCCAGTTTATGGAAACATGTCAAAGTACTTCATTTAAGCAAGAATATGCGTGTCGAGTTGCAAAATGACCAATCTGGAAACATATTCTCTAAACAACTCATTGACATTGGTAATGGCAAATTTCCTATAGACATGTTGACTGGCTGCATTAACTTTCCTCAAAGTTTTTGTCAGTTAACTCGATCAAAAGATGAACTTATTCAGAAGGTGTTTCCAGATGTTTCTCAAAATTACAGAAACCATGATTGGTTGAGCGAACGAGCTATACTGGCTGCAAAAAACATAGATGTAAATGTATTAAATTTCAAAATTCAAGAACAAATTACAGGCGAATTGAGGATATATAAATCAGTTGATTCGGCTACTAATCAAGATGATGTAGTCAACTATCCACCGGAATTTTTAAACTCGCTGGATTTGCCAGGATTGCCACCTCACAATCTTCAATTAAAAGTTGGATCGGTGGTAATAATGTTGCGAAATATCAACCAACCGCGTCTTTGCAACGGTACACGGGTAGCGATAAAAAAATTACTAAACAATGTGATAGAAGCAACTATACTTATAGGAAAGTATAAAGGAGAAGATGTTCTCATACCGCGCATCCCAATGATTCCGACTGATGTGCCATTTGAGTTTAAACGACTACAGTTTCCAGTGTGTCTTGCTTTTGCTATGACTATAAACAAGTCCCAGGGGCAATCATTAAGTGCTTTGTGGTATACGATGTTTTTTGTTTGATTACCTGGCGCATAGATAAACAAATCTGATGGTTTTCCAACACGGGAACAGGCAACATACAATTGACCATGGGAGAAACATGGGTTTTCTAGATTAATACCACAAAGCACTACAATGATAATAATAATAATTATGATTCACATGATTAACAATAAAGCGATTACTTACTTTTAAATCCTTATATATGTTTTATTTAATTATTTTTTATTCACAACGCCCTATCACCAGGGTGACGGTTCTGTTCAGGAGAATTTTTTAATATACGTAGGCACAAAAACTGCCACATTACAAATCTTTTTGACAGGACGAAATCTGTCGGGTCAGCTAGTAATTTATTAAAAATATTATAAGTAATTTAAAATATCCTTGGTTGACAAACTGTCTCTGCTCAGAATTGTTTTTCATATACAATTATAACATTATATCACTAAATTCAAATTTAATATCATCTATTACAGTGACCCACTTGTAATCTACTGCACAGCAGAGAAACATTTACTTACCCACTTTTCAAATATAAAAATAATAATAAGTTTTTAACTCTAAAAAAAATTTAATTTTGTAGCTTTCTGAACATCATCATGCAGTCAAGGACAAAAATGATTTTGAAGATGATTAATCATAAAGTAGAACCAAACCAAAATATAAAAAACCAAAGATGTCAATTGAAGCTTGTGATATCGATCAAGTAACAAATAATTTATTTAATGAAATAATGCAAAATAAATCTAACTTTGGGGAGACTCCTATGTCAGTTCATGAGTCAAAAAAAACAAGTATAATATCTGAAACTACCTGTAGTAGGGACACAAATGATTGGGTTCCACCTAATAATACCATTTTAAGTACTGATTC
This sequence comes from Tetraneura akinire, assembly GCA_021307375.1. Taxonomy (NCBI): domain Eukaryota; kingdom Metazoa; phylum Arthropoda; class Insecta; order Hemiptera; family Aphididae; genus Tetraneura; species Tetraneura akinire. Next base: position 25,502,481 of record JAIUCT010000007.1, on the reverse strand, counting down.
ATCTAGTCATAATAATGATAAAGGTTGCTCTCGCCAGTTATTTGGAACTAATATAGATAGTTCTAATTCTACGTCATCATCTACAAGTGTATCAGATGAAATTGTGGGCGTTGAAGGTAGGAAAAAGAAAAGAAAAGGTAACAAAAAGATAAATAAGAAAAATGAAAAAGAAAGTGGTAAAGGAAAAAATGTTCAGCCTAACCCATGTTCAAAAACAAAATGCCAGAACAATTGTAAAAATAAATTTACTGAAGACGAAAGGAAAATAATTTTTGAGGAATACTGGAATATAAGTGATCGAAATGGAAGACGTGACTATTTGATAAGTTGCATGGAAGAATCAGAAATAAAAAGGAAACGTGTACAAAAGTCAAATTTGCGTAAAATAACAAGGTTTTATTATTTTACTCTAAATGGAAGAAAACAAAAGATATGCCAGCAGTATCTTTTAAAAACATTAAATATTACTCAAAGATTTTTAAGTTACACGTATGAAAAATTGTCACCCTTGGGAAAGTCAAATCCCGATAGCCGTGGTAAAGGCCGTCCCAAAAATAAAATGGATGAACTAGTTTAATCAAATATTTATAAATTTATAAAAAATCTTCCAGCTGTTCAGTCTCATTATTGTAGATCTTCGACAACAAAAAAATATCTACCTAAAGAATTTGAAATTATTGAACGCGTTTTTCGATTATATAAAAGTAACTGTGAATCAAATGGGTTAAAAATGTGTCAAGTGCTGTATTTAGAAGAATTTTTCGTGAAAAGTTTAATTTGGGTTTTCATTTACCTAAAAAGGACAAGTGTAATAAATGTACTAAATTCAAAAATATAAAAGAAACAGGAGATTTAAATGAAAATGAACTTCAACAAGAAAGATAACACGCAATTGATAAAGAACAGAGCAAAGAGGCATTTTTGACCAAGAGCTATCAAAATGCGATGGAAATTTTCTCTGTGTAAGTTTTGATTTACAAAAAGTGCTCAGTACACTATATTCAGACAACATGAACTTATATTATAGCAGGAAATATAGTACTTATAATTGTACTGTATACGAATCAGGAAGTAGAAATTCTTACTGTTACTTATGGGGAGAAATAGATGGTTTACGTGGCTCTAATGAAATAGTAACATGTATCTTTAAATACCCAACTGCATTAAATGAACAGAATAAATTTGAATCAGTTGCATTATACTGTGATTCTTGCGCGGGACAAAATAAAAACTGAGCAATGATAACTATGATAAAATATGGTTTAATGAATGTATGGACTAAAATTAAGGAAATAAAAATAACTTATTTATTGCCAGGACACACGTATATGCTTATAGTTTCAGTACACTCAGTGATTGAACGTTGTATTAAAAAAAAAACCATATGGGGTCCATCCGAATGGCCGACCATAATTAGAAATGCTAGAATATATCCAAAACCTTATATAGTTATTGATCTTAAGTTTATAGATTTTTTGGACTGGAAAATGCTTGCTGCACAGTGGTATAGTCCTCAATTAAAATGTAACGAAGGGAAACAAAAAATTAACAAAAAAATCAAATATCCAAAGTGAAGTCATTTGTATTCACAAAAATTATGAACGAATTATCAGAAGAACAAATTACCATACATGTTTACTTTTCGTATAATGCAGAAGAGGTACCTCTTACACTAGCAAAAAAGAAAAAGAATAACCATGACAAATTAGAAGTTTCTAAATGTTATCAACGTGCACTAACCATTGCAACTAAAAAAATATGATGATCTGTATAAATTGTGCAGGGGCGGCATTATTCCTAACTCATACCATTTAGAGTATTTTAGTATGAATACTAGTGAAGAAAAAGCTGACTGCTTAGATGAAACGGATACAGAAGAATCATCTACAAGTAGTGATGACGAATAATTTGGTTTTAATTTTTAAAAAAATACTAATTTTTTATTACATTTCTATGTTATTTGTTTTTTTATTTTATTGTACGAGTTGTATTTTGTTTATTTTTACCTAACGAGTTGTTTTTGTTTATAATTATTTATAAAATATAAAAAAAGTTATTCATAAAATAAGAAAGCAATATTCAAATTTATTAAAAAAAAACTTGTTGAAATTGACTTGTAATTAATTGTAATGACGTGTGTATATTGTGTCGTAAAATACATTTTTCGATGGTGCTTGAAGCATTTTATTAGTAAATAAGTGACAAAAGTACAAGTAAGCAAATTAAAATATGGTAAACACCAAAAATAAAATTTAGGTATTTACTAAAAAATCAAAAAGTTATATTACTCTATGGAATTAGAATTATCTTAAAGATAAATATAATACGTATATGTGAAAAAAAAAAATTGATGGACTATCTATAAAACAACAAAATTTATACCATTTTGAAAATAAAAAAAAAGATAAAATCGTTTTTGGGCTCTCCTTAACAATTTGAAATGTGTCGCTTACAGCAAATAGCCTTTTAACCGACAATGTATTTTTCTTATTATTTTTTTCTCAATACTTTTCTGTCTTGTCTCAATTTTTTTTTATAACTGTTTAAAGTTGATATTTTTAGTTTAAACAAAAATCTTAGCATCCATACAAGTTAACCTTAATACTTTTACAATACAAATTAATAAAAGAGCCTGAAAAATTGGAAAATGTTTAAACATTTTATTGAAACATATCTTATTGTATTTCCAAAATATTAGAAAAATCTCAAGTTTCAATTTTTTTTTATAAGTTTAAGTTGAAATTTTTTTAGTAAAATCCTACCTATAAATACCTATTTAAAGTATTTGTATGGATTCATCTTATTATATTTCAATATTTTACAATAATGTTAAATAAAATTTACAAAAATTTTATTGAAGCTAAAATACATTTTACTTAACTCAGTTCCAATTAATTGTGAATTATTACCTTTTTGGTTTTTTTTTCTATATAGCTGTTTAAAGAATAAAATAAATCAAGGGAAGGGATACTGGTGTTGATGGGATACAGGTGTAAAGAGGATAGTGTTAAATTTTGATTAACATTTGAATGCGAAGATAAATCATTACATTCGAAAAACGATTATGATCGAAGTACTGTCAGATTTGGGTAGTTATTTAGGTGACTCATTTAGGGGTTATATGATAAATTATTTATATTTATCGTAGAGATTAATAAATGTAAAAATTTTAATCTGTACCAATATATAAGTATATTATTATCTGATGAACTTCGCTCAAAATCGTTTTCACGAATGTATTAACTTATCATTGGCTCATTGCATTTAAATGGTAATCTTTATACGTGTATTCCTTCCACACCGACACCAGTATCCCTTCCTTTGCTTTTTGTATTTAATAAAGATGTTTTTGATAATGGTAATGCAAATCGTTATCAATTTATTAGACATGATTTCTGACATCTGTAGTCGAATAGGTAGGTAGGTTTGTAGATATTTATAAATTATAATTAATTATCTATCTAATACATATATAGGTACCTAGCTATAATTAATTGTCTATTTCTACCGTATCTTATACGGTAGGTACTTATAGGTTTCTATAATTATCATTATTTAAACGGTACGATTTGTTAGGAATAGGTAATGACAAAAAAGAATAAAAATACTATTTTAATAACTACATAGGTACTTTTTATTTTATTTATTACACAAATATGTCTATAGACAATAGACTATAGAACTATATTATGTAGATACATATAAAAAAAAAAAAAAAAAAATTCGTTCGTTTATTCCGACGATAATAAATAATAATTTAACATAATATTGCACATGATTAAATAAATTTGTACGTAAATGTCATGCAGTCGCATTTTATTTGTAAGATTTTTGCCAAATTTGCAACAGAAGAATTGCCGAATGGAACCTGTAAAAGACTACTAGCGGTAACGACACGCGCGACAGCAATCCCCAAGAGAGCAAGCCCATGAATCGCAACTGTCGCTCTTGATTGATCCAACTCTGCGTGATGAACGAATCGAATATCCACAACGCGATATTGCTGCATAATAAGTACGTGATAGTCTGAACGGAAAATGACTAATTAGTATACAAAGTAAATAAATACCGTTAAGGATTTCAACATAACGTAGGTGAGTGTAGTACCTATAACTATGACTATAGTTGGTTAAAATAGTTGGAATATTTTTTTCTTTTTATACGAATATATTAATTAATAATATATTATAAAATAAACACGCACTGCAGTGATTAAATGTAATGCTTATAATATTAAAGTTTATTTTTAGACTATAGATATATAATTTTGAATTTCACATTTTGAGCGAAGCGAAAAATGTATTGGTTTTACAACGATGTGCATTTTTTTTTTTTTTTTTTTTTATGTCTGAAGACACTTATTGACTTATTCTACCCGAAATAATGCTCCGATTTTCACTAATAGCATATGTTTCCGGTTGGAAAGTGGATGTAGTTGGTACTTTATTTAGGTTATTTTTCGAATTTCTCAAAATTGACCCTATGTGATAAAAAAAACGACGTTTTTCACGAAAATTGAAATTTCGACGAATTTTATTTCAATATTTCACGATAACTCAGACAATTTTGAAGTTAAAGAATTAAACATTTTTTGGAGTATTGAAATAGATACTATATATATGTGTTAAAATATATTTTACTTAACTCAGTTCCAATTAATTGTTAAATATTACATTTACGATTTTTTTTTATAGCTGTTTAAAGTATAAAAAAGAAAGGGTGGGTTCTGGGTTACTGGTGTGGTTGGAAAATGGGTGTAAAGAGGATAGTGTTGAATTTTGATTACAATTTGAATGCTATGATAAATTATTACATTCAAAAATGATACTGAGTGATGTACTGTCAGATTTCGGTATTTAGGTGACTCATTTAGGGGTTTTATGATGGAATAATTTTATTATGGAACGAAGAGACTGATAAATGCAAACATTTTATTTAATTATCTGATGAATTTCGCCCAAAATCGTTTTTTGAATGTAATGATTTATCATTGCATTCAAATGTTAATCAAAATTCAATATCTTCTTTATACGTATATCCCTTCCCTTGCTTTTTACATTGCTGAATAACTATTATACGTTTCTAAAAATGTATAAAGCTATCTATGCAAATACGCAATTTACACGTGCAAATGTTTTAGTATTCGTATAGCGCATGGGTACAGGAATTTCTACTAAGTTGAGTAAAATATTTAAACATGTTTTATTCAACGAAATTTTTCAAAGTCAAAATTAGTATTAAAATGGATTTGTTTTTCCGTGGAGAAAGTATAAGCTCCAATTAATTCATAAGTCGCTCCATTTGAAAAATACGATAAGTACCTAAATTGATTTTTTAAATATATTTTGCTATATACTCGTGTGATTGCTTAAATATTTTAAAAATTTATTTTCTGATCTATGTGCGTTTATGTTAAAGTTAATTGTAATTTGTTAATCAAATTATAAAACTGCAGTATTGAATTAAAATTATATTATGATGAAAAAATGTGCAAGGTATACCTGACGTCCGGGTTTGGTTAAAAGTTGATGTCTGGACCAAGAACTTCTCCTGTAAGCCTCGGACAGAAGAGAGCTTTGTATGGCTACGTGAATGAGTTGGAGCGCGTTGACTCCGGTCAGCATAGTGTCAACTTTTTGATCTGAACTATCGGGTTGTGCGATCATTATTCCAACGGCGCCAACCATTATGCTGCACAACGCGTACATTATGACACCGGCGCTGGACACCGTGGCCAGCATCGAGTCTAATGTGGTCAGACGGTTGCCGTTGTGACACAGTTTGCGCACTTGGTACAGGCCCACGCAGCCTAGCAATGCGCTTGTAGCCAGAATGATGGCCAGCGTGGTGGATGTCATCCAGAACAGTGTGTCCGACGCGAAATCCACGTCGTCCTTGACCACCAAGAATATAATGACCACCACGATGACCATGACCAACGTCAATAGCCCTAGAAACAGACCCTTGTTGGCACCCGAGAAACTCACTCCTTGCGACACATACATTCGGCCAAGCTGAGCGTCCTTTTGATCCTTTGGCATTGACGGCAGCACTTTTTGATGATCTGCGCGTTTTATCGGCTTTATTTGACTAACGCCCACGTTCCTACCCATCACGTACGTCACCCCGGCTGCTATTAAACTGCGGAGAATACATTAAGGATTACACACAAAATCGGTATAAGTAATAAGTATTATACCTATACTATACTCAAATACGAATATTTATAGTAAAATTTACATTTTTTATAACAAAATCGGAATCGTTTTCTAAAAGAATTAATTTTCTAAATATAATTATATTTTTCGAAATTTGATTAATGATATTTATTGATGAAGTATTAACTTGTGGATAATATATTTAAATAAATAAAAACCAATTTGTGTTTTGCCCTGATGATGGTAACTTTGTTATCGAAAATTCAAAATACGTATTTCTTTAAATAAAACTAAAATTTTTTGTGGATTAGGATTTTTATTTATTTAAATTTGATTAATGAACTAAGTTGATTTCAAAATTGGTGTTTAAGTCTAATAAAAATTATTTGTATGTGGTATGATTATAATATACCTATATGGCTATATACCTAATACCTATAAGTAATAATTATATAATATAAAATAAATACTTAGATTTATCTTACCTAAATTGTACGATGAACGGATACAAATACGGCATGGAAGACGTCAATAGTTGACCCAGAGAATTGTTATTTAGACAATGGTGAAGAGTCACTACTTGCGTCACATGATTTTCGGACACCGGTTGATAAACTGAATTTCCGAATGTTCCATTGTAATTTACTATAATATAATATAATATAATATAATATAATATAATATAATGTGCAAATTACAATTAACGAGACTAATATCAACACTCAACATTTTATTTTATGAAAGTATATCTATCGCTTGCGGTTATAAAACTAAAATACCTAAGACCTAAGAGTTCATGAACTATATAATACATAATTTTGATGAAATTTAATTGTACGATTATATATTTTTATTAATATTATATTTATAGAAATATAATTAATAAAAAAAAAAAAATTGTAATAATTACTACCCTGACCTAATGCTTTATACTATAAAGATTAAAGATGTATTAGCCGTAAGGATATAACCGTTAAAAATAAATAATAATCAAAAAATATACCTGTTTTGAGGTCTCGTGTATGCCTAGAGGTGATAAACCTGGGAAATCCTCGCAGGTGCAACGGAGTAGGAACGTCGGGTTCATAAGACGCCGCCGACATGCTTATGCTCGACGTCTGTGCTAAATGGATAAAATAAATCCATTCGATACCACTTTCCCAGATTACTAATCGCACCCATAGAGCAATGTTCGTGGCAGCTAAATGCATGAATCCGAATCTAGCCGCCAAACCAAATCGTTCTACCAATACCTAAACGTGCGCAAGTTGGTTAAATTAAGTTAAAATAGATTTTTTTATAGTAATGTTTAATTTTTTTGCCATATAATGTATAATAAATAATATGTAATATTGATAGGGTAGTGTTACTGTTATGAATTTCAATAATATTAGCGATAAAAATAAATTGGACGTCTTTCGTGTAAAATAATAATAACTATATGAAAAATAGTATTTATTAATATTTAATTAAACGGACTTGTTTCGTATCACTACTATCACATAACTCATATTTAGAATATTATGATAAATTTTACATTTTTTTTTTTTAACTCGTTACAAATTGATATAAATACACAGCGCCATATAATGACGACTATTTATTGTATTAATAGGCGATATAGTTAAGGCTATAGGCTATAGAGTTTTGAATATATTTATCTTGCTGACTAATTATTTTGATTAATTTATTTGTTTTATTGTAGGTACCTAATAAAAATATTTGCATTTTACTATTTTAAGTTTATATGTTACCATATAATAATAGCCGTCAAGACAAAGATTACCAATATAGTTATAAAGTATTATTAATGTTTCGTCGTTTCTGGTTTCCTCACATCCTTGATTTCTGGATACCTAATTTAACAATAATCCTTCGTCTACATTCGATAATATGCTGTTGTTCTTTTCATACGATCCAATATAATATACTCCGTAATCCGTACGTAAATCATAATATTATTATATATATTATAATGTTTTTTTTTAAAAAAAAATATTGCTAATAATTATTGGACATACAAGATGCAACACACAACAGTACAGAACAATGTCATGCCCGACCGCATATAAGCATTCTACATATGAGCTCAGCACCTGTGTATAAATCAAGCGTTATGATTAGTTTATTTGAAAATACCACCAAATATTTATTTGTTATGATAAATTGATAACAAATAAATATTTGGCGGTATTTTCAAATAAACCAATCATAACGCTTGATTTATACACAGGTGCCGAGCTCATAATATTATGTATTTTTATAGAATGCTTATATGCTGCTCGAGTGCTCAACCATAGTATAGTATATATTATAATTAGGGCCTGAATTTAAATGCCCTTAAAAAAGCATTTTACCACAAAAATGACTTTATAATGCCGGATATATTTTTTAATTAAATTTTTGGAAAATAGACATATTATTAAAAGAGATTGTAAATTGATAAAGTTAATAACATCATAGAGTATTATTGTAATTGTCACTTAAAAAATGGTATATGTGGGTTACGCCCATCTTACGTTTTTAATTTTCATGTGCCTTTTTGATTTTAGTGATAATTTGTGGGTTGCGCCCTTTTTACGTTTTTAATTTCTTTAAAATTATAATGTAAATTGTGTATAATCATGGTTACACACGAGATACCAATATCATTATTATTATTTTACCGCGAAAATTATTTTATAACTAATCAAACGTTTTGTTATCATATTTTGTATGTAATGAACTGACGATTAGATTATATCAACCTAACCATTTAATAATATTAATAAAATTATCACGTTTATAGTGTACCTAAAATATGTCAAATTTCCATTTGGTACAAAATGTTTAGTGTTAAAAGTGTGGTATGCGCCCTTTCTACGGTTCAAATTAAAATTTTATTTTAAAAAAAGGGCATTTTCGTTATAGGAAAATACTTAGTTCATGTTTAGAAATACCCTTCTAACAGATTATGCTCCTAATTTTTCTGAAAATTTTGCTACCAAAAAGTCGATTTTCGATTTTTATGGGTTACGCCCTTTCTACAAAACACCATCGATATATTTTGGCCGTTTTGGAGAAATATTATTCATTCTAAACATACTATTATAGTAATATATATTAAAATTTATGTAAAATTTAAATTCTTAGTAAGCCTATTGTACTTACTAAATTTTGAGCATTGCATTGAACAATAATAATTTATCGTTAGATGTTAGATAATATTTTGAATACAGGCTAAATTTTATCGTACCTATATTGAACAAATATGCATTAAAAACCAATAAAGTGACCCAATAATGCTAAAAATGCAATAAAAATGAAAAAACCTCGAATATGTAAAAAAATGATGCAAAATCAAATTTGTAGTTTTGAAACCCTCGTTATATGAAACGAATTATGTACTTAGAAAGCACTGTGTAATATCTACCAAAAAAATATGCACTTTGCATTGAAATCCGGGCCCTAATTATAATATACAATAAATACATTTTATATTTTTATATAATAATTAATATGCATGAATAAAACGAACTAGATATAGGAGAAGGTCAATAATAGAATAAAACGGCTCGTGAATGGTGTAGTCATTCTCTCAAAACCAAAAATTTAAATTGTGTGTGAAAATAAAAGTGACGTATTCTTTCGGCTAATACGTCGACTCTTTTGTGTGCTGTTTCGTTCGAAAACTGTCTAAATGACGATCGAAATATTATGAAATGTAAACACATTCATAATTCATATAATATAATACGGCTCATTCGGAATGTTATTATTATTCACTATCGTGGTAACTCCGATAATGATGCGGAATAATAATATTATAATAATAATAATAATAATAATAATATTATGTTCGCGAAGAATATTTTCCAACATAATAAAACAATTTTTGTTTTCATACAAACTGCGCATGATGATTTTTTAATCTTTTAGTAAGCGGTGCGTGATTCCTAAGTACGAATCACGAAGTATATATAATATATATATGTACCTACTACCTAGGTATATAAAAAATAGGCATATACATTATACACATATACCGCCACGTCATGGATTGCGATCATAATAGATTTTCTTAAAATAAATATATCTTTATATAAACATATTGTAATAATATATATATTATTATAGTTAATAATTTAATACGATAATCTGAAAATTAAAAGTCGTTATTAACGAGAAGAATATTCATTTCACGTTCTAAAATCTTGGATAATAATATGTACGAAATTTTGTATTTTTGAATAATTTATATCTAACGCATATAGGTAGATATAGTATAAGCGCAAAAAGTATTTTAAAATCATTTCTTGTAATTATTATACTTTTTGTAAAATATATTATTTAATGTGTTACATATTTTTTGCGATAATAAAATATAATTTAAATATATATTTTTCGGTACCTATATATAATATTATGTAGGTATACTATAATTGTATATTAATACTATGGTAATTAATAGCTAGGTATATAATAGTTATCAATATAATAATGATTATTTTACCTGTGAATTTATAAAAAGAAAATGCATTTGTAGGAACGTAAACAGTCCATGTAGTATAGGATGCACGAATATGACATCGTTTAAACAGCTTATGTCCATCATGGAGTGCATGGCCATTTCCAAGCCGTTGAACACAAGGGTTCCCAAACCAAATACTAAACATAAATCATCATTCATCAGGCACTGTCGCTTAATTGATTAATATATATTATATCGTATTAAAAATATTTTTTAATTTTGTAACAAAATAAAATCTAAAATCTTATTCGAAGTACTATATAAATACAATTTTTGAATTGGTATAGTTTATATAGTTTATTTATATAATATAATAACCAAAAACCAACTAATAACTATAAGAATAATGTTTAATCATTAACCTTTACGGTTTTAACTATACACACTATGAGAGTATAATATGGTGACATTTTGTTTTGAAATGATTGTAATAAAAAATAAAAAAAAACATAAATATATATTATAGGTTATATCTTATATGAGTATATTATATTATAATATTGTTTACCTTATGGTTATAATATTCGTTTAAATTGTGTTCATCAAGTTTATTAACATATATTCTTAATAGGTACCTATTACTATTAAATACTATTAATACTATTAATTACTATTACTATTTACTATTAAATGTAACCATATACACTTATGCCTCTATAGTGAAATAAATCATTTTAGGTATAGAAAATACAAATTACTATTTACTAAAGATATAACGACTAAATTTCCATAACTATAATTATTTTATGAAACGTTTAACAAAAAATTATATAATAGGTAGGTACATATAAATTAATAAAATAATAAGTGATAAAATCGACAGTTACATCAACAGATAACAGATGTAAAAAAAGGCTAAAATGGCCTTGATATATCTTTATGATAAAATTTCGAACTTTTACTTAAATATTCCACAAGAATAAAATATAAATATTTTCTTCAATTAATACTGTAGGTCTGTATAGGTATTATTTTTATTTATATTTAATTAAAATATGAATCCTTATAATTTTATATACTTTTATTATACATGTCAATATGTGATGTTTCTAATTGTTGACCTTTTATCTTTATTAAAAAAATATTTAAATACTTTCAACAGGAATGACCGCATAAAACATTTATTATTTATTTGTATTTTTGTCGTCTAATTTTTTTAAACCATATACTTCTAATATTTTATGTATTAGAATATTATTTTAAAAACGGTCGAATGTTTTTTTCATTTTTTTACTTTTTATATAAATTATTTATTTATATATAGAATTTAATAACTTTAATTACACTAGCTAATAAAATATGTATTATATAAATTAACTCACCTAAAGCTCCGACCCTTAAATAGAAACTGGTATCTGAAGTTTTCGAACGCGAAATATGCGCTCGTTTCAACGAACTGAATCGTTTTAAAGAGCTGAATCTATTCAATGTGAATATACCCGGTGACGAAGAATCCGACGTGACGATTTCAGAATCGTCCGACGTCAAGCTGACACACGAATCGATTAACACCCATATGTATATGCATAAGATTACTGCAATACTACCCAAGTATAAGTACATGAGATAAATACCCTGCAAGGACAGTAACTTGACAGGATTGTCCATAACTTCTATTAAACATATGGCAAACATGAGGATGACCAGCATCATACCGTATAACGAGCTCATTGTGACCCAAAAGTGGTGACTGTAATTGTTAGAAAAATAAAATTTGGTAATGTAATTTTTTTATAATAGGTATTTATAATTCTGTAGTCAAAATATTGTACATAACAATATTATATATTATTCATTATATGTATAAACTAATACAATTTATCGTTACGATCATAAGCGCAATTTGGTGGGTGCTTGTAGAGCATAGCACCCCCAAATTTTATTTTACCATCACCAAAATTATATTATTATATTCATATTTTTTTAATTATATAATTATTGGTTATTGGTGTTAATATTGAATGTTTATTGTTAAAACTACATTCCAAGTATACTAATAAGATATACAGGTAAAATAATTTTTAGCACCCCCGAAATTTTTACCCAAATTGCGCCTACGGGTACGATCTATTGTTTTATATATAGAAGGTATAAATTGTATATATTAATAAAATACTATGTCCATATAAGTATAAACTTACAACGATTCTGTGTGTAGTAGCATATCAGTTCCTTTACTGGTTAACATATTTATGAGATTTCGACTGCTTTTGAGTTTGGGCCTTTCACCGCGGCCCATTTTGGAAGATTTCTTGACTAATTTTCGATTTATGTGTGAAAAATGATCGTCAAGACTGTCTTGTTCCGTTAGTTCACATATGCTATGCACTGAAAAATAAGTTGACTGTATTATATAATATTATAATATATCGAAAACGTAGGTACTTATATTTATTTTATTAAATTAGTGGGATATACCTACTCGTTTAGATATACATACTTGTATACTTTAAAGAAAAATATTCTTTATTTTATTTTTAAAATATTAGATATAGGTGTTTTAATTTATAGTTACAGCTATAATTAATATAAAATTATAAACTGTAACAGAAACGTATGTGATAATAATTGTACTTGTATTATTATTGTACCTAATAATTTTATTTTATTTTATTTTTTTTTTTTTTAAAGAAGTTTTTAATAAAACGTACCTATTCAAAACGTAGGCATATTTACTACAATTATTATTGTCAAGTGGATCGTATTTATTGTGTAGTATAAAATTAATTTCGCAGTTTAATTTTTATGAAAATTTAAATTGAATATATATTATTATCTAAACATGGAATATCTATTAAGAATAGACTATATATGTAATATATATATTATAATATTTAACTAACAGTAGGTTTATTTGTTTCTTCTATACGAGTAAACTCATAATATAAATATGAGTATACTGCTGTAGTCTATAATATTATATGTTTTTTTTTTTATTTTACATCATATACCTGAGAATATTTAATAAATATTATGATAAAATATTAAAATTATTCAATCCGAAGAATTAATTAATTATATAGAATAATATAATATTTTCGTTTATAATTAGGTATATATGATTATAATACTATTTATAATAGCGTTTTAAATTTTTAAACACATGGATGATTACGGTTAGAAATTTAGAATATATATTTAATTTTGTGTAAAAAAAAAAAAAAAAACAAAGAGTTTAAATAATTATTATAAGTTATAACAATACTATAGAGGTAATACTATATAAACGCTGAAATTTCCCTTTCAAAACTAACGTTTAAATAATTCGTTTCCACTTGTCGACGTAGTGCGCATTACAATATTATACGTAAGTAAATATGAATTTCACAAGACATTAATGGTACCAGAACCAAAGTTGTGTTTCTACAATATTCTGCTTATGAGGTATACATATTTGTATATTATGTACAGAGTGTTTTACTCTTATGGTAACACGCGATTTCATTCGAAAATTTGTATAGATCGAAAATAGGATTTTTTGCAATTGATACGAAATACGAATACACATTTTAGTAGTTTTGGTTTATGCATAATACGCATTATAACTTACACTAAATTTATATTAAATATAAAATATTATATATATGAAAGATTTGAATTTTGAATAAAACAAACTTTTTTTTATACATTGAAAATTAGACAAGACAATCTTATTAGTATTTAGTTTTATAGCGCATGTGTATGCACCAAAATAATTCAAATGCTATCGATCATATAAATATTAAATATATGTGCGTTTGTAAATTTGTTATCCCTTTGTTTACGAATTTTCTGATCTGAGGTCATCAGGCTGAAATAGTTTTTGTTATCATTTGAGTGAAATATTGTTCATTATAGTCGTCATTCGTTAAGTTTATATAGCGTGTAGTCGTAGTTTATAGACTATGTAAAAAATTACAATATGTAAGTCATCCGAAATGACGTTTGTTGCACAGATAAAATATAAGATTAACTAGACCATATTAATAATGTATAATAATGTATACCATTGTCATAACTCATAATCTATTTATACGTAGTAATCTCTACGTATTTAGTAGTGTTTTGATGTTTATGATTTTACAATATAATAATTTTAATATTAAATAATATGTAGGCGCGGATCCAGGGGGCTATGGGGCTTTATCCTCTCTTTTTGGACGTGTTATATGTTGTATACTTGTGTAGGCATGTAATAAATACTTAATATAGCAATATAAGTACGTCTTAATATCCATTATCCATACATATACATTTAAAATGTAAATATAATTATTGCTAATATTAATATCAAATGTTATCAATCAAAGCGTGTAGAAATTATCAGAAACAATTATTTGATACCTACAGTTACAAGTTATTAGAATATTAGTTAACAACGAACTTTTGATTTAAATTAAATAATAACACAATCGATGTTTTTAATTTTCCATATTAACAAATCGTAATTTTGTATTATTATATTTGAATTACGTAAAGAATATGGGAGAAGAGAAAAGAAAAATATTTTCATTTAAAAATATATTATAGATTATATTTTTTATGTCTATTTACTAATATTATATAATAATCTTACGAAATAAAATGTCAATACCATAATAGTTGTTTTGATAAAATTTATAGGGATCTACGACAACTGAGCGCGGAAAAATTGAGCATAGACAATTGAGCGTGAGAAAATTGAGAAAGAATAGAAAATTGAGCGCAGAAAAATTAAAAATATAAAATAAAAACTTCTGTAATAATAAAATAATAATATAAACAAAATAAATGATATAAAAATGTTACAAAGATATTAAATATTATGTTAAATTCCTTTTAAAAAAATTTCAATTAATCTTGACTCAAATTGTTCAAAAATATTTTTAATTCTTGACGCTGAATCATCATACTTTTTCTTTTTATGTCTTTGTTCGTTTCCTGCAATATATTGATGGATTTTCATTCGATTTATTTTCTCTTCTTTTGTGGACTTTGGTGGACTACATTTAATGTTGATTTAAATGAATTGTGCCAACCTTCAATTAAAACTTTTGTGATATTATTATTAATTTATCTTGAATTATTTAGTTATCAGATCTACACGAATATGCGCAAAAAATGTTTCGTGCTTAATTATTGTCTCGTGTTCAATTGCTCTGTGCTCAATTGTCTGTGATTAATTTTCTTGCGCTCGATTGTCGGGATACCGATTTATAGATTTAAGATTTGCAATTATTTATTTCAAGTTAAAATACATTCAACAAATGTTTTATTTTTTTGTAGTTAGGTCAAGTATTGAATTCATATTAATACCATGATGTATTTTTAAATATTATTTGTCAGGGGCGGACTGGGACTAAATATCAGGTCGGGAAATCTTAATTTTAACAGCCCTTCATAATTTTCCAGCCCAAATATGTCAATAACCAAATTATATAGGAATATTAAAATTTCACATAAGTAATAACTTAAAAAGATAGTAAATCAACATAATATAATAGTTTATATATAAAATAATAATATATAATAAAATAAATAAAATATATACAATATATAATAAATATATATATATCATATATGTAATATTAAATATGTAATTTCATCAATGCTATTAGAACCATTACCATTTGTATAACATTCTCAAGATTTATTAATGTTTTACAAATAATAATAAATAATATTATATACTATATTAGGTGTCTACTCAGTAAATATTTAAATTATTGTTCTTTCACCCAAAGATAAAACTTTATTATTATATTTTTAAAAAAAATAATTATTATTTTATTAAATGGAACATTATAGGTAATCAAAATAAATTTTTTTAACGGGATGAGCATGTGTGCTCGCTGTGTGCGAACACGAATGATTGTGTGTGCTCTGTTTAGACGTTGCTTCGCACAACTTATTATTTGTGCGCCAAATTCACGTTCCAGATTTTTAGTTGTTGTTCGGCGATCATATCGTTCACGCTATTTACAGTAAAATAGTTAAATTGCTCCTTAAATCATGTCTCTTCAAGAAAAAAATTTAGTTTTGTTTGAACATGAGCTTAACGTACCTGTACCAGTCCCCATGGTCTTATTCCCTCTTGCCTTTTCTCGGCGAAAAGATCCTAATAAACTTAAGGCTTTTTTTTTAATTTCTTTTTGATTTCTGTGTACCTACGTGTTTGGAAATTTTTTCCCATGCATCTTGTTTTTTATTTTTTGAAAAATAAAATGCATGTTTTGGGTTCCATAACACTTCTTCTAGTTGATATTATTGAATCAACTGAATACATTCATCGTTTCTCCACTCCATTTTAATTTTCTAATTTTTTTTTTTTTTTTAAATGTAACTAAAACACTAACTAGCACAGTAGCACGTATAAATGTTGCGTTGGTTAACTTTTTCCGTCCAAACGGAGCAGTGCGTCCGGCAATTATGTCTTTGAGCTTTGAGCAATTATAATTTACCGACGACAATTGGATCGCGTTCGCTGTGCGTCGGGAATACTTGCGCGTGCTCGGAATACCGTCCAAACGATGTAAATTTGTGCGACGCACGGGGTGAGCACACATGCTCACCCCGTGCGTGCTCAAGTGTGGACGCACCTTAATAATACGAACAGCGGCCCACCGGGAATTTTCCTGGTATCCCTCCGGCCCAGTCCGCCCCCGTTATTTGTTTTCTGTCACAACTGATAACTCACAAAATTAATATTTTCACACACCAAATACATAATAGAAAATAGAAAACAACGTAGGTTTTGTTTTATTTTTAATAATTTTAAATGATAATACCATATTATGTACAATGATTAGAAAATTTGAAAAAAATCGTTTTAATTTTAATATTAGGTAGCCAGGTAGATATTTATTTTATTTATTATTTATTAATATTTTTAATAAATAATTAATAACTTGCACAATTTCTAAACACAAATACTCGTATACCTTCATGATTATATTATATTAATAATATGTTTTAAGGTTTAATTTAATTTTATATACGAGTATAATATACATATATGTATATCGTATATACTACACTAATAATTGCACCCTATTTATAAACTATTTGGAGCAGAGTTTTTCATAATAATACGACCGACTTTTAAATTTTGGCGACTTACCAATCATGACCTGACCTGACCTATAATTATATCAACATACATTTATTTTTTCATTTTACTCATATAAGCTTGACGATAATGTAATAACTTTAGATTACTAAAGTACCTCAATATTTCATATTCTGAATGTATTATTGGTTTTAAAATGATGTATCGATGATCTGGTATAGTTATAATCATAGTGTAAATACGAATACAGAAATTTTAGATAGATAGAAAGAAACATAATTATTTTATTCATTTATATTCTCAGTGATTTGTATAAGTCTTACTATTCTTGCAACTACTTGCACAGTTAGGTCCTTCAGCACAATTTGCGGAGAGTAAAAACATGGCTGTGCTAAATAATGACCGACAAGAGACTTGATGCTCTGTGCATGATGAATATACGAGTACACAAATCTATTGTAAAGAAATTAATGATAAATAATTTTTATGATGAAATTATTGATTGTTTTGGAAGAGATTCAAGACATTTACAGTTTATTTTTGAACAGTAAAATTAAATTTATATAATATCTAATATTAATAGATTATTAGTATTATTATACCTACTTAATTAAATGAAATATTAAGATATATATTTTTTTAATTTCATTTGAAATTTGAATGTAGATATAATTATTAAGAATTTTTCTTAAATAATTTATCATTAAATATTATACATTCAATTTTTATATTTTAAACGCTTACGGCTTATCTACTATATCTCTAAGAACATTTCAGCGGACGCCTATGGCAGTATCAGCTCATCTTTTTTAAATTTAAATTTTAACAACTGCCGAAGGGATATAGGTGTGCAAATCATAGTGTTTAATTTTAATTAGAATTTGAATGCAATAATAAACCATTGCATTAAGAAAAAACGATTCTGAGCGAATAAGTTTAGTCAGATAATTGATTAAAATTTAAAATTTTGACATATTTTATGAAATATTTAAAACGCAAAATTTTATCACACATATAGGAACAATATAGGTATACTATACACATATAGTAAATAAATGAAAACCATTTAAAATTTTCAAGTCTCTATCTTTAAAATTGCCTGAGTTATCGTGAAATATTGAAATCGAATTCGTCGAAATTTCATTTTTTGCGAAAAATGCCGTTTTTTCGTCATTTTTTCGCCGTTTTTTCTACCGCTTAGGGTCAATTTTGAGAAATTCGAAAAATGACTTAAATAAAGTACCAACTAGATCCACTTTGCTACCGGAAACATACCCTATTCGTGATAATCGGAGCATTATTTCGGGTAGTAAAAATGTTTACAGAAAAAAAAAAAAAATGACACATTGTAAAACCAATAATACATTCTTCGCTTCGCTCAAAATCTAAAATATACTGTCAGTATGATATATATAAATCTACGTCTTGTTTAATATGTATATACAGTATATATACACTTGCTTTTTTTTTCGATAAAAATCATTCAATTTTCTTCAGTCGTAATAAAAATATGTACTCGTAAACATATAATTTTTTTTTATTGTAATGTAATGTATTTTTTTGTTCGTCGAGTATAACATAACATTTACATCTCGTTCCGGTCCCTGTGGCACGTGTATTAAATACTTTCTCGCGTTGCGCATAATATTATATTATACGGTGTATTATGATAATATTATGATGTTCGATGGTCGAGATATGCCCATATAGCTTCATTATGTGTCTGTGTCTACATAGATAAAGATATCAACGCTTGTAATTTACACGAGAAAAACGGTTTTTTTTCATTTTTATTTCGTTCAAAGCTGTTTGTAATGATTTCATAATAACACGCGTGCTCGTATCACACGGTCGTAATAATTCAATAAATTATGGTAGAAGAAAAAAGTTACGACACGCGTAGGCATTGAAAAATATTCGGAATAACGCGTATAACGTTTTTTTTTCTTTCTAAACGAATTTTAATATTACGATGGTAATTTTATTTCACATTATTACGATGCATTTTTTTTCTTATAAATATTATTTCGAGCGTAAAATTTTAGGTTATGTACTTGTACCGATGTTTATATAATAACACGTAGAATAATTAATATATTATTACATCCTGATCCTATATATATACCTGTATATATATATATATATATATATATATATATGCGCGATTTACACGTTAGATCTCTAAACGTATATTTAAATTCAAATTATCTACATTATATTACAATTAAGCGAACAATGATCACACTTGTTGATTAGAATTTTATTTTTTGGCGCCGTACCTATATAATAATATAATATAGTGTAAATTGAATTCGAAAACATCTACGGATCTACGGAATAAAGTTTAAATATGATTGTTATAAAAATTATCGGATACGGTTTCGTAAAAACCGTCTACACAGATTATAGTGTATAGATGTAAGAAAAAAGAAAAAGAAGAAAAAAACTACTCGACATTTAAAATTTCTAATTGTTAAAATTTTCAATCTGAAACGACAATATATTATTAATTACATTAGTAATAAAAGTATATTTTGTACGTGTATATTAATTATTATTTATTATATAGTGATGTCATCTATAATTTATTTATATTAAAAATGTAAAAATATACTGAATATGTAAATGAATGATTTTTAAAAATTAATTGGAAATAGTTTAACCAAATGTACAATATAATCGAATAATTTATTATATAAAAGAGAAATAAGTTATTTTTGATGAGTTAATTTCAAAAATAATATTAACATTTTGTGTTTAAAGTTTATACAACTATATACGACTAGCATTTCTTAGTCCTAATTATTACCAAGAACAATTTTTCATATTATTTAGAATTTATTTTTAAAACAATATAAAATATTGTATATAATTAAATATACGAGTATATATTTATTGAAATAGTGAATTAATTATTAATTTAGTTAAATAAAAAGTCTAATAAATA
Source organism: Tetraneura akinire (assembly GCA_021307375.1). Classification (NCBI taxonomy): domain Eukaryota; kingdom Metazoa; phylum Arthropoda; class Insecta; order Hemiptera; family Aphididae; genus Tetraneura; species Tetraneura akinire. The sequence continues at coordinate 25,481,839 of JAIUCT010000007.1, read as the reverse complement.
TATAATTATTATTTATTATTTTTGATAAACTTATAAACTTATAGCATCAGAGCGAGCAGAGCGAACACCTATCAAAAGGTAATTTTTCTATTAGTGTCCACTTTTAAATATATTATTCGTAATTTGAAAATATCTCAAATTTTCTTCCTCCTGGGGCCCTAACAAACGTACTAGTGGCATTGATATCGACATATTCACATATTACAATATTATATTAATATAATACATTATATAAAATACTAATAGTTTGAAATTAAAAAATCAATATTCAACTGTTTTTTATTTTACGTAAAAACTGTACTTAACATTTTAAAGAACTTAAAAATTGTTAGTTTTACTACCCATTTAAATAAAAAATTATATGTTCAGTCGCATAAAATGCATAAAATATTATGTTAATTTTTTGTATTCAAGACAAATTTTAAAATTTAAATTATCGGTTTTGTGTTTATTGAGAAATCAGTAATATAATCAATAGGTAGGTATATTTTATTTAATTGAAAAAAAACTAATACTATATATTACATTATATACTTGTATAATAATTGAATTATCGAAAGTTTTTAACAACTATATAGTAATATACGACTGTATATTGAATTGGGTGATATAAAAATTAAACGAAATCGAATAATTAAAATGTTAACTTTCGATTTAAACAGAAAATAGAAAAGCATAATACAAATATAACCTAAACGTTACTCATATTAGGTAGGTACTATTTTTTTTTTTTTGTAGTGATGAGATGACGATAGAAATGTTTAAAATTTACGACTTTATTTATTATTACAGCCGGTTATTCGACATTAGAATAATTGCATAAATGACCTGTTATTTATATATAATATTATATTTATATCGAGTGAAAACACGATAGTCATAAAATAGTATAATAAATTAGAATTAATACGATTACTTACAGTGAAATTAAATACTTTATTATAATCATATAAATATTTATTTAAAAAAAAATTCTCTAAACTTATAAAAATGATTTTTATTATACCACTGATACGTCTTCGTATCGGTTTTTTCCCCTTATACGATAATAAATGTATAAGTATAACCAATTATTTATATTAGGTGCACATGCGCGATGTACCACCGACAAAACAAGAATTTGCACATTAATCGTAAACCGTAGTGATAGGTTTAAATTAGGTCAAAAATAATAATGTAAATATAATATTATTATACGTCATATCGAATGACATTTTTGAAATATTTCTTAAAAAAAAAAACTACTGCTATACTTGAAACTATATAATATATTACATTCGGACTTCGGATAGAAATGTGCGCCCTCGGCGGTTGTACAATAATTATTATTACCGCGCGTGTTCCAGTTTTGGTAACCTCCTCGGTCATTAGATTATTCTTATTATTCTTACTCTATGGATGTGCCCGAATTCAGCGCGCGATGTGTACTTATATGCTCGTATAATTATATATAAAAAATAAAATTATGGTATAAAGTAAACCATACCGCGATAACCTAATACCTTTTTTTATCTTCTCATATTATTATGTAAATCGACCGAACCGTATAATAGTAATTAATGATTTATTATTACTTCGTCCCTGACGCGTATCAATAACCCGATCACACCCACCTGCAGCGCCGGTACGGGATCTGTCGGAATTGGAATTACTGCCGACGCCGTGTGGCGCCAACTTCCAATTCTCGCGTCCCATGTGATTCCGCGCAACGGCGTCCGGGCTTTTCCTGTTATCCGCATCATGTTCGACGACCGCGGATGAAGTTGCCCTACGTTCCGGCGCAGTATCCTCCGTCGCGGCGGCCCCGTCTGCGGCGGACTCGGTGGCCCCACGTACCACGGTCATTACGTTATTGTACGACTGCCGTTCGGATGATATCTATACGCGGGCGACATTATACAGACAGGTTCACTGCGGACGCACTACTGAAGCCGGTTCGTATAATCACTAACCGTCAACGGTATATTGTAATAGCCTGCAGTAGGCACGCGCTCGTCATACCATAACCTAACCCGCGGGCCCCTCTAAGTATATACGCCTATATAGTACGCGTGTATGTCGGGCGAAAGTATATAAATATAATGTGACGTTGTTATTATTATCATTATAATAATAATAGACACGCAATAATTATTATATACATATACGTATATTATTATGCGAAGTACAGACACGTTGACGAAAGAGAAGAAGAAAAAGATGCGATTATGATAATATTAAGATCAATATCATACGCGAAGAATCGCTTACTTACTGTGTACTATAATTCGGTGCGAATGCGACTATGTCCAATGTCCTGATGATTCGCGTCGGATGCTGGAACCAGTTGCGCGGGAGACTCGTATCGACGAGGATCGCTGGGAAATCGCGACTGATGGACCGCAGCAGTTGACGGCGCTCGGCGTCTGCATCGTTGCAGCGGGCGCGCGCGTTTTCTGGACGTTCACAACCGGTTGACCCGTGATTCGGCGGCGGCGGCGACGTCGCGGTCACTATTTAGTATTTAATAAATTTTCGGGATCAACGTGTCCGCGTGCGTATTAATTGTAATAATTATTGGCCACGTCGTCGGCCGTCACTTTGACGCGGAGATGGTATAAACGGTGGCCACTTGACGGAACTGCTCCGCACGGGTATAATATTATAGATTTTATATTATAATGACCGTGGCCCACATATTATATTATTATTATTATTATAATATGTCGTGTGTGTACTATTCCGTTCTCGTTTTCGTCGCCGCCGGAAATCGATACGTATATTTATTTATATTTTTTTTATTAGTTGCTATAATTTATGCGCGTCGACGACTGTCCAAGAGTGAAAACCAAATTTCGTTCTCGTTTTACGACACGACGGGTATAATATAATAATTATAATAATGTATAATCTAATATTAGAATTATTGGAATAAAATAAATACATTTATTGAAATAATATTGTATATTAATTAATAATAATAGATGGATAATAATTAAGCGTTTTCGATAGAATGGAAATATTATAACATTTGAATTCTGTAATAATATTATTGTATTATTTATTATTCGTTCGTATTTTCATTTAAAACAAGTACAAATATTTACGTTCTTTCGACTTTCGATAAGTATATATAATAATCGTTTTAATGGGGAAAATGCGTTGTAATACAAAACTTTCTATGCATAAATTACAGACGAAAGTACGGAGGTCGAAACGTGATTACTGATTACAAATTAAACGTATTATGTACAAATATAGACTGCCGATAAGTGCATGACAGAAATCGGCCGATAAAATAACAGAAAGAAACGAACAGATGGCACACAGAATGAAGATTTACACTTAAATTCTGGTTAAATATCGAATAGAAGAGCCAATAATAAGGGGGAGATTTCGAATGGACAAAACAAGAGTTATAAACTCGGAAATAAAAATATTGGCACGAATAATTATAATATATACAGACATTGTTGACAGTGTAGGGTGGCCGAAAATAGTCAAAACCATAATATGCGTATCAGCAACCATGGTAGTTACCATATACGATATACCAATTACCTGCAATATGTACCATTTACCAACGTCAAATTCGTAATTTAATGACTGTATATTAGTGTTATTAATGTGACATTTTTCTGTCTTGTTTTCTTTTTAAACAAGTAAATAAGCATATTTTAGTATATAAGTAAAATAAGACAAAGTTTTGCGAATCGTTCCTTATTTATCCGTTATATTAACTAATTATTACAGATACGTTTCGAATTTCGCATAATAATAATGAAAATTCGTTCGCGTGGAAATACAAAATATTATATCCACTTGCGAATTATAATAATTACGTTATAATATGTTTTTGTCACACATAATTTATGTGTTGTTAAAAACCAAGTACAGAAAACAAAACGGGTCACTGCGCTGAGATGCACAAGAAGAATATAATAATAATATTATCGTAATTATTATATTATTCTTATTTAAATACTTAAATGTTTATAATTCATAAACATATACGTAGAAGATAGAACGCACGTGGATTATTATAATGTAAATCCCCATCATAAATGTTTGGCATTAAATTACCTATAAAATATAAAAACAATTTTATAAAAATTTCTTTTGATCGAAATATTTTTCTTCTCAATAAATTTCTATACATTTAAACACGTCATTATTTTTGATCTTGTGGTATTTTTTTTTAAAATAATATTCATAATTAAAATATACGTTTTCTAACGAATCAATTGATCAGATCATTTTCTGCAAGATTATATTATAAATATTATAACACTATTTTTATATTTTACCTATTCACCTGCTTTCATTCTTAACCTTACTATTATAACATTCAAAATCTTTTTTTAAAAAAAAAAACATCCTTTTCAATTTAATTTACTTATCTATTTTAAGCGACTTCGTAAACACGAAGATATCCAAACCCTTCCAAGTTTCTACCTATCTCTTCATAAAATTCCAGTTAACTGTCTTACTATATTATCATGAATTCATAATTATTATTTTAATTAAAATTGTATGGACATAATTATATGCATAATCCATTTCGTCATCAAATACTATGCGATTAAATAAAAATAAAGATAAATATTATTTATTAATTTATTATACATTAAATAAACTTATAATTTACTATATTAGGTAAAATGATAAATTTAAATTTAAAAAAGAAAATTTTATAGTTAAGTATTTAGTTTTGCCTACTCATATATTATTTTTATAAATAATATTATGCTAAAAAATGTAGATCGAGAATTTAAAACATTAATTAAAAATTACATATTCAAAACTTGTTTATTAGCTTATTTATATTCATTTATTAACTAAATTAAAGTGTATTAAACAAAATTAATTTTTTTTTTTTACCAATATACTATATATATATAATATAATTATTATTGGCTGGTCTTTAGTTTACCTAATAATTATTTAGGTTATCGATCATATTTATAAATGTATATTTGGCTAAATAAAAACAAGTAATGGTTTAAATGCAGTGTCTTCAGAAGAAAAACGATATTATTTTAATTATACGAATATTGAATATATATATTTTAATTTCAAGTTCATACATGCTCATAATGCATATATATTTAAAATATTTTGATCATTTTCTATTATTATATATTATACAAATAACGTGGAGAATAAAAGAGGAAAAATTTTACTTTTTTTTTTTTATATAAAAATAATAAAATACGAGAAATTTATATATAACACGTGTGTCAATACACAAACGATGTTTCATTTTTTTAATAGGTATAGAAAAAATGTTTTAATATTATAATTCAATTAATTTTTGATGTAGTAAAAATGTTTATTTGTGACGAAAAAATAAATATGTCTATTCGAAGTATTTATAAAAAAAAATAATTGTTTAAAAATTATATACTGCAATTGCATCTACGTATATATTCACATAATTTTACAGCATTACAAAACGTTATTTTTTTTTTTATTTTTTCCACCAAATAAAAAAATGTTTTAACATAAAATAAGACAAGATTAATTGAATAATCTATACTTACAATCGTTTATTAAAAAAAGTATACTATGATAATTATGTGAAAATCAAATTTTGGGATTTACTTATCATGCACACGTAATCTATACTTACAATCGTTTATTAAAAAAAGTATACTATGATAATTATGTGAAAATCAAATTTTGGGATTTACTTATCATGCACACGTTGTAAGATTGATATCGTATATAACCTACTCGTATAACAGTTATCAGTGTCGGTTTTTCAATTCGGAAGCTTTTCTCTAATTAAAAATACAGTTTATGGCCAAATGATTTTCTAATGTTATACCTAACAATACTCGTGTTATATGATAACATAATATATTATATATTATATGTACCTGTTACCTGTATATAAAAATATATAATATTCGTTTGTGAGTGAATATATTATGTTTTTATGTACCATAACGGATATAATAATATTATTTCTAGTGTATAACACGAAAAAATACATAAATAAACAGTTTATAACAACAAACGGCGTTTTATGTTATTTTAAAAAACAACGATAATAGTATATTAAGATAATATGATAATATAATTATTATTAATACAGCATATTATAATGTAATATATCGTATTACGAAAGTTCTTATAAATTCAAAATTTATTTCATTCTCGGCATATTATACACGTAACATCTGTAATAATATATGGTGCAAAATAATTTTTTTATTAAATTGAGCTAAAATATACGAGCTGGTTTTGACGGAAATAAAATATAATATACATTAACACGTTATCGTACAAATTTAGGCAAATTTAAAATAATATTATATAGGTATATAAATATTCCGGTGTCTATGACCCAATTTATTGTTATATATTTTATACTCGTTTAGTAATACATTTCATTAGGTATTTCAATATATTAATTATTGATTTAATTTTGCTGGGTCAACGGACATTAGTAATGATTATTCGTATACTATAGAGTCAATGAAATTATTATACAATACAATATTATATTTATATGTGAAGACGAATTATTTTCTTTTGTGATCGTTAAATTTTTTTTTTATACAACATAAAAAATAAAAATTTTAAAATAAATATTTTTTAATTATTTAAATTTTCCAATTTTCCCATAATAATTTTTGTAATTAATAATAATCGAAAATCAATGTGAGGAAAATAACATTTATTTATAGATTGCATTTACTTATCATATAATATTATATTATGCTTGTTAGAATATAGATATCTGTTCTGATTGTGTGTTAACAAAACGATCAGGATAATATATTACAAAATAAATAGAGTTAACATTGAAAAACTATATTATAATATCTATATATAATTCTTATTATTTTTGTAACGTGAAATTTTCTTCCGATAAACCTGCGTATATAAAATACAATTATTTGCCTTTCCTGCACGTATATAATGTATTATGCGATGCTGTCTATGAGGCACATTATAATATATTATTATTTGTATGAAAAGCGGTTTTTTTTTTTTTTTTGTAATTAATTATATAATTTTAAATTTTCTTTTCAAATTTGTTTAACGTAATAATTGTCTGTGTACGCGATTCTCGTAATAAATAATTCGGCCTAATTTTGTACACGCAGGAAGAAATTCATTACAGTGACGGCGGCAGTAGTGAACGTCCCTGCGACTACTGCGGTAGTGTACGATCCACCGTTTACGTTTTTCGTCGAACCGTTGCACATGTCCTTAGTACACGAGCAGTGCGTCACGTCAATGTCGTGAGATCCAAGTCTGTTGAAGCATTCCTTATCGTCATGTGCTTCGTCTTCGAAATACCCGCAATCCCGCACTATTCGAATAGTGCTGTGAACTGTTAAATTTTAAAAATATTATTAATTATTATGGACGACGAACAAAAGAAAAATTGATATATTATAATTTTCTAATTTAATTAGAGATTATTTTTATTTATATTCGTATATTTTTAAAATGTCATTAAAATAAGATGCGATGTAATGTTTTATACAAAAAAAATAAAAAAATAATAATAATAATGAATAGTTTTGTTATCCCTGCAATCTGCATGTATAACTTTAGTACACTATATAATATATATGAATAATATGAATATAATAGTTAACATTTCTCTTACGCACTCGTCAAATGTCAAGAATATGTAGTTTATAATTATAGAGAGGCTATACCTATAAAACCTATAAGTATACCATAATATGTTCTTTGTATAATAATTAACTGTATAGATCTGGATTTTACCTAATAGAATAGAATATTATTGTCAGCATGATGGTACCATTAGTACCTATAGTAATAGTTTTACTAAATACGTAAACTATATTAATATAAATTTATAAAAGTTTATAATGTAAACTATATTTTTCACAAATAGTTCCTTTAATTTTTGGCCATTTTCATGTAACTATATTTTTATATACATTCAGAACATTATGAAATTTCACGCTTAAATAAAAAGTAGAATTTTAGAATAATAAATAAAATACGCTTAAAAATAAATTATTTTACAACAGAGACGCAAATAATTCACCTACCACTAAATTACTTCTGGGACGAAATTCTTCTAGTTTTATATGAATGTAATGTAATACATAATCGTTAAAAATAATTATTATAAATGTACCTAATATATAAAGTGGAGTAAACTATGAAAGATATTCTGCTAAAAAATTCTTCAGAAAATTGCTATAATATTTAAAAACTAATATATAGGAATATTAATAGTAATTAATAGGTAATATTGAATAAAAAAATATTTAACATTCTATTATTCTACATCTAACCGTCGACAAATTTTTTAAAATAATAAATCATAACTCATAACACACTAAACCGTTCATGTCCAAAAATTTATTTTTCTCTAAACTTATCAAATGTGTTTTCCGATTTTCATCAAATTATTTTTTATACATTTTGTTAAATAAAATTCTATAATTCACACGAAACAAATTGATGAATGACAAAAAATTAACATACTTGTATTATTATTTTATTTTAGTGAAATATAAATGGTAGAAAAAAATTTCAATTTTGCAGTTATTTTGATAAAAAAAATATATATATATATACTTAACGTGTACACGTATACAATTGTATAAAATTATATTTTATTTTATATCTATTTAATAATAATTGTAAAATATATATATAATATAATATTAAAAATAATTATTTTTAATAATAAAATGAAAATAATATGTATGGGTAAGTATGTTAATATGTACCTATATAATAATAAAATTATTGAATTTTTATTAATATTGTACTAACTTCGTTGGACGCTTTTTCGACATATCGCTGGAGCTTTTCCTTTCACATGACTAGGCACTTCGGTTATATTGCAATCTACCAAACCGATAGTATACGGAAAAAATGGGTCTCCACACCTGGAGTCGAATTTGGAATTGCACTTGTAGCATATTATAGATTTCGCGCCTGCATAAAAATATTTGAAAAAAAAAATTATATAACATATAAAAATAATATAATAAATAAAACTCTTTTGAAAGAAACATTACGTTAAATAGTATATTGTAAATTATATTTTTGTTTGGTTTTTATAACTGTAATTAACTTGTAATGTACCTAATAATCTAATTAGCACTATATTATATTACGTAATGTATATTAAATATTATAATTTTATTATTCTTACTGTAAACATTTATAATTACAAATTAGTAATTACAATATAATACATAATAATACAATAAAGGTATATATAATATTATAATTAATTTCAATATTTTCAGAAAGCGGGTATACACTAATGTATTAATGTACTTAACATGTTAGATACTTTACAAAATATAATACATTATAATATATCATATATCCGTGCTTAAATTTTATAATATAGTATTAATAATTGTTAAATAATTCCATACTCCTAATTCCTATCATTTAATAATCTTTCATATATAGATACAAGATTTATGTATTTTTATAGGTACTACTATTATTATTATATAGACTGAATTATATAAGGTTAAAGTGTGAATTTTTTTTTTAAATTTAAAATGTTCAGCAATATTATTTCACGTATTTTTATTGTCATAATTACTGAAAATTACTGAAAATTATGAAAATATACGGTCGTTTATATATATTATAATATATATATAAAAAGAATTAGCATTCCCCAAAATTATTTAAGATGTACTATATTATGAGGGGAATTTAAGAATTAGTACGGTATGCTTGAAAAAGAAGAAGAAATAATAGAAACCACCCCAAATCATCAAGCACTGTATTTAATATAATAAAAACGAATTTTTGGTTATAGAAACCTATGAAATAATTAATTTCATAAAAAAAATTATAAGTTGGTATATCTACATAAAAGTATAGAACCGTAGTCCGTAGATAATAGTCTAAAATCTATAAGTATAACGTACAAATATTTGATAATATATTGAACTTCTGTAATTGATATATTAAAAGAGCAGTAAATAGGAATAGCTATATTTTTTGTCAAGAATAATACATATTTTAAAATTTAATATAATTTTAATCAAAATTATTAACTGTAATCTAGGTAATTGAATATTCTTTAATCCATAATTTTTATATACAATTAAAATTGTGACTTTTATAACTTATAGATTAAGCGTAAATCTAAAACAAATAGCCTTGTATCCTTCGCAAAAAAATAAATAAATAAAAAATATATTTCTAATTTTACTACTGAATATAAATATAATGACAGTAAAATGTAATTTTTATATTTAATATATTTTCTTAAATAATATTATCAAATAATAAAAATAACTAAGTGGATATTGGAGTTTACAAAATATTTTATCAATAGTTATACTTAAAATTTAGAAATGACTATTTACCGTAAAATATTTCTCCTTTCTCGGGCAATTATAAAAATAACATTAGTCTTGAAATATGATGTAAAGAGTAAATGTAATTATATTATATTTTTAATAGGAATATGTTAAATGCAATTTAATTATATTTTATATAATATTATATACATATTCACAATAAATATAAAATGTTTTGACGTCTATACTATAATTAGATATTATAGTATACAAATTCAATATATTGTATAACAGTGTACTAAAACTATAGTTTATCACAATAGACACTAAAACACTGTTTACAAAAAAAAAAATAATAAATCACAACTTTTTCCAAAACAATTTTAAGAAATGTGCTAAATATACGTAGGTTAGGTATATGAAGTAATGTATGCATTGTACGGTTATAGAAATATATATTTAATTTGGTTTCTAATTTCTACAGATAAAATTTTTAAAAAAATCACTATAATATTATAATTTATAAATATATTAATTACCTACTTATTTTATGTAATTTCAAAACACAGAGTATTATTAAAATATAACTACAAAAATGGCAGTTATAAAAAAAAAGACTATAAATATAATAGTATAAAAATTTAGAGAATAACATTTAAAAAAAATTAAATTAAATTAAATTCTTTCGTCATTCTATATTAGAAAAATTCTTTAATATCTCGATCCTTTGACAATATCAAATATAAATATTTGAATGATGATTGATAATAATTAAATAAAATTGAGAATTAGGGTCACCCAAAGTTTGTAAAATAGAGACCTCAGCAGCGTACGCAGAATTTTAGTTCGGTTATAGGATTTATACACTATACAGATTGATTGTAGGCTCGTGGAGGGATTTACCTTATCCCTTCTCTACTATACCTTATATTTCGGGGAGGGTTAGAACTCTACCCGTGCGTACGCCACCGAGAGACCTTATAATATAACATAAATGAGTCAAAACACATTCTCCTACATTGGAGTATAGTAGTATAGACACATAATATATATAATATACATATAATAATATATTGATCGTATATTATTCTAAACCTTAAATGAAATACATTTGTACGGCTTTAGCTTTATGCGCTATAACAAAAATTAAAAGTGTAAACCTGCAGTTTCAATATATATAGAAAATAGGCAATAGCAATAGGGTATATAAAAAAAATCTCGTTATGAGCACAGTAACACACGCATAGTCCTTGGAGTCCATAATAATACACAATCCAGTCATTAAAATATAAATTAAAAAAAAAAAATTGTATAGGTGTACCTATACAAAATGAAATAATTTTATAATATGTAACATTAATAAATACGTGGAGTGATCAGAACTTTACGTCAAATAGTGACAATTTTACTAGTTTTTAAATTTTAATGCCATTTTTATAACATGAATAATTTTGAATATTTTGCTCACTAAATAATACGAGTATAATAATATGTATACAATATAATATATATTATATTATATAACTATCCGGGTTATTATTATGTAATATTTTAATATATTGACTTTATACGAATGAATAGCCGCGTAAGGTAATATAATATATACCTAAACATATCAGACTACATATAGGTAATAGATACCTATTATAACTTAACCCTCTATACCCTATATAAAATATAACCATGGTTTATGTTCGTATACCTGCGATACACTATACACATACACGACACATACGATATAGTAAGTGTAAACGTATATATAATATTTCCTTTATGGGATTAATATAATATACCTAATAATTATATGTTTTATTGAATTCATATATACCGTCGTACTTGTTTATTTCGAAGTGTGGCGCCAAATCGCCATGGTAATCACTAATAGTATTTCTGGTAAAATCGATTTGCCGTCACCCTGAGTTTAAGAGATATGTCGCACAGGAACGATGCATATATACGTACATAATATAATATTATTTTATATGTCTGAGTATATATAATTTATATTTTATGCTTGTATTATATTAAATATTATACAAATAGTATACAATTATAATACGTATGTTATTATTATATATATATGAGTGAAAATCTATATTAAACCCATAAACATATTTAAAAGGTATATACGTATTATGTCATATAATAATGTGCGTACTGTTTTATAATATAATATTATAGTTCTCGGAGACCGTGAGGGATACGAAAAAAGAAGGTTAAGGGATGAAAATAATTCCCTAGCCCGATTACGTGAAAATCCCCAACTTCAAAAAGTAAGAAAATGAGATTAGCATTATTTTTGAAAAGATCGAAGAACTGACGGATTTGTGCAAAAAAAAAAAAAAAAAAAAAAAGAATAACAATCATTAAATAACGTATTTACTATTTTATGTACCTAATATAGTTACAATATGACATAATAATTATCATAGATGTTCGTGAAATTATATAAATATTATTATAATATTACTTTTATGCGAGTATAATATTACAATTATGTCATGTACTAATGTACTAATGTACTATAACTGTAAAGGTAAACTCTCGTTTCTCGCGCAGTTGATTATATAGTCAAAAAACTTAAAACCAATGGAAAAAAAAAATCTATACCACCACCACGGCGATTGCGGTTTTAACTACTGTTTCATAAATTATAAATATTATTATTATTATAAAGTGCGCGAAACAAAAATAATTTACATAAAATTAATATGTCTCACGTGATCGATATTTAATATTTATATTATTATTAGGTATAAATATACGATATTATCGCATGATTACGTGCAATCGTGCAGTATTATAAATTATAATCAATTCCATATAATATTATAGTTTTATATATGCGCACACAATTTATTGTACACGATATATTAATGATAAAAGTGTCGTTATTTACTGTGCAGGTGATTGATGAAATGCAATAATAATAATAATAATATAATATAAAATTCCATATTTTGGCAAATACCTTTGACGACGAACGCGAAAAGCACGAATACAACGGCGGCGGTCAGGCACGCGACGCGTTTAGCGCCATTCATATTACTTCCGCGACGTAGGTAGGTGTGTATGACAACAGAAGGAAGTGATGTATGCTAGGGTATATATTTTAATATTATTATTAAAATTATACCGAATCGCGTATATTATACCGTTTTTATTATAATATTATGCCTGTACCTACAATAATTATTTTCTGTACGTCAGCAACATATATAACGCACACAAACGCGATACGATAAAATAATAATAATAATATAAACTATACAATAATACGAGTAAATTAAATTATTATCTCTTCATATAAAATTTATGTTATTTATTATATGAATTAATATAAAATTAATATTGCACGCGCGCACGCGCACACGTTTATACACGTGTGTAATAATAATAATATTATTATTATAATATATTATTATTATTATTATTTTATAAAACGCGCGCGCGTATACGGAACAGGGTGCACTGGCGGATAATATCATATAAACACGGCGACGACGACTACTACCATCCCGACAACGACGACGACGATAAGCGCGCTATCGTTCGCTAACTCGCGCGCAGACACGGATTCGCCGAACGTTTGAGGGGCGCCGCAAACGCCGACGACGACGCCCGCTCGGTTAAACCGTAATATAATATTATATATCTATGTGTGCGATTTACGGGCTCCGGCTTCTGAGCGACCGTGCACAGTCGTGCCAACCGACAGGTCCCGTCGACGTACGGCGGCGGAGACGACGGCGATGGGACACATATTGGTACTCACGAGTATAATATAATAGGAATATATATTATATTGTGTACTTATAATGTAAAACTTTAAGTCTATGAACAAATTTCACAAAACGTATAATGTAATTTAACTAAACTTGACTGCGCATTCGAAATGTTTTTTTTTTTTTTTTATTCTTTTACTTCTTCATTTCTCCTTCTCCTTCTCCCTTTTTCTCTTCTTCTTTTTCTTTTCGTTGCGCCAATTCGCCGTACCAATAATATAAAGTCAAAAAGTAGATCTATAATACAGTATTAGTAGTATTACATTAGACATCGTAATTTTATACGCTTCTCCGTGTAGTATTTTTCCCGTGACATATAAAAAATAGCAATAATAATAACGAGTGACGACCGACGGGCTGTAAACTTATAATATACTAAATGTCAAATACAAATAATTTATTGACAAAGAGATCATATTTTCATTAATGGTCTCGCGGATACCATGGTGTATACGCGCTGCGCAATTACTATAAAACTATATCAAGGTATAAAATGGTTACATTCGCTATACCTATCTATCCTATGGCTTATACGTTATACCACATTATATTATTATGTTATATTTTTATGTGATAATGAAATTTTCCAAAAATAATTTTTAAGAAAAACTTTTTCCACTAATTTAAAAGTATTATTGACAACGAAGATGAATTAATGGAAAAGTAAATTTGTAATGTTGTAATGTAGGTACTTTTAAGAAAAATATACAATGACAGCAACAGCATAAAGAAGTACAACGTATTATTCCACGAAACAATTTTTTGGTGTTTGATATTAAAAAAAAATTGTTGTGGTCGAGGTTTAGCAAAATTATTTTCGGTGATGTTTATAAAAATAATAACAGTTTTTAAATACGAATTTTCATGGCTGTAGTTTAAAAAAATGTTCTCATAAAAACGTAAATGCTATGTTAAGATTAGTTAAGTGGTGGATATTTATCTTTATTTTTTATCGCTTAATCGTGAAAAACTTGAAAACGTCTTGAATACGTATTGATAACATAAACAAATCGTGGAAACTGCTATAATTAAATTTATGTGAGAATTATTAATTATTTCATTATAATATTCAGTTTATTTCTCGTATTATACTAATACTTTAAGATTCATTTGTTGCGATATATTATACTAGTTCGATAATTATTTAAATAAAAATCCAATTTTTTTAACACGAGAATAACTTTATAGGATGATGATGGTGTATTTAAAGAACACGTGTATTTTTAATTTTTATACACAATGACTATAACGTAAACATAAACCATATTGTTTTATAATTTCGTCAATTTAAATATTTATATGTAGGTATATACGATTAATGTTTATTTTATGTCGACGTATTTTTCTACTTCCGAGTGATTCCGATGGTCGATCAAATGCAAAATATAATTATTTATACCTGACTTTATAGCGCTGTCATTAAACCGATTTTTAACGATTTACCCTTCCATCCCCTTTTTCGTGTATAGATTATTATGTAATTTTATGATGTGACCCTTTGCGAAAGGGTAAAACGTGCAAGTTTAATTAAGTTTAGTAAGTTATAAATAGTATCATATTTTATTATATTGTGCACTTTCAAAACCATTCGACTTGTATATTATATCTATAATGTAAAATTTAAAATATGAAATAGGTATAATATTATTATAACAGTGAATATATATACCTATTTAAAGAAATATTAAAAATAGGTAAATGGTAATATTTTTACGAGTAAAATTCCTTTATAAAATAAATTACAAATTTAACAACAAGATTGATTTAATTAAAAATATAAACATAATATTTACGTTTATTAAACTATTTGCCGATATTACCGACATTATATAATATATATAATTCAATCATTATGTGTAGGTATACTTAAATTGATAAAAAAAATATTTAACATATTTATCAAACTATTATTTGCTATTATAGTAACAACTAATAAGTAATAATAATTATTATATTAGACACTTAGACAGTATACGTAAAATGTTAAATGGAATTAACTATAAGAATTATAATTTATAAATTATAACATATTATTATGTATAGAAAAATAAATTAAATAAGAACTTTAAATCTCTTAAATTGCGTTAAACGTTTTTTTTTATTTTTTTTATTAAAATATATTACTAATTATTATTTATAAATTATATTACTATTACAGTGTAAAAACATTTTAAATTTACTAATTAGGTAGCTAATAATATAGCTATAATTTATAACTATGTACAATATATAAATGAATTAATATAACTGTATTATTAAGTTTAAGTGTATAGTAGAATTCATTAATATATTATATAGTTTAAATATTTACAAATTGCAATCAAATATAACATATAAGTATAGTTATTGACCAGCATTTATAACAGTGGCGGCTAATCTATAAACAAAATAATATTAATATATAGATATATCCAGAGGATCTCACATCATAATTCCCATTCCCCCAATCGCCACATAATCCTAATCCTCTAATTATAAGATATTCCATCACGCTTAAATAAAATCTTTATTACTGCAGGATTGCCGCCACCTGACACTGATTTATATAATATAAAAGATTATCGCAGTCTCAATTTCTATAACATTAAACGTCATTTATGGAAACCCGTAAATAGATATAATAGTGTATAAAAGTCTAATAACTATTCGCGTTTTGTGGTCAACGCGTACAATTCGTTTTCTTCCGTGTCATTGCTACTTTTCCGAGACAAGCTTAATTTGCTATTTTCTTCGCTGGAACAGTCGTCTTCGTCTTCTTCTTCGATGATGCTGGATTGGATCCACTGTTTGATGCGCTCCTTCTTTGCCGCTCGTTCAACGATAACGGTTTCGATACCGCAATTAGAAAAAGCCAACATGAACTTTTTATTCTCCTCCTGATCCGTTTGATAACTGTACAGGGATGGACTCAGCTCATCAATATCGTCTCCAGCAACTATTTACATACACACACACACACACACAAAAATAGATGAGAAATATTGTTATGGAACATTTTGTTTCTGACTGGATGTTGAAAAAACAAGTTATTTCGAGTACATAGGTAATTATAATATTCAACTATCGAACTATATAATTATACAAGTATATAATATATTAATATAGATATTCTATATATGTATAGTATACAGTGTACGATTTTATTTATAGATTACCTATATGTATTAATCTAAATTAAGTTTTGAAGTAAATATTACAATAAATTATCAACATATAACGTTCAATGTCTATATTATATAATATGTGGATTAATTCTAAATTCAAATTACTAAAAGAAAATAAAACACGTATTAAATTAAAATTTATTGAAAACAATAAATTAATTTTGAATAATTCATAAAATTAAATTTAGTCATGGGCGACACTAAAAATATATAATTTGAAATATATAAAATAAATAAATATATAAATCTAAATTCATCTTACAATAAAATATATTATATTATATCGCCTTTTTGTTCCCAAATTTAGAATAAGTGTAATTAAAATTTAAAATAATAAGTATTATTAAAAGTGTAAAATACTCGTAGTATTAATTATATAAATTAATATTTAAAAAAGTATAATTTTTCATAATGGTTGTAATTATAGTAATTGTTATGAATATTAAATAATTATTATGGGCTTAAAATAAAATATATTTTTACTTAATTTGAATTTGAATATATTCACAGATATATATCATTATACCTGTATGGCTGTATTATATTATATGTACCTTTGCTTTTGTCCAGCATGTACTTGGACAGCCATCGTTCGTCGATGAAATTTTGTACTTCATCCAAGACACTGGGTCTGGTCTGCACGTTTGGTTGTAGGAACTTTCTAAACATCCTCTGCGCACTGGATGTCAATAATTTGAACAACTTTGGCCGTCTGAACGGGCTCATTATGCCGTTGCTGGTCAGCCAATAAACGTAACCAACGAATCTCGGGTCCTCAGTACTGGCTTTCTGCCATGGTAAACACCCGGTCAAACACACGAAAAGTACGACCGCAAACTGCCAAACGTCGTGTGAAGTTTCCACTCTAAATGCGTTTAATTTATTTTTTTTTTTTACTACGTTTTGTTTCGTAAAATAGACAAGTAAATATATATTTTTAAATATTTAAATAATAAAAATCAAAAAATAATAATACCTACCTTATTAACTTTTTAAATTGTTATTATTTTGTAATTGTTTTTAAATAACGGGTTAACTCGTAGTTGTAATATTATAGATAGATACATCAAAATTTCAAAATTTAACGATCTTCAGACATTGAAAAAGTAAATGAGAAATAATAAGAAAAGTATTTACCTATATGTATTCATAGATTTTCGATTACACTAAAAATTTCAACTTTAAACAGTTAAAAAAAAAAAAAATAAAAATAAAGACTTGGAAAGTATCATGTTAAGTAATACGTGAGTATACTTAAGTAAAATTTGCAGATTATAAAGCACAAAATTGCTAATTTTGTCAAACATTATATACATAAAAACCAAAATTTTAAGAAATATTCAAAGTTCTATATTTTGTGGAAGAATTAACGTAACGGTTCCAGAATTTTATCACATATATAAGTATCAACGTGAATACTGAATAAAATTTAAAAGTCTCTATGTTCAAAATTGCTTAAATTATCGTGAAATATTGAAATCTAATTATAATCGAAATTTTTGTTTTCGTGAAAAATGCCGTTTTTCCATCATTCTTTGGTTGTTTTTCCTTTCGCATAGGGTCAATTTTAAGAAGTTCGAAAAATGACCTAAATAAAGTACCAACTATATCTTCTTTCCAACTAGAAACACATACTATTCATGAAAATCAGACTATCAGAGCATTATTTCGGGTAGAAAAAGTGTCTTCAGACATAAAAAAAAAAACACACAACATTGTAAAACCAACAGATTTTTTCGCTTCGCTTAAGTTCAAAATCAAAAATCAATCCATAAATGTTTAATAATACTTAAGTACCTACACCTCGTTATTTGAAGTTAATTAAGGTAAATAGCGCGTACTTGTATTTATGTTCGGTGTCTATGGCTAAAATCTCAGGTGGCATGTAAGGAATCCATTCATTTCGCCGCGTCACCCAGCTGTTGTTTTTTCTCGTCTCGCCGAAATCACAAAGTTTTATTCTCGAGAAATCGCTCTTGAATACTAAAATGTTATCAAGTTTGATGTCTCTGTGGACCAAATCATAACTGTGGATGTACTGTATCGCCGAAACTAACTAAAAACAGACATAAAATATAACATTAGATACCTACGCAAAATTAGAATAATTTCCTGTATTTATAATAATTATCACATGATTTAATCGGAGAAGGAATGCCTTATTTGAAAATTTTAAATTTGTATTTCCACAGAATTTGAAATTAAATGTAGTATTTAGCTAATATTTTATTCGAATGACGTTGACTAAACGTTGACTAAACCTAACACTTAGGATCATTTGGACATAATCATAACTAACCTATAATAACTAATATACTTATAGATTTATGAGTAGCATAGGCGCTCAGAATCTAAAATACGTCGTTTTTCCTAAAAACTGACCATATATTACACGATTTAAATATTTTACAATAATTCAGGAATTATTGAACTTAGATTTTCTTGGGTGTAAGATAACGTACTATATACCAGTATATGTAAAATGTAATACAATTTTGGAACCGTTACATTCATTATTTGAGAAAATTTAACACTTTGAATATTTCCTAAAATTCTTGTTTATCGCTCTATAATGTTTGATAAAATTGGTAATTTTGGGTTTGAAAAATGTATTACTTAACATATTACAATAATATTAAAAAACCAAATTCACAATTTATTTTTTATACCTAGCTGTTTATTTTTATTTTTCGTGTAATCGAAAATCTAAGAACACATATTATAAAGATTTCTCTCATTTATCAATATTTGTACAATAATATATAATAAAAAGGACAAAAATTTTTGAAAAAATTTGAAAATTTGATTGAAGCTCGAATATATTTTAATTAACTGTATTCCAATTAATTGTAAATATTATACTCGTATTTACGTTTGTTTTTTTTTTTTTTTTAACTGTTTAAATTATATAAATCAAGGGAAGTGATACTTGTGTAGAATATGGATACAGATGTATCTAAATTCAACACTATCCTCTTTACACCTGTAACCGGCCTTCCACAGTGGTATCAACCATGGGCGCCCGGGGCATTTGCCCCCCTGGACTTTAAAATTTTAAATATAATTTTGAAAATTTTGAATTTTATTATTAATTAATAATAATTATATAAACATTTTGTCGATGTTTTGCCTAGAATAGGTTTATAAATTTAATATCAACGAAGAAAAAAGAACTATATATTCTTTATGAATTAATGCATGTATTCATAAATTCTTCAAAAATTTTATTAAGTATATTTTGGCGTTTAATTTTATTATGCTCCCCCCTAATAAATTTTCTACGGGCGCCCATGGTATCAGCTCTTCTTTCTTTTATTTACAAGCACAACACAGTGATCTGTAGTGATTAAACTCGAATTGTTTTTTATATTTCTGAAATTTCAGACTTAAAAATTTATATACAATATGCTCATTAAACGTTTTTTTACTTATTCCATAGTCCATGCGATTGTTTGCCAAATTTTACCAGCAATAATTACGAGCGATAATTAACAAAATAATTAACTGCGATAAATTCATATTTTTAATTGTTATACAACAACAATATAGTTATAACCTATAGGAATATGCGATAAAAAATATTATACATATATAATATTATATATCGATCCGAATAACCGAACGACGTAATACCTAACCTGTTTCGCGACGCTTTTGCTGTGCAACTCTCCGATGCCGTTGTCGGATATGTTAGAAGTAAGATCGCCGAGCGGCGCGTACTCTTGGGCGAATACGTAAAAACTAGCCGTTTGGAAGGCTACGTCGAACGTGGACACGATGTTTCTGTGTGCGCTCAGATGATAGCTGAAATGGAATTCTCGATAGAAATCTTTGACAGCCGTGTAATTTTTAGGCAGCGCTTTGAGCACCATTTCGTTGTCCGTGCCCCTGTGTTCAACCAATAATATCTTGCCGAACCATCCTTCGCCAACGATTTGCACGATGTCAAAGGTTTCAATCAAATCAATCTAAGAATAACAATATTATTATTATTATTATTATTATTATTATTATTATTATTATTATTATTATTATTATAACAACTTATAATACAGGTATATATAGGGAATATAGGGTTGGTCTTGGTCGGTCATGGTAATGGTAAAAGTTCAGGGATTCCTGACTGAACCTTTGCCCTTTGTTATTATAATAAATACAATGATTAACAAGTATTGAATTTCAGATAATATTCCTATGTGGCCATGTGGGTGTTTATTAGTATACCCAAACCGACCTGTATAATGGTTATAGCTTATAGATGATAATAAATTATAGTCATAAGCGGCCAATAGACGTGCAATAATATTGCGCAATATCGGGGTTTGTGCAATATAATTAAATTATATCGTGTGTAGTTAATATTGAAGAGTTGTGCAATATATTGTATACGAGTATATTGTACGAAATCTAAAAAGTTTGAAATATTTTGTGCAATCGGAAAATATTGTGCGTGTATTGGTAATATTGTGCAGTATTCAGTAACGCAGTCTGTCAGTTGATATCAACAGACAACAAGTAAACGGAAAACCAGGGCCTAAAATTTAAAAATTTTCGTACGGTACACGTTTACTCATTAAATTTATAGTAAAATAGTATAATATATTATATTATATTGTGAGCGAAGCGATTTATTAAAAAAACATATTAATTTCTGAAAAAATATTTATATTGATTTTTTAACTAGTACCTAACTAATGTCTTCTTCAAATAGGTACCTACTTTAAGTTTTGAAATTTCATGTATTATATGATTTTCAAATAATACTATCTATTTATAATGCAAAAATGAAAAAAATAAAACTATAATCAACTACACAATTTAAAATTTCGTACTACATATTTTATTATTCGTACTGCACGAAGAGTGTCGTAGTACACACAATTTTAGGCTCTGCGGAAAACATTCAATATCATCTCTACACGGCTCAATTTAATGCACAAACTCGATCGTTATTCTATCGGGTATCGGCTAGGTATTGGTTGCTTATCGCCGCTTTATAGATATGAAATTTCAAATTTAAACACCTATAAAAAAAAAATTGAGTATTGAGATTTTCCTAATATTTTGGAATGACGTTAAGATATATCAGTATGTTTCAATTATATTTTCCATAGTTTTTCAAATTTTTTGGGTTTTCTATTAATTTTTATTGTAAAAGAATTGATAAATAATAAAAAGAATACGTTTATGGATTCTAAGATTTTCGTTTAGACTAAAAATATAAACTTTAAACAGCTATAAAAAAAAAAAATGAGACTTGGGATTTTTCTAATATTTTAATATCATGTTAAGGAATACGTAAGTATACATCTATAAAATTTTCAGACTTTAATGCCAAAAATTGCCAATTTTAGCAAACAATATATACATAATAATGAGAATTTTACGAAATATTCAAAGTCCCATTATATTTTGTAGAAAAATTGACTTAACGGTTCCAAAATTTTATCACATAAATATAGTAACCTATGTCTTACCTATCTGAACAGTGAACACCCAATAAAATTTACAAGTTTCTAATTTCTAAATTAGAAAAAAAAATTATATTTTCCCGAGGTTTGGTGAAATACTGAAATCGAATTCGTCAAAATTTTAGTTTTCAATTAAAATGCCACTTTTCGAAATTTTTTCTATCACATAGGTTCAATTTTGAGAAATTAGAAAAATGACCTATAAATAAAGTACCAACTACATCCACTTTTCAACCGGAAACATGCTATTCGTGAAAATCGGAGCATTATTTCGGGTACCTAGTAAAAATGTCTTCAGGCATAAAAAAAAAAGACACATATCATTGTAAAATCAATACGTTCTTCGCTTCGCTCAGAATCTAAAATTTAGATAGTAAAATCGATTAATATTTTCGATTTATCGCATTCTATTTATAGATAATAAAGATTGCTTAGAAACATATAATTATATAAAGACAATTATTATTTAGACAATATGCATCAGAAGCGTATTTACGGTGGTAAAGGTGATAAATCATTTTTTATATAATCTTTTTTTAGTGATTTTTTTTTTTTTTTTTTGATAGATAATATTGTTTTTTATCTAGCTCTATCTCTTCTTGGGTCAAGATCCTAAATAGGCCACTGATTAGCATTGATGTTTATGATGTGCATAACTAGGAATTTGTCAGTAACCATCATTGAGCAATAATATAAATTTAAAAAAAAGAAGAGCTGTTGCTCCTGCTGCAGGGATACAAATTTGCAAACCATAGTGTTTAATTTTAATTAGAATTTGAATCCAATGATAAAGCACTGCATTTGAAAAACGATTCTCAGCGAAGTACAGTCAGATAATGTAGGTTTTATTAAAATTTTGACATTTATTATTAAATATTTAAAACGCAAAATTTTATCACATATAGGTATAGCGTATAGGGACCATATAGGATATAGGTACACATACTTGTATAGTACATAAATAAACATCCTATACAATTTACAAGTCTCTAAGTTCTAAGTTTCTAAGAAAAGTGGATGTTCTTGGTACTTTATTTAGGTCATTTTTGGAATTTCTTAAAATTGACCCTATGCGTTAGAAAAACGGCAATATATTAGTCAATACCTATACATTATCTGACTGAACTTTGTTCAGAATTGTTTTTTCGAATGCAATATTTTATCATTGTATTAAAATTCTAATTAAAATTAATACTATATGATTTGCACGCTTATATCTCTGCGGCAGGAGTATCAGATTGTCTTTTTTATATTTTAAACAGCTATAAAAAAAAAAAAAATCGTAAATATAATAATTCACAATTAATTGGAATTGAGTTTAGTAAAATGTACCTATTTAAGCTACAATAAAATTTTCAAAATTTTTAAAAAATGTTTGTCAATTTTATTTACTATTATTGTAAAATATAATATAAATAAGAAAAATCTATATGAATAGGTACTTTAAAGTTTAAATATTGATTTTACTGAAATCTTAACTTTAAACATCTATAAAAAAATTGAGTATTGAGATTTTTCTAATATATTGGAAATAGATACGTTAAGATATAGGTATGTCATTGTTCTTTAATAACATTTTCAAAAATTTGCCAAATTTTTTGGATTTTCTATTAATTTTTATTGTAAAAGTATTGAGAAGTAATAAGAAGAATATTCGTATGAAATTTAAGATTTTCAAACTTTATATTTATAATATACATAAAAATGTGAATTTTACGAAATATTCAAAGTCCTATATTTTGTAGAAAAATTAACGTTACGGTTTCAAAATTTTATCACATATATATATATAGTACCTATGTCAAAAATCTAAAACCTAACCTAACCTAACCTTACCTATTATGTAAGTACTCAATAATTTTTTTAAATCTCTAACTTTAAAATTGCTTGAGTTTATTATTATTATTATTATTATTATTATTATTGCTTGAGTTATCGTATTGAAAACGAATTCGTTGAAATTTCAATTTTCATGAATAATGTCGTTTTTTTCGTCATTTTTTTCTACTGCATAGGGTCAATTTTGAGAAATTCGAAAAATGACCTATATAAAGTATCAACTACATCCACTTTCCAACCGGAAACATACCCTCTTCGTGAAAACCGGAGCATTTTTCGGGTAGTAAAAGTGTCTTCAGACAGAAAAAAAACAAAACAAAAAATACACACATAATTGTATTCGGATTCGCTTCACTCAGAATCTAAAATGTAAGTAATAAAATATAACTATAAAATAGGTAATCTATGTATTGCACTCTTATTATAAACTTAAGTATGTATATGGAGACCCCGTAAATTTCACATCCAATACTCCCGTAAATTTCGCTACTGGTATTTATCATTAATTATATTTAAATAGGTATAAAATATAATATACTACCTATATAGATTTAATTTATGTAATATTATTGTTATATTTTTAGTCTTGTACTCATTCTGCTCTAGAATCGATATTATAACAACTAATATTTGTGATTTTAAACGTGCCAAGTAGCTGTAAAACATTTACATTTTATATATCTTTGATTTTTGAGTAAAATTAAAACGTTTATTAATCATTTTTTTTTTTTTTCATTTTTTCCGACGATTCTGAAGGATGTTTTTTGGGGGTGAGGGGAGGGTCTAAATATAATGCTCAATAAATCAGGATTCAAGACATAATATGAAAGTTAACAAGTCTTGGAATACCTATATTATATATAAAAAATATATGTAGATACCTACAACCTAATTAAGTATTATCAATATTTTGACGAAATGACGAGACTTCTACCAACTACTTTTAACCTAATAACCATAAACTACACGGAAATATATGTTAATTAAATTGAGATGGAACAGTCTATGTAAAAATGAAAGTGTAAATACAATTATTATATTTACCTTTTCCAACTCGAATTCTCGTATTTTTGATACGTTTCCTGCATGTTTCAGTTTTCTCGACACACCGACTGATTTACGTTCGAATTTGAATTGATTATGAGACATGATTCATTATTATGTTTCTCACATGTTTGACTTGTTTGTTCGACCGAAAATGGTGTGTGTCGTAAGTGCACAATTTCACAAAATTCAAATTAAAAACGAATATTAAAATATTAATATTTTCATTTGAATAGAAATGATTCAACACACAGATTTTTATAATACGTTCGACAATGCAGTATATTTATGTCAGACTCTATTTTAAGAACAATTAGTTCCCCTTCCTTCCAGTTTCATATAGAACACAAAACAAGAACAACAATTCTAGCTTCAATCCAACGATGATGAAATTTTTTTTACAAAAATTCGTCACGAGCGAAAATATATTTATTTTTTTTCAAATAAATGTACACATGACAATATTATATTTATTTTAAAATACCTAATTATTGTTATAGTGTGCATTTGTATACCTGTTCGATATTTGTAATGACTAATGTACATAATTATAAAATAATAGACCGTTTATATTTTAAATTTTTAAAAGACAATTTTTTTTAAATAATCACTGCTCAGTGATCATGATTATGATTTTAATCACTTATTATCTACCTAATAATTTTTAATGTTAAATTCAAATATTCAATTACTATTTTGAAAAACTACCTATTCAATACTCGTAAGCCGTAAGAAAACGTAACATAAGTTACAAGTACTAGTACCTATTATTAGATACAGATTAAAGTTTAGGTACTTACCCGAAATTCCGAATTCTTAGTAGATATTGATTATTACAAAATATTTACCAATTAAATTTTTTTTTTATTTTATTTTTCAAGTAAAATATAAAATAATGTACACAAAACATAATTTTTGATAGCCATTTAGGAACTTTTATATTTTAATACAAATGTAAATACTGTACAATTAATTAATAAATTATAGACATTAAAAAATATAATTCTTTCACAAAAACGGGGAAAAAAAGTTATTTTATTTATTGTAATAAGTACAACGTACATAATATAATTATAAATTTTATATTGCAAAATATAGAGATCAACCACATTAATGAGAAAAAGAAGTGGAAATAATATTAACAATGTTTAATATTTAATTGTTTACATTAACATTTTCATCATATTTTTTTTCATTATCATTTTTATCACAATTTTCTTTTTTATTTGTATCATTACCATGATTTACTGTTGAAGACAAATCTCGTTTATCTCTATTAGTTTCCATTTTAGTTTTATTTGATTTCTTAGCTTCTTTCAATACTAAAGGTAAAGGTAATTTATCTTTAACTACATCTTCAATAGGATGTTTTTTTTCACTTATATTATTTTTATCTTCGGGTATATTTAAGTTATTTAAATCTTGTAAATGTTTATTAGGTTTTTTTATATTTTTTTCAAATTGTTTTTGACGAGCTCCTTTTAGTTCTTCCAGTATTTGTTTTGATTCAGCTAATATTTTTTTTTCTTCATTTTCATGATTTTTAAGCTTTTCAAGCAATTCTATTTCTGGTCTTTTAGCTAATTCTTCATCTTCTTTTTTTATTGCATCTTTACTTATAGTATTTCCACTGTCAACTTTTAATGCGGGTTCTTCTTTTGTTTCAACTTTTGTTTTAATAATATGTTCTACTGGTACAGGTGGTTCGATTCGTATTTCATTCATATTTTTTGATTTTGATAATTCATGTGTATCCTTAGAATTTAAATCCAACTTCTCAATTTCTATAATATAAATGTATAAATACATTAGACAAAACATTAAAATTACTTTGTATTTAATAAAAATACTAAAAATATCCATAAAAAACATATTCTATGAAGAAATGTTTAATATTTTTTTCTTTGATGAAGTTACATAAGTACAATTTTATCTTTGTCTAATAATAGAAATTTAATTTTTCAGTATTTTATATATTATTTAATTATTGTATGTATCTATACAGTATAATATAATATATAAATACCTATCTGCTTTCTGTTGTATTTTGTATTGATTAATAGTTATTTCATATTCAATATATTATTTTTTTGTTCATAATTATAAACATAAAATAAAAAATACGATAATAAAACAAAGAAAATCAATTTGTCTGTTATTATAAAATAATTAATTAAATGAATTTATATATATGTATATATACACAAGGAAATATATTTATACATACAAGTTTAATTTAAAAATTAGTTTAGGCACCATTGTTATTTAGGTGATATTTCAAAATATAATATTGTGTATTAACATAATTATATTATAATATTAAATTAATAAAACAAATTAAATATCGTTAATAGTAGTGAAAAGATCAATTAAAAATTACCATTTAATTCAATATTTTGGACTAATAATTTTTACATATATTTAATGCTGTGAGATCTCAATATGTAAGTTGTTCGTTTTGGTATCGTTATATATTAATTTTATTCTATTATGTAGAATAGAATAAATTTTGTAAACATCAATAATAAATTAATATATACTTACGCTTATCTTTATATTGTTGTTTAGCATTAATATTTGCAGGAATTATGTCATTCACTTTGATAATATCTTTATTTACTATTTTCTTATTTGAAAAATTTTGTTGTATAGCATAAAGATTAGCCAAAGTTCCCATTATCATAATAAAAATTCCTACAAAAAATATGAACTGAAAATAAAATAAAATAAAATAAAATATATTTTTATAACATATTTTTAACTGATAATTTATATTACAAATAACGAGGAACTTACTTTTGCCCAAAATTTTTCTTTAGAATTTTTATTAATAACACGCACCAAAAACATAGAGGGAAACATAACATTTATCATTACGCCAATAGTGGACCCCACTAATCCTAATACAACTTCAATATTTGGCATTAAAAGACCAGTTATTAGAGAAAATAGTACAATAAAAAATGTGATGCATTTGAAAGGAGTTTCAGCAATATGTTGTCTTCCTCCAGATACAAGTACATAGTCCTTTAACAAATATATAAACAATTTACAATTAAATTATAGTGATTAATGATTATTTACAATTTATAGGCAAGAAAGAAAATTTCTAAAAATGTATGTGAATTTCATTCCCATTAATTTTTTAGACATAAATATAGGTATATAATTCATGTATGAAAAATCAAAGATACATGTGGATTCTTCTATTCCTACTCACTATTAATGGTTAACGTTGTTACACCAACATAATTATGGTTAAATTTAATTAAATTAAAAAATCTTATCAACAGTAGAATATATTAAATAAACTTAAAAAATATTTACTTTTGTAGCCAGAAGAGAGTATATTGATGAACGGCATGGAAAAATGACCAAAGGAAAACTGACAGCAATAGACATAATAAAACCAATTTTTATTACATCACTAGATAGACATTGTGAGAAACTAGTAAGAATGTTCCCTGTAAATAGTATTACAAATTATTTTTTATTCAACAATTTACAGTAATTAATATTTTTATTATTTATTTAATATGAAACAATTACTTAACATTTATTTCAGAATTATAATTATTCATTAACATGATTTTAAATTATATCATTTATAATTACATTTATATTAAATCTATCATCTAAAACTACATAGTATGTACACACTATACTGACATGAAACATTAATATCTATATCATGTCAATTACTTTATGTAAATACATCTGCTGACAGTCAATGTTTATACTAACTAAATAATTACATAATCATACATTATTTTATATGCAATGACAAATTTAATCGACTAGCTTAGTTGTTTATAATTAATTTCTATGAAAATGTGTACACACTCATGTGTTTCTTACATAGAATCATGGGAATAGAACATTGCATCAATCATGATAGAACACCAAAACTTACACTGTGAATTTTAACATCTTAATCCATAACTGCTTAAAAATGAAGAGTGGTTTCAAATATATTTTAATATAAACAAAGGAAAATTTTACTTTCTACAAGAAATTATTTGTTTTAACATCTAAAATGAAAAAATAAATCATTTGACTTGAAGAAAAACTAAGTTAGGTTAGTATAATAGGTAAGTATAATATAGTAAGTATAGTATATATACTAAGTATACCAAGTATACCTTATAGTAATCTTTATTTTACATTTTGAGCGAATCTTTTTTCGAAAAAATCTATTGGTTTTACAATGATGTGTCTTTTTTTTCTTATATCTGAAGACACTTTTTCTACCCATAATAATACTCTGAATATCACGAATATAATATGTTTCCAGTTGGAAAGTGGATGTTGTTGGTATTTTTTTTTAAGTTCATTTATCGAATTTCACAAAATTGACACTATGCGATAGAAGAAACGATTAAAAAATTATGAAAAAACATTTTTCACAAAAACTGAAATTTTGACGAATTCAATTTCATTCAATATTTCTCTATAACTCATTCAATTTGAATTTAAGACTTGTAAATTTTATTGAATGTTGACATAGGTACTAGACATACCTATATATGCGATAAAATTTTGGAACCGTTACGTTAATTTTTCTAAAAAATATGGCACTTTGAATATTTTGTAAAATTTACATTTTTATGTATATGTTTGATAAAATTGGCAATTATGGGTTTTAACGTCTGAAAATTTTACTGAAACATACTCACATATTATTTAACATATCAAAATATTAGAAAAATCTCAAGCTTTAATATATTTTTTTTAGTTGTTTATAGTTGATATGCTTAGTGTAATCAAGAAACTTAGAATCCACATAAGTATTCTTAATATTTCTCAAAACTTTTACAATAAAAATTTATTTAATTTTATTGAAGCATACTGATATATATATATATATAAACGTATTTCCAAAATATTAGAAAAATATCTGAAACTGATAAATGTAAAAATTTTAATCAGTACCTACATATATTATCTGATGAACTTTGCTCAAAATCGTTTTCAGGAATGTAATGATTTATCATTGTATTCAAATATTAATCAAAATTCGACAATATCCTCTTTACACGTTTCTCTTCTCTTGATTTTTTCATACTAAAATGCTTAAAAATTGTAGTAATGAATAAAAATAATGCATAGGAAAATATTTTTAAAAAAAGTGTAAAGGAGTCGCTGTGTAAATAGATGAACTCAAAAATAATCATCGACTAACCAATAAGTATATAGGATCTACTAAAATTTAAGCTAATTTTAGAGATTTCCACTTCTTTGCATTTAACCATTTACCATACGTCATACGTGTGACATGACACATGAAGTATGTAGTATGTACCATGAATTAAGATGTATAATATACATTGTATATATATATATATATATTATATATATTTTGTATATGTATATGTATATATATATATATATATAATATATACTATATAGATTCGTGGTATTCACTATATAAAGTTTTCAGATACAATAATATTATGCAATATGTATAGTAATTTAAATTATTGTATGTGATATTGTGATCATAATGATAACAGGAGTCAGGAGAAGAGGGTCGAATTATCAGTAAATCGAAAAGTATACCATTAGGTTTTATGTTATCTGTGATAAAACATAAAAGTATATTTTGATGTTTGATCAGTCATTTTTATTTTTTAGTTTTTATTTAAAAATTAACTTGCTAAAATCCAATTCAAGTTGTAGAGTAACCTGTACACTGAATCTGAAAACTAAAACAGTAGTAAGACAGTGAATTATCTATAGCCGTGTCAATGACCAATATTGTCTTACAACGTGTAAAAATTGTCTTATCACTTATATGTTATCAAATAATATAATTTATATGACAAAAATCATTTGCTGATGAACAAATATTATTTTTTAAGATAGTTATTTAATTTGAAAAGTAAAATAATCCATTGAAATATTAAATTAAACGTAGAACAATTTAGTGTTAAAGCTTTAAGTAAGTAAATTATTCTATATATTGAAGTTAATTTTAGATTTTAAATAATGAAAAATGTATTGATATTTTAATGAAAAAAAATTTAAATAGGTATTAATAATTTTAGGTTGAACATTACTAAAAAACACTTAGGTAAATATGACGAAAATTGAGAGTAAAAGGCAAGAATTTAATGTGGAACTAAACCACAATAGAATTAACTTCTTATATCAATTAAGTACTACAGTAGCTGAACAATCTCCTGGTTTATCATCAACATATAATTCTATATTGAAGGGTTTATCACAAAAAAGTTTACTAAAATTAGATCCAGAAATGAAAAGAAATATTTGCAAAGGATGCAATACAATGCTTATACCAGGAAAAACAGTTACATGCCGTACAATAAAAAAATCTAAAGGTGCAATAAAATGGACTTGTAATTTTTGTAGCAAAACAAAAATATATAGTAAAAAAAATAACTATTGTATATGGTCAGAAAACACTAATAATTTGTTACAAACCATTTTTTACAATTAATAAAATAAAATATAAAATAAACAAATACCTGTTAATGTTGAATCATGATATGCAATGTATCCAAGAATTCCTACACTGATGTAAACTACAGTGCACATATTCATTGATGAACGTATTATTTTATTTAATTTATCTAATGATTCATGTGAAATTGATTCAAATATATCAAACAATTGTCTATAAATAATATAATTTTATAATTAGATCATATAATGTACAAATATATGAATTAAATTGATTAGACATTAAATATTATTACATCATATTGCTTAATTATATTAAGGGATAATTTAAATTTTGTATTCTTGACATAAATTTTTTTTTAAATTATAATTATAATTTGTACTAATATAAAAATATAATATTTAGTAGCTAATAAAATTATTAGAAATTTTGGTTTATAAAGAATATTCAAATAGGGAATTTTATGTTTCTTTTGAACAAATTTGAAAATGTTAAATGTTTAAAATACATATTGGATAAAATATTTTTTTTTATATTATATACATATTACATATAAATAATTATTTAAAATTATCAGAAATAATTAACTCTTCAAGGCTCAAATTTAAGATTTTGTAAACTTAGAATATATTTAGTGATTATAAACTTTAATAATTATTTGTATTTTTAAATCATAATGTTAATAAAAGTGTAATATAAAATTAAATAAATGTAGCCAAATAATGTTTACATTGTGTACAATCCATTTATTAATTTGTAAATGTACTAAAAAAAAAAAAAAATTGTTAAATGGGCAGATTCTTTGTTAAGGGCTGATAGGAATTAAAATTTGAATATTTCAGTGGACCAAAAAGTCTCAATCTGGCACTAAACGTAGCTTATTATTAAACTTATAATGCTTACGTTTGACAAAATAAAGACATTGAAAATATAGGTAAACATTGTAAAAGTCCAGCAGGTTTCCAAAAATATATTTCTGAAACCCAAACAGAAGAAAATAATTTATCAAATGCTTCAACAAAAATCTGAAAATACAATAAAATAATTAATATTTAAAACATTTTGAATTTTGTTAATGATAATTATTTTCATTTAAATTTTAAAATATATACCTTAAATACTAAACAAGCATAAAATATTATTGCTGCTGTACATATTGTGTTTAAACTATTAACATCACGAAATAACCCCAATGGTAATACTACAAATACAGCTAAACCTATACATAACATGTAAATTTAAATATTAAAAAAAAATAAATAAATAAGCTTCTTATTGAAATAAAATAAGCCAACAAACTACTTAAAACAATTAATATAATTTTCAAAATACACTTACACAATTAAAATTTTTATCACAAAACTACAATTTTTGTTTTTAAATTAATTACCAATCATAATACTTGGACGAAGAGCTGTTGTATTCTTAATATTAAATGTATCACCAATAATCTGTGGTCCTAAATCGCCCATGACAACAAAGAATGCAATACATGTACCCATAAGAAACATTATTATGCATAATTCTACAGTAAATTTCCCTAATTTTCCAAATAAATAAAATGCTGAAAGAAAAAAAAACACATATATTAACAATAAAATAATAAACAATTTAATTATTTACCTAAAAACTCAAAATCTCGCGTTCTTGATTTAATAGCGGATTTTAACAAAAAATAACAAGAGGCTCTTGACATTAAATTGCTTAATACCAATAATAAAGTTGATAACACAATTCCACACTGAAAATAAATAAAATAGAACACATAATTAATAGTTATATTTAGTAATATATTTTATATAGTGAAAACTACTTGTTTACCTCTTTATAGCAAAATGGCATAGCTAAAATACTAACTCCAATAATGCTGTTAGCCAGTGTCATTACATGAGCTCTCATTTCTAATATATATTTTTCATGAATATATTAAATAGATATTATGATTATCTAATTATAATTAACATTAGTTTTAAAATAATGTTAATTTAACATTTCACTCATTATATTCCATTTTAATACAAATTGGTATTTAATTCAATTAAAATAGGACATAAATACTTTATATTATATTTTTAATTTGATATTTAAAAATTTAGGAACGTGAAATTAAAATATCTGCATAATAAATAAATACATTTAAAATTCTTATTTGTTAAAATGAAAATAATAAAATATAAAACTTGAAAGTTCTAAAATTTTAAAAAACTGCCAAGTGTTAAGTTTATAAATTATAATTTATATAAACAATATACATGAACTAAGGAACACGTATAAAATAATTTCATATATTTGGCGAAACCCTGGACTCATTAATCACAGACTTCTATAATATGTGTATTATAGAAGTCTGTGTCATTAATCCATCCATATACTATTATACCACAGATTAGATTAAACTCTGATTATACTCTGATTACCACATCAGCATTGATAAGATACATATATGTTTATCACGAACGTGATAATGAAAATTAATAATTAATACATATTAAATAACAATAATTAGATATTTAGATGTTATTTTATATTTATTAGAAAGTATTAAATTGTAATATTGTATAAAATATATCTAGTTAAATTAATAACAAAGTTGTATACTCTTTTATTTTAAAAATTATATAAAAATGGGTGATTCTGTACAAACTGTCAAGTTTAAAATTACACTAACATCAGATCCAAAATTACCATTTAAAATACTAGCAGTACCAGAGCAAGCTCCATTTACAGCAGTTTTAAAATTTGCAGCTGAAGAGTTTCAAGTAAAACCAGAAACATCGGCTATCATCACAGATGATGGAATTGGTATAAATCCTCAACAAACTGCTGGTGTTGTATTTCTCAAGCATGGAGCTGAGCTTAGACTTATACCAAGGGATCGGGTTGGATCAATTTAATAAAATTAATATACTTAATATTTCATTCTCAAATAAAATGTTTTTATTATTTTAAGGTTTTCATTTTTATATATAATATACCTTTTTTAATATTAAAATATTGTAATTCATTCCTTTTATAATTTATTTGTTCAGGTAATTTTTAAAAGACATCCAGATGTTGTATTAATTCTAAATATAAACATTGGATTAATATTAATTAAATATTTAAATAACACTAATATTACATTATTACGTCTTTTGATCCTTTAATGTCATGTAAAAAATATTTAAAACCTAATTCATTTATTTTTGACACTTTGGTACACCGAACTTGTAAATCCTAAAATAAAATAATAAATATCAAATTCAATAATGTAATTGAGAAATATGTTTACAAAATTATACTACAATTACTACATTAGAATTAATAATACACTACTAAAATTTTATGCATGGATAATTGATTCATTGAAAATAAAAAATGCATTAAATAAACTTTTTTTAACGTTGAGTATATTTTTTATGTTTTTGCTAAAGATGGTAAACAGTCAAATAGACATCTTCTTCTATACATTTTTTCTCAATTATTAAAATAATAAAAATAAAAGTTTATAGATAATTGAAATTATATAAGTACATTATAGTTTTCGGTTACTACTTTCTAGTATTCAATTTTACATTTTTCAAAAGTCATTTATTCATAAACAAATAGATTAGAGTAAAGTGACATACATGGCAATCATACACAGAACTAAGCCTACCCAAATAAACTTAAAATATTATTTTAATTTAATTAAGTATACTTGTAATGGGTTTACTGTAGCACAATAAGGAATTATATTAAATAATATTCAATATAATATAAAGATAAAAAAAAAGTATTAAAATTAAATAAATCATTTAAACTTTTTAATAAAACTTAATTAATAAGATGGTCTTAATTAATTGATTGAAATTTGATAAAGAGAAGAAACTATTTAAAAATGGTTAATTATAAGGATGATCTTTAATAAAATTTATCATTATAATGATGAATTTTAAAAATGAGTGTAATTATAATCTGCATAGGTATCTGTGTCACTTGGTACATTTATATGATGTCGTTAAATTTTTTTAAAATTAAAATACATCCATGTATATTTAATAAACCGTTTTAAGCATATAAAACATAACTTTTTAAACTACATAGCGCGAGCGTTTTAACTCTTAAAATGGTTTAAATTTAAATTATTTAAACCATTTTAAAATGTTTACATGACATAGATGCATTTTACTTTCAAATTGATTTAATGCCATCATATAAACATACTAAATGATACAATAAATAATACCTAATATAAATATTTAGTACTTTAATAGTATTAGAATAGATTAATAAATGGATAATAATATACCTACTTAAATGATACACTATTTAAAATGTAATATGATTTTATACAGAAATAAATTAATGATTTACCTATTAATCAAGATAATAAAAATAAATAAAATCATACAAGTAGTAAAATAATTGGTAAATTAGTATGAAATGAATAAAATAAAACTATAATTATAATTGAATACAAAATAAAATACACGAAGAACCTGGGTCTTTTAGTACCAGGTAATCTTTTAATTCTTATTCAAGAAATACATTCGTCTTATTATTAAT
This sequence comes from Tetraneura akinire, assembly GCA_021307375.1. Taxonomy (NCBI): domain Eukaryota; kingdom Metazoa; phylum Arthropoda; class Insecta; order Hemiptera; family Aphididae; genus Tetraneura; species Tetraneura akinire. The sequence continues at coordinate 25,445,320 of JAIUCT010000007.1, read as the reverse complement.
CGAAACATTTTTAAATGTGTTATTAATAGTAGTTTTATTTGTAACATAACAATATTTCTATTTTTTGTAATTTCTTAAAAATAAAAACAACTTACATTTTCTAATATCTCTTGAAACTTTCTCCGTTTAATTATTTGTAAAATATATTTCCGTCCTTCAGTGTAACGTCTAATAAAATTACCAGACGATGGAAATGATATCCAATAACTTTCATGATCTCTAATTAATAATATTCCACAGTTAATCAAATCCCTAAAAATAAATATAATATTATAAACACAAAAATAAATAATAACTAGATACAAAATTATTTTTTTTAATTTACGTCAGTTCATATTTTTGTAATTTAAATTTTTGTATTAAGGTAGACTTTTCAACTGCATATGATTTTATTGAAGGTAAAATTATATTTAAAAACTTTTTTATACATTGATTATTAGGATAAATATTTAAAATATATTTAACATAATCTTCATATAATATTAAAGCTGTAGAAGAGTCATTTGTTCCAATTGTAAGTTGTTGTATCTTGCATTGATTTTGTAATATGTTCTATTCAAATTTAATTTAAAAATGAAACATTATAGTACCTATAATTGATTATACATAACTCACCAGTTCTTTATTGATCAAAGTTTTATTATATATAATATCATAAAGTTGATTAATAAATACAATTGGAGGATACTTATATGTTTCTTGTATAGTAAGTGGCAATAATGTTTTAATATATCTTATAGCTGTTTCCGTATCATTGGGCAAATCATTGATCACTATATTGCTATCATCGAGAAATGCTAAAATATTAAAAATTATGTCAATTTACCTTATTAATAATCTTATTTATATAGAATGAGAAGTATTAAGCTTCATTCAAAATTAAAATGTTTATATACCTTCATCTGAAGACATAACCAACAACCAACTTCAAATTAATTGATATTGTATACAATATATATTATATTATAATTATATATTAATGTATTATATTGAATATAAGTTTTAATAAATTTCAAAAGGTCACTTTTTTAACAAGGTGTATCAACATCATAGTGATGACTAGATGATGATATTGCAGGGAAATATTGTAAAATCAATGATTGTTTAGTGCTTACTGTTAATTCTATAGGTCTAATTTTCTATAATCTTTCTTCATTGTGGATTTATAAATTTTATTATCTATATTTTAAAAAAAAAATTGAATATTCTATATTTGGAATTGGAATATATTATATATTTATATTCTATAAGATATTAAATAACTATTAAATAATAATTAAAATTAAAAATTATTAAACAATATAATATTATCAAATATCTTGTAATACTTTACAGTTTACAATGAATATTAATTAACTCCTTTTTTTCTGTAATTTTGGACTTTAGTTTTAGAAATTTCGAATATCAGATTTTTAAAATTTTTTTTTTTTTATCATGACAAAATAGAGATAGACTACAGACCCACGGTTGTACCATGAATTAAGATAGTATGGATACCCGACGACCCATGTTAAAAATTTTATCACATAACACTTAAAGTTACTTTCGAAAACAGCTGATTTATAGACTTAGGGCACCCTCTATACCCATCAAATAGTGACGGACTATTAATTATTATCATTAATTATCAGTTTCTTCTTTCTTCTTTATGAAAAATTTGGAGAATATAGTTCTATTCGAATGATTATTTAATATTTATTATTTATTATAACTTAATTCATGGTAATTATTACGAAAAAAAGCGGGAATATAATTAAACCGTATTTATTTTATATAGTTAGAGGGCGCCCTAAGTCTATAAATCAGCTGTTTTTCGAAGCAATATTGTATGTCATTTTTTTTTGGTGCGTCGGGCATCCATACTATCTTAATTCATGGGTTGTACAAACACAGTAAACACAACACACTACCAAAGGTAATAGATAATGAATTATGATTAATGTAACCACTAACCAGATTTTGACATTTTGTGCAACTCTGGCTTTGAACAATCAAACGTGAATAAGATGCTCTGATTGGGCGCCCTCTAAGTAGCGTATACGTTTACAATAATACAATTTATTGTACGCTTAATTTATATTTGAAAGTTGCCACACAAACCACCAGGAATTATTATGGTTATTTTAATTTTATTATATTTGTATAATTGGCTACACTAATTTCAGGGCTCAATAGTTTAGAGTATAGACTATCGAAACGACCTTTTTTTGAATAAACATCCAGTGCACAATCTCGTTTCACATAATTTGTGCTATAACCGTGATTCTTACTAACAGTCTAACAAAAATTAGGTAAAAAAAAAGTAAAAACAAAAATTAGTATCAATGTATTTGTTATTTGGTTAAATATTTTTAGATCGCTAGAAGCTCAGAGTAATAATAATATAGAGAGGGCACTACGTATAACGGTATATGTAGCGTAATCACGGTTTAAGATATACAGGTTACGGAACGCTGAATAGAAAACGAATTGAAAAATGAAGCTCAAAGTATCTTATTAAAAAGCAGCTGATTAACACAGGGAGACATATCTCTAGCGCTCCCAGTGCCAATACAACATACTATTATCACAAAACTATATACCGCCAAATTTAGAATATTGTAATAAACTAATAACATAATATTTCATTATACTTATTACCTTATGTATTTTATTATGCGAATAGTTTATTTTTAACATTAAAAACCATTTATAGATTGAATTAGAATTAAAAATATTAGGTACTAACCTTAATATTTAATAAAATAATTTACAGAACAAAGACCTGTGCTTGAGATTTGTGATTTTAAAGATCTTATTTCAAATAAGTCTTTACGTGATGAAAAAATTCAAAATCTGAAAAATAAATTAGATATTTTAATTGAAGATGGAAATTGGGACTGTGAAGATATATTCATTGAACATGATTACTCAAAGAGTACAGTTTTTGAATGTGTTGTATACTATCTAGGAGGGTAAACTAAATTTAAACAAAATAAGTATTTAAAACAGAAATATTTAATATTTTTGCTTTTTACTTAGGTATTTAGTTAGACGACTATGTAACAAATCAAAATGTGATATATGTATAAAAAGTTTGAAAAATAACACTAATAATATAGGAAGTGAATCAGAAATCGTTAATCTTAAAACTAGAGGGTTCTTAATTCACCCAAATAATCACTTATACAAAATTTTACAAATGTTGGAAATTTCTTTCTGTAAACATGCAAATTCAAAAGATGTTTTTGATAATACTTACAACAAAACATTTTTACAAATTTCTGCTATACCATTTCCGTGTTCTGAACACAAATACGAAGTTATTACAGATATTTTTACGATGTATATTATTATGAGGATGAGGCATACACATACTTAGAAAATCAAAAAGAAAAAAAAAATAACAGAACTAAGAAAAAACTTTCAAAACTTGTATCAAGTTAATTATTATGTTAATATTTTACTTATATTTACCTATGACAAATATTTAATATATATTAAAAATAAAAATTGTTATTCCAGTATTTGACTATTTACTTTTTAGTTTTTTACTATTTAAAATTTAATATATTAAATATTAATTAATAATTATATTTATTATTTACGAGTATAAACTATAAATATTCCTTTTTATTAGAAAAATAAATTATATCATAAAAGAAAATACTAGACATTATTAATTTACCACTTGAGCGCTAGGTGTACGCCTCTCATGACTGTAATCAAAGAGATACTTTGTGTTTCAAAATTAACGTTTCGTAACCTGTATATCTTAAACCGTGAGCGTAATGCAGCGATATTTATCACATGAACACCGCATCCGATAAACTATACCGTTAGATGGTGCTGTTTTCATAACAACAAATTTCAATGATAATAATTGATATTTGAAATCATTTCTATTTCATTTCGAATTACGGTTATTATTCTGTTGGAATGTGCGATTACTGCAGACAATTGAATTTGTATTAATTTTAAACGAGTTAAAAGTATACTTTATATATTTCATTAGTTTATATATATAATTATATTTAATATAATTAAAATGCCGAGTTGTTGCTTTTGTGGAAGGTGGCAAGTAGCCAAAGAAAAAAATGAAGGCATAACTTTTCATAAGTAAGTTAACTACATACATTAATGAATTGTAATTTGTATGTTATTGTTTGATAAATGGTTTTAATGATATTAGATTACAATGATAAATATTGTAATATAATAATATATCTATTATAATTATTGTTATATAACTATTTATTTATTACATCCAAGCATGCACATACAAATATACAACGTAAAATATTAATATTAATATTATATATATATATAATATAATATATATAAATATTATAATTTAATATTAAAATTTTAATTTATTTTTTGTAATAATTAGATTTCCAAAAGAGAATCCTACATTAGCAGCTTGGATGGAATTTGCAAAACAATGTTCATCAGAAGTCAAACCTAGGAGTGTAGTGTGTTCTGTTCATTTTACAAAGGACTGTTTTGATCAATTTTTACGGAGTGTTCATTTAAAAAAACTAGCCATTCCAACAATAATGATACAAAGAGTTAAAAATGTATGTAAACACGACCTTGTTTTGTTTTTAGTTAAATAATAATATATTTCAGGCTAAGACATCATATCCTGAAATTTTGATGCCATTAGATCAGTGTAATCAATCAATAGAACGTTATGTTAAGGTAGTTAAGGTGGTTTTATTGTATACTATTAATATTAGATATTATAATTATTGTTTATAATTTAGGTAACAGATGTAGGATCAAATATAGAAGGAGTTGAACAAATTAATTTTGATAATGATATTAGTGAAATTTCTACAAAAGTTAATGTTGATACATTTGCAGTGAAAAGACTAGATAAAATGGTATGTATACCTGTATAAATAGGGAAAAAATTATAAAAATTGTTTTTGATTCCTGTTCTTGTTTTTCTAGAAACCAAGAATGAATAATCAGAAAGTTAATATATGTCAAACTGATATTAATGATTCACCAGGACGATTAATTTTAAAGCGAAAAATAAATAATTATGATCATAAACTCAATTTAAAAAATAAAAGAATCAAATATTTAAATCAAAAAGTTCAACGCCAACAAAAGTCAATTTCCTCACTGAAGAATGTAATTGCGGTTTTAAAAGACAATAATCTTTTACATCAGGATAATGCTGACCTTCTTTCTGAATGTTTTGGTAAAAACAATTATCTAATTACTAACTTGTATAAAATAAATTTGGGTAAAAAGCTTCCACGCAAATATTCAGTAGATTTAAGACGCTTTGCTCTTTCGCTTCATTTTCATTCTTGTAAAGCTTATGATTTTGTGCGCAAAGAATTTAATACAATTTTACCCCACCCAAGAACATTAAGCAAATGGTATACAAACACTGAAGCTAGTCCCGGTTTTACTAAAGAATCACTTGATACTTTAACTTTAAAATGTAAAAACACTGACCATACAATATATTGTGCTTTAGTATTAGATGAAATGGCAATCCGTCAACATATTGAATGGGATGGTAGTAATTATCACGGATATGTGAATTTTGGTGTTGATTTAGATAGTGATCAATTAGATATAGCAAATGAATGCCTTGTTTTTATGCTTGTAGCTATAAATGAAAGATGGAAATTACCTGTTGGATATTTTCTTTGTAAACATCTTAATAGTACACAAAAATCGAATCTACTTTCTCAATGCTTAGACTTAGTTTATAAAACTGGTGTTGTTGTTGTTGTTGTTAGTGTTACTTTTGATGGATGTGCTTCCAATATTGGTATGACAAAAAATCTTGGCTGCACATATGATCCTAATAATTTTAAAATTAATTTTACAATTAATAACATACAACCTATTGTAATTTTACCTGATCCTTCACATATGATTAAATTAGTAAGAAATTGTTTTGGAGAAAAAAGGAGATTTGTAGATAATAATAATGAAATTATTGATTATGAATTTATTGAAAAACTATTGATGTTACAAGAAAAAGAAAATTGCCATTTATCAAATAAATTAAAAAAACAATATGTGTTTTTTTCTAGGCAAAAAATGAAGGTTAAGCTTGCCACCCAATTACTTAGCCGATCAGTAGCCACTGCACTAAATTTCTGTAAGAATATCTTAAATTTAGAAGACTTTCAAAACTCAGGAGCAACAATTAAGTTTATAAATTTGTTTAATGATGCATTTGATATTTTGAATTCAAGATCACTCAATGGTTTTGGTTACAAAATAGCATTATGTTCAAAAAATTATCAACAGATAGTGGAATTTATAAAAACCTATTCATTTTATGTCAAGTCATTAAAATTTCTGGATGGACAATTAGTTATAGATTCGAATAGAAAAACTGGTTTTCTGGGTTTTTTAATTTGTTTTGAATCACTACTACAATTATATTCAGAGTTAATTATAACAGAAAAATTAAAATTATTCCTGATTTATAAATGTAGTCAGGATCATTTGGAACTTTTTTTTGGTGCAGTTCGATCCCATGGAGGATACAATAATAATCCCTCAGCACGTCAATTCCGTTCAGCTTATCGCAAATTAATTATACATGCCAAAATTCGTGATGGCGGATTAGGAAACTGTATACCTCAAGACCAAATAGGCATACTGAATACTTCCAGCGTTAAAACGAAAGAACCAACAGACTGTATAAATGACACATGTCTTATACGCAATATTGATGTTGAACTTGATACAGAACAATTACATTTACAAGACCACGACTATATTGCAAATGTTAATTCCTTATCTCCATTCTCTGAAGAAGCTATTATTTATAAAGCTGGTTTTGTTGCACATCAGTTAGCAACTAAAATAAAATGTGACGTCTGTGTTAATGCACTTTTTGGAGAGAAAAAAAACTATTTAAAATCTTTAATCAATTTCAGGGATGAAGGTGGCTTGTCTTACCCAAGTTCTGATTTAATTAAACTGTGTATGCAGACTGAAAAAAATATAAGAGTATATCAATCTGGCACAAGCCAATCAATAAATTGTTAGTTGTAAATAAAACTTTAAATTTCTTTGTGTTTAATTCAAAAATATTTGAGTCTATTAAACTTCATAATTTCGATTTTGAACCTGAAACTAACCATGTTATATTATTAATGAAATCAGTAATTAATTCATATTTTAATTTGCAAATAAACTATTTATCTAAAAAAATGTCTGAGACAGAATCGTTAAGAAATTGGTATAATAAACTTGTATTATTCAAAGGACAATAATTAATAATTTTATAAATAATTACATGTTTTATTTTTGAAGTAATATATTTTATTATATTAATTTTTTATTTATATATTATGTTATACTATTATATGATTATTATTACTCTGTGGTATCTATGTACCTACACAATTATAATAAAATAGTTATGAAACTAATAATTATTCGTGTTTCACTAATTATTTAATTTAATTGAAATATATTAAAGTATACAATATTACAATATGAGTGTACACAATAATATGTGCATAATTATTTTAATGTGACATGGGTACGGTATGTTTTTACTCGTAAAAGTGGTCACACTGAAGGAACACCGTTGTCGCTGCATTATCTACTGTTCATGGCCACCCCTTGGCTAGAAGTTTCAATAATGTGAATTTGCCAAATTGGATGCACTGTATATTATTCTTCTCATTTCCCAATATTCCCCATACTAGCATACTTCAAAGTTTATAGTCTGAGTAGGAATGGGAAATGCTAAATGCTGAATCAATATTATTTATTTATTATTCATTTATTATTCGATGTTTAGCTGTTTAGCATCGGCGTAAACGGTAAGTTTTATACATATTATATTATTATTACCGATTGTTATTGAATATAGGTTTAAATTTATTCCTGTACAGTTTACCAGACACATTGTTAAATCTCAAACTTTTACTTCATTGTTTAAGGTTTACATTTATCAAAAGTACAGAGACAGACGTTTGGATGTAGAAATTGAAAAGTGCAATTGGTCATTGTTGATAATCAAAGAACATCGCCATTAATATTTTAATTTTCGACTTTTAAGACGCACGGTAATTATCATAAATTGACAAAATGCCGATGATAAAATTACAGAGTTCCGACGGCGAAGTATTTCAAGTAGATTTCGAAATCGCTAAAGCTTCAGTAACTATTAAAACTATGGTTGAGGATTTGGGTCTGGAGGAAGAAGATGAAGAAATCGTTCCATTGCCAAATGTAAATGCGGGGATACTTAAAAAAGTTATCCAATGGGCTACTTATCACAAAGATGATCCACCACCAACAGAAGATGATGAAGGACGTGAAAAACGCACAGACGATATATCTAGTTGGGATGCCGATTTCTTGAAAGTTGATCAAGGAACACTATTTGAACTTATCTTAGCAGCAAATTATTTGGATATCAAAGGCCTGTTGGATGTTACTTGCAAGACTGTTGCAAATATGATTAAAGGTAAAACCCCTGAAGAGATTAGAAAAACATTCAATATTAAAAATGATTTCACAGCTGCCGAGGAAGATCAAGTAAGAAAAGAAAATGAATGGTGTGAAGAAAAATAGGATATTTTCAAATTATTTGATTATATGTACGTTTTTTTCTTTCAATCTACACGTTATGAACTCTTGAAACATAATTTTATCTGTATAAAATCCATACTTAATTTTGCATTTATTTAATGTGCCTAATAGATTTTTTTTAAAAATTAAGATTTACTGTAAGTTGACATTAAATAAATCATTCATATACCAAATTTTACTTGGCCTTATTAAATTAAGTAAGATTTTTAAAACTGCAAATATTCATAAATTATAAGTACAAAGCATATTGTAAATGTTTGTGCCTGACATTATTAATTTATCTCTTAGAACAAAAAGTAAATTTTGAATAATGTCTTGTAATGTTAAAATAATACACAATTTTAATAATAATTAGAGTTTAATGTATGTTCTTTTTATATGTATTAAAATTATTTTACTATTTTTTCTTTAAAATTCTTGTGTAAATTTAGTTTTTGTTTTTAATGTTTTTATATGTATTACTAAACTTTGGTATAATAAAACGAGCGCTAATATGGAAATATTAAGAAATTAAAAATCAATATATTTCTTTATGCAACTTTATTGATGTAAATTAATTTAATTAATATACTACTTACTGGTTACTGGCTATATATATTGTCTTCATAAGATATTTGTGCATTATTAAGATCATTGAAAATTTATGAAACTCAATATTTATTATAAATTAGTATGATTATAATATGAAAAAATATGCTCAATACTGTCCTAAGTTCAAGTGGTAGAGTAGACATTTTTAAATTAAGATATGCTTTACAATAGTTTTAATTCTGTGTGAACTAAGCTAGGAATATACTGATTTATGTATAGAAAAACAATTTAATAGTGGCAAAGTAGTTTGATTACCACGAAATACGAATGAGGTATGCTACTATGCTGTATGCATCTCAGATCTGGTGGTGAATTATGTCTATAATTGGTACTTTATTTATGTCATTTTTTAATTTATCAAAAATTCACTTCTATGTGAAGGACTACTATACTAGCAAAACAGAGTTTAAACTCCTGCCGCAGGGATGTAGGTGTGCAAACCATAGTGTTTTATTTTAATTATAATTTGAATACAATCATAAACCATTGCATTCGAAAAAACGATCCTGAGCGAAGTTCAGTCAGATAATGTATGTATTGATTAATATATTGCCGTTTTTTCTAACGCATGTGTCCAATTTTGAGAAATTCGAAAAATTACTTAAATAAAGTACCAACAACATCCACTTTCTAACCGGAAACATGCTATTCTTGCATTATATCGGCTAGTAACTGTCTTCAGATATAAAAACTGAAAATATCAACTTTAAACAGCTTTAAGTAAAATTGAGACTAGGGATTTTTCTAATATTTTGATATGATGTTAGTAATATGTAGAAATACTTCAGTAACATTTTCAGACCTTAATGCTAAAAATTGCCAATTTTATCAAACATATTATACATAAAGACCAGAATTTTACGAAATATTCAAAGTCCTATATTTTGTAGAAGAATTAACATAACAGTTCCAAAATTTCACCACATATATATGTATAGTAGATATAAGTCTTCAACTTCAAAATGCCATTTTTTCTACCGCTTAGGGTCTATTTTGAGAAATTTGAATTAAACGAACTAAATAAAGTATCAACTAACTTTCCAATCAGAAATATATGCTATTCATGCAAAACTGAACATTATTTCGGGTAGTTAGTCTTCATATTAAAAAAAAAAAAAAAAAAGACACATAATTGTAAAACAAATACATTCTTCGTTTCGCTCAGAATCTAAAATAATGGACAAATAAAGAAAAGTAATTTTGAAAATTTTAAAATATGAAATATTGAAATTCATTGATTTTTAAAAAATACAAGTACATATATAAAATTTTTCTGAAATTTCCCTTTTTTTCTTCTAATATTTGATAAAATTGGCAATTTTAGATTAGCTACATGTTATGTCAATTATAAGCAGAAAATTTCGATACATTCATCCATGTGCATATAAAAACTATAAATCTAAAATTATACAATGTGCGATTTGTTTATTTTTTTTTTACTTTTACCTGAAGACACTTAGTTAATGACAATGTGGTCATTTCATAGTTGAAAATTGGGGGAGGGGTGCTATGGGGCCCATATTCCACATAAGTATTCCTATTATTAATGGTGATCCGGGTTTGGGATTACATTATTCATTTATTTTATTCTAGACATAAACTCTATTATTAGTCCAACAGTCTATTTTAATATATTATAATGATAGGTATAGGAATTTTGCTCCTCATCGATCAATTATATAATTATAAAACCCCTAAAAATCACACTTAATGTATGCTTGTGGTCTTTTCAGTTTCACCACAAATAGATGAGAATTAAGAATCAAAAGAATAATTAGCTTTCTTAGCCATACTTAAATTACAATTGAACGCAAGTCTATTTTTAAATTGTAGACATTTTTGTTTTTTTCTCTGAAATAATATAGCTAAATAAATTTTAGTAGTTGGGATAATTCCAAATTTGTTAAGGTTTTGGAAATACCTGAAGAAATCAAATATTTTCCAAATACATCCTGGATTTTGGAAATATTCCAAGTACTGATTGAATGAAAAAATATATTGGTTGTACATTACGTAACAAGGAATAAATATAGCGTAGTGAAGGATCAAAGATGTTTATAAAAAAGAAGCAAGTACCTAAAAATAAAATTTACGCGAGTACAATTAATGGGATTTATTGCATTACACTCTTTTAAATACATATTTTGTTTGTTTTTATTTATTTTATCACTAAACAATAATTATACATAATTGGATAATCAAAGTCATATAAAGTATTTTTTTTTTTTAAATTTATTCTACACTATATTTTCGTACAATCTTATAAACTGATAAAAAAGCAATCGTCCTAAATAAATCATATGCAACATGTTACATTAAATATATGATATATCTAGATCAATGTTCAATTAATAAATTAATCATGTGTGTACAAGATGTTAAAAGTATAGTTTATCATAATGGGATTGTGATATAAATATACTAATTAAAATCATAAATATTGTAATGTTTAAAGTTTTATTTTTTTTTTTGTTTTAAAGACTTGGGATTAATAGATAAAATTATTTACATCATAACACAATTAAAATAAATAAATAATACAATAAAATAAATAAAGTAACAAAAAATATAAAAAATTTAAATGAATTAACAATAAAAATAATACTTTTTATTTATTTGTATTTAAATAAAATAACAATAAAAAGAACAATATAGGTTGTAAAAGGTTTACACAATAAACTATTATAATTTTCAAATAAATATATTTTCAGTATTCTAATAATCATTATAACTTAAATATTATATTGATATATTATTAGTAATCTATTTCAAGGTGATAGCAAACTGTATACACATTCTAATGTAATTAAAAACAAAATACAGTTTATTTAAAAACAATAATTTCCATACATAATGTGGAGAAAATAGTAAGGTAAAAGCAATTCATATTATGTTATTAAACCTAATTAGGCCTAAATATATATTATATTTACTCAATATTTTATTTTTATATTTAAATTGGTAAATGACCTACTCATCTAGACTAGGATATAATGTAGTATTATATTTACAAAGTTTGTATAACATACGTGTTCATATTAGAGTTAAAAATCTATTTACTATTTACAAATTTTGTTGGCCACAATATTGTTATATATATATATATTATATATATATATTTGATTGTCGATGATAAAAATTAAAAAAATGTTAATGAAAGATTATTTAAAAAATTTGAAAACTTATTTCAAAATAAACTAATATTGTTCTGTAAATCAAATATTTTAAGGTTGATAGGTTGTATTATAAAGAACAAACGAGAGTGCAAGAATTTTAACAGATCAATAATATTAATGTAAATTTTTCTGATTTTGCTTGTTTAACAAATTAAAATTGATCAGTCTTGTTATAAATACAATAGAATATATTTAATAGAGAGTCAAATAGCAGTTACTATTGATATACTTCAAAATTTGTCATGATAAATATTTGTACAAAATTGGAATTGTATTTAATACAATTAACAATGATTTGGTTAAAATGAATTTTAAGATGATACTGACAAATTAAAGTTTTTAACTAAGTTAGTTTTTAAAGAATAAATTGCAAATTATAAGAGAATAGAATATTAATTACACATTTTATGCTAAATAAAGTATGTAATGAATAATAAATATAAATTGTTATATTTCATCTATTTTAGAAATATGATTTACATTGATTCAGTTGTGAATGTTAACAGATAATATTTACAACTGAAACGTTCAGTATATATTTATAATATACAAATAATTCGATTCACATAAAATTAAGCTACATAATTTAATAAACTATTACGAGTTTATTATATTTAACTAAAAGAATCGCCCCTATCTCAGATATTAAAAAATCATTTATTTCACATACTATCCAATGCAAGTAATATAAAATTAAACCTTTTAAAAAGGTAAATTTTAAAATAAAAATAGAAACTATAAAATATAATATACATTCTAAAAGACTACAAAATATAATAATAGTCCTGTAATTAAAATTCCAAATATTAAAATAATTCTATTAAAATTGAAGTATTGAGATAAATAATCATAATCTATAACTGATTAAATTTGTAGTGGAAATTATTTAAAAGTAATTAATAAAAGAAAATGAAAAATATATGTATTTACAATAGAAAATACAATATTATTTTGTAATTTGCATGTTTGAGATTTAATAATTTTGTGACGCTAATTATCAGATAATATATTGTAATTTTGTTTATTCTTTTTTAATCCGTCTTCGTAATGCATACAAATATATTTTAGAAATAGTTGTACTAAAAAATTATAAAATGTATAAAAAATATTACTTTATTACATTCATCTACACTAACCATTCTCTATACAATAGCAAGAAATAATGAAACACCACAGTCTTATTAAGTAGCATTACACTAACCTTAATCAATAAAACCATACACTAGCCTTAGCCAATAATACCAGAGTTAAGTATATGTATAATCAACAAAAAATGACAACTGATAGGGTGAGATAAATAAAACAGAATACATCTTTAAATGAAAAAAGAAGCAATGAGATTCATTAATTTGTTTTTAACTAATACCTTATTATGTATAACTAATTTCCGTTGGTGTTTGTAGTAGATGTTAAAGGATCACCTTCTTCTTGTATGAACATTTTGCCTGGCTTTTTTAATTTTTTTAATAAATCATGTGTAGATTTATGTGTAGAACGTAATGACAATGCCCATTCTTTTAAACCAATTTCATCCTAAATAATTATAATTTTTATAACATCTTTAATTAAATCTTTTAATAATTAAATTTGGTTTAAAAAAATAATAAAGTTTAAAAACTTACACTATTGGTGAGGACAAGTTTTCCATCTTTTCCATCTTTCATACGTAAGACAATGCATTGTTCATTTTTAACAATTACTAATTCTGGGCTAACTTCTAATACTTGGTCTAATGTTATTACTTCAGTTTTAACTGAACCTGAATCAGAATGCAGCTCTAATCGATTAGGATATAACTTTGCATATCTTGTTTGCCATGCAGATGCAAATGGCCCTCCTAATTTTTTTATATATCCATGAAGTATACAATCGGATTCTAAAGTAAAATAAATTTAAATGTATTCATAGTCATTTATGTATAATTGTTTATTAACATACCCTCCTCATTATGTTCATTAAATTTTTTTTGCCTAGATTTTCTTTTTTGATCAGCTTTATCAGCTTCTGCATTGACTGTTTCAAATACTGTTTCAGCAACCTCATTTTGCCATCTCTCAGATATAGTTATAGAAAAGTTCTTATATAATTCTTGATCAGCATCAGTTAACTAACATTTAAAAATAATCAGATTAATTATTATGTATATAACTCATTATAATAAATTTACTTTAATGCCTTTAGTGTCTTCTTCATCAAATGAACCAATATCAAAAGCATCAGCAGCATTTACTTCTCCTCTTGGAGGTATAAGAGGTGGTGTATATTTCTGTAGGTACACTTGTTGCCAATCAAGTCCCGAAAAAAATGGATGTTCTTTTAATTCATCTGATCTATATAATTATAATAAAAATATTCATACAAACAAAATTATGATATATATATTTATATAAAATGTATTACCCTCTTCCTCGACATCCAATTCTTTCATTAATATCACGTTGTAAAAGACCTTCTAAAAGATCTTTTAAACCTTTTGAAAAGGAATCTGGAAGTTCTACATTCTGCAACATAAACTGTTTTTGTTAATTTGAATTAACAAAATTAACAAATACATATTTTACTATATTATAAATATTTTAGTCTTTACATGCTAGACTAACTAGTAACTACTAAATATTATAATAAATATTTAACATAAAAAGTATAATTAAAGTTAGGAATCTCTCTCTTTTTTTTTTTAATCTTATGCATAATGTATTATATTATTTTAAAAACAATGGTACAAATGAAGATTTGCGGAAATTAAATTTTATAGTAATATATTTTATTTTAATATGACATCATTTTTAGATCATATTTTACATAATTCAAAAACTCGCAATTTCTATTTGCATCAATGTTTTTAAAATGAAGAAATACATTACATGTCATAGCATGTTATAATTAAAATTTAAAAGTAAAAAAAAAAGAATAAAAACATTTATAAAAGGCCAAAAATATACCATTGTTAAAGTCATTCGATCAATTTCATGTTTATCCTTTGTTTTGTGTTGTCTAAAGGGACTGTGACCCTTAAGTAATTTGTATAACATACATCCAAAGGAAAACCAATCTGCACTTGAATCATAAGCTGTTCCTTTTGATAACACTTCTGGGGCCATATAACCATGTGTTCCCCTAAATATGAAACATACATTACGAAATGAAACATTTAACCCATTAAATTGTATAATACTTACACACTAGCATGTGGTTTCTTCTTTGAAAAATCACATGCTAATCCTAAATCTGATATTCGTACATGCCCATACTCGTCTAGTAATATATTTGCTGGTTTTAAGTCCCTATAGACGATAAATCTTCGATGCATATGTTCCAAACCTAATTGAGAGTAAAAATTATTATAGTTAAAAAGTATACAACAGTTTATAATAAAAATTAAATTAAACATATTATTTACCTAAAATTACTTCGGCAGCATAAAACTTCATATCAAGTTCATTAAATACACCATGCTGAGCTAAATGGTAATGTAAATCACCACCATGCATTAAGTCTAATATGAAACAAAGTTTATCTGGTGTATGAAATGCATATGTCATACAAACGATAAAAGGACAATCTACCTGTTAAAATCAAATTATAGAATACAATTGAAATAATTTAACAAGTATGTTTTATTTAATAATTAATATGATTATATTTACCCCTGTACTGACTAGAGACAACATAATACGTTCATTTAAGGCAAGTGTTTCTCCTTGTTTCATTTTTATTCGTTTTTTATCAAGACATTTCATAGCATACATTTTGCCAGTATCAGCTTTTCGACAACCATAAACTTCACCAAAACCACCTCTACCAATTATACGATGGACACTAAAATCGTTCATGGTTAACTGAAATGAAAATTATTAATTTAGTAATTAATACATAATTCATTATATTAACTAAATATATAAAAACAATTTTCTTAGCAATTTACCGAAATATTAAGCTCTAGGTTTTTCCATTGACAAAACCTTGTATATTTATCACTAGTGAACAAATTATATAATTAAAATTAATTACACAAATTACAGGGTTTAAAATAAATATACATATTAAAGCAATATTAATATACCTTTCTAGAAATTTTTTAAAAGGTTCTTCTCGAAGGTGATTGAATATTACTTTAATATAAGGCTGAAAAAACAGTTAAATATTTTACATTATGTCAATATAAATAAAAAAGTTCATTTACTTCAAATAAATTAACAGGCACTTCGTTCTTCATCAAATATTTTTGAACATGAGCAACTGCATCTTTAGGATAATTCTAAAACAATTTAAAATAATATATTTATATATTATATATATTTTTAAAATATTTATTTACTTACATGAGTATGTGATAAAAGTTCTTTCATAATATAATTATCATAAATGTCTCTAGCTAATTTTCTTCTCTCATCAATTGATTCTAATTTTTCATATCTTTTTATCTAAAATTAAATATAACAAATAATATAAACTAAAAATAAATTTTATAAGTTTTAAATGTCTTTGTTTTTAAGATTTTCAATTATATAAATTGTAGTAGTATAATGTTTGAGTGTCAATGTATGTTATTATTGTTTTAATTATTAAATGATATGTGATTTATTTAATATAAATTTTAATTTTAACTATAAATGAGTATCGCTGATTACCACCAACATACTCAAGAATCCAAATATATAGTTAATTAGAAGAGAGGAACGAACTCAAGGAAAAATGGAGAGTGGGGCTGTCGATGTTTGGTGGCCGAACAAGCCACAAGTCCAAATGACACATATATAATATAAAAATGAAATACGTTCTTTTTAATTAATACATAAATCTACTTAAATAATAATGTTAGTAAGATAAACATGGTTGATTTAAATATTATTTTTAATATTTATAACACATTATTATGTGTATCACATATATATTATAATTTAATAATAATAAGTAAAATAAAAGAACATATCTGCAATCAACAATGTAAAAAACTAACAACAAACTAAATCATATCAACCAAGGATAGTATTGTCAGTATATAAAATATATAAAACATAAAATATATATTTAATTAAAGTTTTTGTATTTAAAATAAATTTGTAACTCTTCAAAATAAATAAAACACAAAATTAATAAATATTAAATATATCAAAGAAAATCCCAATTTAATTACTATTAATGAGATTAGTAAAACTAAAGGAAGTACTGAACTGTACTATTTTAACTTAAATATATATATATATATATAAATTATAGAGAAAAGGAACTTACAAATGAAACTAAATTAAATGTGGACATTTTAACATACATTACTGTATAGTTAATATAACTATAAATCATTATTTTTAATATTTTAAATACAAAACTAAAATATACATGTAATTTTAATTAAGATTTAAAATTAAGATTTACATTTTATAATAGTATTTAAAAAACATATGGAAATAATAAATTAGTTATGATTGTTATAAATCATTTAAAATTAATAAATAACAATTTTAATATTTGTCAAACTTTTAATAGTTACATATTATAAGAATAACCATCAACCGATATTAGTAATATATTAAATTATAATTAACTAAATTAATAACTTTTAATTTTGTTACTAGTTTTATTACATTTTAAAAACCAAGTAAAAATAGGACACAAAATATATATGTAATATGAAGCCAAAAAGTGAAATTAATATATTTTATTGAAATAATTTTATATTATTGTGTTCAATAACATAAACTTTCATATTAAATATTAAAAATTTACATAAAATATAGAAATTTATAAACCTATTTTATTATTAATAATTTCAAAAAAATAGTAGTCTTATTAATGATATTTTTTATTTGTATTTAGTTCATTAAAAATTGTATGCATTTTAAATAAGTTTTTATATATACCATGTACAAATATATAGTGAACTTATGAATAATAATAAGAAACTCAATAGAGATGAAGAAGTCATTGAGAATTTATATGAATAATCTATTATAAGCATGTTTACAGTATGTAAATTACAAGGGAAGATGATGACAGATACCGTTTTGAAACAGTTCCACTTGACTAGTAAGCTCACCGTACTTTCATAAAAAAAATTGTCAACCTCTTTACGTTTATTCTCTTCTCTTTCCTTATACTTGCTTCTCCTCTCATTGGACTAATAATTATTGTTAAAAGTGATAATATTTTATATTCAACGATTAATAATATACTATAAAATAATAGTATATAAGTAATTATGAAATTTTATATTCTAGATTATTTATATAAAAATATTTTTTAGATAGTAAAATCATAATAATGCATTCAATATTTCAATTCAATTAAATATCAAAATAATATAATATATTGAAAAAAATTATAAGATACCTATAATAAATTTTACCTCATCATAAAAGTTAATTTCAGGGATTTGTTCATCTTCTGGTAGATGTTCA
This sequence comes from Tetraneura akinire, assembly GCA_021307375.1. NCBI lineage: Eukaryota > Metazoa > Arthropoda > Insecta > Hemiptera > Aphididae > Tetraneura > Tetraneura akinire. The sequence goes on along the minus strand of JAIUCT010000007.1, from coordinate 25,426,578 downwards.
CAGAAATCTTTGAATAACAAATAACCTAAAATTTAATACATATAATTAAAATGATATTTATGTTATATTACAAATAATAATTTATAAGTTACCTAAAACTTGATTAAAAATTTTATCAAAATTGACTTCTTCTTTTTTTTCAAGGTATTTGTGCATTACGCTTCGAACACTGAAAAATCATTTTTATTTTTTAATAAAAATAATAAAATAAATAATAAAATCATTTTTACGATTTTATGATGAAATCCTATAACAATATACCTAATTTATGTATCTAATTAAAAATATCATTAAATTTATTGTAAATAAGAATAATTGTTAATAGATCAATTTTGGGATATACCTATATTTAATAATTTTTTTTTTTTTTTAATTGAGCTTTACCAAATTATTTATATTTAAATATAAAACATAGATTTTAATGAAATTACTAACCTGTTAAATATTTAAGTTTTTTGTAGATTGGAAACAAAAATAATTTAATTTTAATAAATATCTTTTTATATTTAATACTTTTTAGATAGAAAGATGTTAGAATCAACTGCATTTCATTTCTTTACTATTAAAATGAAATCGGCTTTGTTCCAAAATACTATAGGACATATTTTAACTTTTATAGAAATATACTCTATTTCTATATAGTGTAATAAAATATTTATAATACTCAATAATGTCCATTAAAAAATTATTTATACAAACGAAAACAAACAAAACACATAATCAGTTAATTCAATAATTTACATTAAATGTAAGAGACAACTGCATTTCATAACTTTACTATAGACATGAAATCGGCTGAGCTCTAGAATACTTTAGGACATTACTTCAAAATTTGTGCAATTCTTTAAGAACAAATTATTTGTAATGTCCTGCCCAAAAAATAAATTGTCTTATAATTGGGGTTATACTCGTATGTACAGGTGCTTAGTCTAACAAATCTTATTAAAAGGTTTAATTTTCTACTAATTAGTTTTACATTTAAACAAATAATTTTTATATAGGTATACCTAATATAATATAAATAAAAGGTTAAGTTAACATAAAATAAAACCACTTAAAATTTTTTTAAGACATAGTAAAATTATCTTGTATTTCATAGGTACTGATTTATTGTGAAAGTAAATTTTAAGTAGTTAATATAAAATATATTAATTATATTATAAAGGTTGATCTAAAGATATCAGTCATGAGATAGTCATATTTCCATATGAAATATTGTCAACTAATAGTTATATTTATTTCACATACATCACTCAAGAGATACTTAATCATAATATTATTTGTTTTCTGTTTGTAAGTTACCATCTATAATAATAAAAATATCCATGTAAAATATCATGGAGTATAAAATATTTTGTATTGATGACTAAAGGAAGATTGACTGATCTAATTTATCTAAATAATTGATGTACATAAATAACATTTAAATTTAATGAAATAATATTTTTAATGACCAAGACAGATCTAACTTCATGAAACTCAGCTGTCTCATGACATCTATTTAAACTGTATATGTTAATGGACCTTTAATATTTTATTAGTATATTATAATTATAATGCATTAACAATTTTAATGAAAGTATAAGTAGTTTTAGTATACCAATAAATAATATAATAATACATGAAGAAATAAATACTTGCATAGGTAACTAAATTACCAATTATGATACACATTAAAAAAAATCTTTAAAATGTAATAACATCATAAATTGATATTGTTTAAATAAATATTAATTATAATTACAACTTTTTAAATTCATTTATATTTAATAATCTTTAAACTAATAATTATTAAAAAAAATAAAAAAAAAATACCTATATACCTATTATATAGGTATTATGTATTAGGTAGGTGGATACTTTTATAAATATGAATTGTTTATTAAACTATTTTTTCTACAATATTTATTTATTTTTAATTATTTAAAAATATATAATATACTTGGTACTAAAAATAAATAAAAATACCACTAAAACTTCATTATTTATTCAAAATCCAGATTAACCTCAAGATTAACTCAATATTAACTCAAATTTTTGTAAACGTTTGGCAAATTACCAATGTATAGGTATTTGAGTTAATAAAATATTTCCAAACAAGTATTAGTATTAGGTAAATGAGGAGAAATTTTATGGCATATTATACAATGGTTTAATCGTTTATTACAGCAGTGGCGTAGTTAGAATTTTTTTGGGGGGGAGGGCTAGAATAATATGTATTATGTTATAATATTAGGTGTAGATTTACTTTTAGTCTATATAAATATATTATGTAATTTAATAAATTATTTAATATTGTAACTTTTTCTGTATTTGATAAAGACTTTGGGTAATTGTAGTTAGAACTTAGAACATTTTTGACATAGTAACATACGAGTATGATTAAATTAGATAATATAATACTGTAAAATTTAACAATATTTGGTTCTAAATCAATGCATTAGTTATTATATATTTTATCAATAATATTAAATAATAAGAGCTGATCATTAATGTGAGATAATGTAGAATTATGCCATCATATAAAATATTGTATTGTAATTTGTAAATTGTAATGTATTCATGTATTTTACATGATTATCTTAACCATAATACATACTTAATTCGGTAATAATTATTATTTTATTTAATTAGATGGCATGAAACAATGGAAACTCGAACTTTTTTTGGTGTATCACTACATAATTACATACATTGGTGTACACTATATAATTTATCAAAAAAAAAAAAGAAATTTCACATTATTACACTGTTCAATTTTAATGAAGGGTTTAATACTCAACTAAACAGTTAAACCCATATTTCATAGGTTATGGTAAGCAGACGTAGGAGAACCAATTTCTAACCCTGACTCAAGACTAACTCTCAGCCACCCTTTTAATTTTTTGTAAATCACGTGATTCAAACATACCCCTTTCGAGCCACCACTGGCATAATATTTAATTTATAATGATATGTTATACAGTTAATAAGAAATACATTAATCACAGATATTATTCAATTTAAAATAATATTTTTTTAAAAACAATAAATTATAATTTTTAAAATTCTAGATATTTTTGGGAGGGGGCTACAGGCATCAGTCCACTTGATTAACATATTACAGTGTATTAATGTATTACAACCTATTTAGTTTAAAAGTTTAAATAGAATAGCAACTCTCAAGGAAAATTCCTATCTTGGTGCTTAATAAAATAATATATTATACTTAATTATAAATAACTTTATACCTATTATGAACTATCAAAAATTAGATATTTCTTTTAATATATACCTATAATAAATTAGTCAAATATAGCCATTAATTAAAACCACATGTAATTAACATTTATTAAGCAGTTGTATTTGATATTCCAAAGGACAAGACATAGTATGTTGAACACTGTAAATGTATAAATTATTACCTTGGATCCGGCAAGACTATTTTCTTGCTGGCTCTGGCGGCTGGTGTACACTTGCTCTTCTCCATGGCCATAAGATAGCTGACATCGGCTAGAACAGCTTCTAAGTCAGCCATAATTATAACGGTGACAGTTGCTTCGATTGAGACAAATGTCAAATGGATGTTCTGGGTCGTTACAAGTCCTTTAGATTTGACGTTCGATAAAGATGCAACAAAGCAATGTTGAGAAAATAAAAATATATTTAAAACCCAACAGCGGACGAGACGCTCATAATTTGTAGTGTATTTGTTGCAGTTAGTCGTACGACAAACATGAAACGTGAAATAATGAAAAGGAAAACGTGATGAACGAACAACCAGTAATCACCAACCACACTCAACCCAGGCCACGGCAATCGTCAGCCTAGACTCAGTGGAAACCATTATCACTTGGCAGGCTTCATCGTGGTGGCTGAATTCGTAATCACGTTCGCGGCGATCCCGTAAACATAACGAATGCGACCGCTGCACAGGTTATCTTCGCGGCCGTCATCGCGGCGACCACGGCGATAGCGGCCGTGTCCGTCGGACATGACGACCACAACAACGACGGTATAAACGAGACGACGTCAGCGTCGTCGAATCTGGTCTTCCGGTTGAATGAATAACAACGATTTGTGCCCACGATAATGATACGATGACAACGAGCAAAGTACAAATTGCCTACAAAAACTACTACCAAAATGCAGAACACCGAAAAACCGTTATCGTAGCATTACAATGTAGTCAGTAGGTATATTTATTATTTATTATTGTTATGGTGTCGAACGGATATCAGTCACCTGGGCGACGGGACGACAACGGTCGTCTAACCGACGGAATGCGAAACTAGGTCGTCGTCGTCGTTGTCCGTGCGCACATTATATCGCGCGTAATAGACCGTGACGTTACGATCGCGACGAATGATGAGAGAGAAAAAATTATAATCGCGCGCGCGCGCACACACACACAGTAACTGTTGTCGTCCGTACACGAAAAACGAAATCAAATTATCATTGTCGTTTTGATGATTTTGGTGGACATCTTTCGTGTATCGGTCATCAGATATCAACGATGTCCGGCGTTAGTCGTTAATAGCATATCTCGTATTTATATGTATATATATTTTTTTATTTATATACCATACGCGTAGTCGCAAAAACCCGCGAGTCGTATCACTCAATCCCTCGGCGACGACGCCCCTCTCTCACAATCTTGCTCGTCACTTGATAATAATAATATAATATAATACGTACTATAATATCTACTTCGCCCCATATACCTACGCGTGAACGCGAGTGTTATAGTACTGAACTACTGAGTACTCCGTATGTGCGCGTGCGTTCAAATGTCGTCGATGCGTGCGCCGCTTATAATAATGTGTATGGCTGTGACACTGTTCCAACAAGCGACAAGTCAACCATTTGACTATCTTGAATTCTTGAATCTGTCAGTCGTTACTCGTTAACGTTTTACATTACTATAAATTCGACTACTCGGTAGTCGGTACTCGGTATCGGTAGTACTCAGCTGGATAGTTGATAGGCGCTAGTGACCTGTCGTAATTACAGTACTCGATTACTCTACTACTACTCACTGCTTCTCGGTTCACGACGTTCACGTTTGTGGCAGCCGCTAATTCGCTACTTGCTACTATGGCGATTTTTTACTTATGCACTGGCATTACTGGCACGACACTCGACAGTGCAACAGCTGGATCAAATAATTATGCGTTAGTCCATATTATTATCACGGTCGTAGTCTATCTCTATATACGTCTAATATACAATGACTGTTTCCGTATTCCGTATATTATAGGTATTATTAAAAAAAAAACATTTTGCGTGGGCGGGGCAATGGTCACTGATAACGCGACGTCCCACGTCCGTTTCGCGTACACGGCACATGTAATCTCCCTACTCGGCAAATGGTGTGCTACACTGCAAAACGCCGAATTACTAAAACATCCAGTTGACCATCATGGTCCGATGGTGGCGAATTTTGTGATATCTATTATCTAGTATTTCGTATGTGCCGTATGTGGTATGTCGTAGTGATAGTCGTACTCACTACCTAGTACTTACTTAGTGTTAGTACTACCTAGTACCTACTACTTATTCGGTATTTTATTTAGTATTTACTATTTACTATTTAGTACAAGATGTGAACGCGAATGCGCTTTTGTCTTACTGATCATTGACCAGTTCTGTCGGCTGATGATTATTGAATATTGATTATTTTCGTTTTGTTGTTCTACGAAGGACATAAATACGAGTACATTGAACATTTATACGTAACTAAATGTCTACTAATGTCTGTACCTACTTTGCCTACTTATTATAGTTTGAATTTTTTTTTGTTTTAAATTTATAACTATATATGTATAATATAAGTACCTATAATAATACAGTATTCAGTAGGTATTCTGTAATTATCATGGGTGTAAACCGTAGTTGTTTAAAATTTATTTAAAAAACAGTTTACTTAGTTAATAGTTAATACGTACATTTTTTTCATTAAGTACCTGAGCCAATAGATGTTACGTATAATAAGTAATAATAGTCTATTATAACTATTGTATTAATGTATACGAAATTAACTAAATTACTAATAAATAAATACTTATATACAGTGGAATAATTATGGAGCCATGGGGGGGGGGTCCAAAGGTACTGGACCCTCTAGAACCACTTTAGCGATTCTTATTTTTTATATTATATTTATATTAATTTTGTTTTTCGTATTCAGTAAATTTATAATTTATAATTTATTATATTATAGGGAAAAAATTTTGGACCCCCCCAGAATTTTGTTCAAAATACCCCACTGCTTATATTATAATTTGTGGATTTTAATATGGCATGTGCGACTACATTATAATTAAATTAAAAATTGATAAATTATACACTTTGCATTTTACATTTTAAAATAAAATAATGTTAATGTTAATTTCATTTACGGACTGTAGGTACTGATTACAAAATATGTAGATATGTAAATGTTAAGTTTAACTAGTTTAAGCTCTAAGATAGTTTAAGATATGTTAATGTTGTAATATGATATACTGTTTATCTTTATACACAATAATAATACATTTAAACAAAAACAACGAATTTAATATCTATAGGACATAGATTTTACTATGGTATAGTATTTTATCTTGTATACGAATTTTTGATTATTAATAATTATTATATCATCTACAAGATAAATTTTGAGTCTACAAATGCGTATTGCGTAGATATAGCACACTTGAACACATACGCTGTATATATATAATATAGGTACGATATCAACATTTGCTACATATCTAGTACCTACACACAATTTATCAAGTTCCAGACTTAACTTAATTAAACGAAATATGTATATTCACAAAATACATTCTTCGCTTCGCTCAGAATTTAATACATAAATATATAATAATAATAATAATAATAATAATAATAATAATAATAATAATAACATCTATACCTAATTTTATACATAGGTTCTTATGTATTTATGTACTCGTATATGTAATATGTGTATATATATATATATATATATATATATATATTATATATTAATAATAATATTATTGTGGTCTGTTGAGCGTATTTTATCATTTTGTATAATATTATATAAATACGATATATGGATATATGGATATAACTTATAAATCGTTACTTTAATAAGTATTTATTACAATAATAATTGATCATAAATATTTTATTTTATCGATGGAAATTGGAAAGTGTAACTCTTTTGACAGATTAAATAGCGCATGTCACTTAGTAATCGTTAATCATTATAATGAAATCTCATAAATAATACGTACTCGTATGTCAACTGTTATTATTAGATTAGTCTCTTTTTTGCTTTTATCTCAAAGTTTGATTCATCTTTTTACTTGATCTTCTCAAATATTTACATGTGTTATCATATCTATTTCATCATTCTTTATTTATTCCATATATTATTCCACATAAACACAATAAACAAAACTTTTACAATTTATATTATCACTTTTTCTTTGATTTGCCTATTTATCGATTCTATATCGGTTTACCTATCATGATTTAATTCACTTATTCATATTTATTCAGTTATTTTTATATTTGGAATACAATTTTCGAAGGGATACTTTGTAATATAACTATGGTACTATGTCCCTATAATTACCCTAGTTAAATAAATTATATTCGAGATGCTTTTATAATGGTTTTCACTGTTTTCAAACACAAGTACTTAAGGGAAACGTTATGTTCACGTTATGAACATATATGTTCAATAGATTTGACAAAACAGATATCGTATGTAAGAACATATTTCTATAAATCTTTATATAATTCGTAAAATCTTATTCAATATGGAATCTGTATCTGAACCCAAGCACGTATTCAGGATCAATTTTCGGGGGGGGGGGGGGGGTGGGGGGGAAATGGGGAAAAATAAAAAAACAATTTGTTTATAAATTTTTGTTTTTTGCTTTTTTTTTTATGAAAAAAGGAAAGACCGTTGAGAGGGCGGGGGGGGGGGGGGGGTTTGAACCCCTAAAATCCCCCTGGATACGGGCTTGTCTGAACCTATCTATATTTGATAACATCCATTTATGTTTACAATATAAAAAAAAAATTTGATAAGCTTTATTCATTATTGATATAAAGTGAAAATATCATGTACTCGTGTATAGAAGTACTATAAACCGTATATGCAAATTCTAAATTCCAATCAAGAATCAGCTATAATAGTCATATTGATAATATAGAACTTATGATCTAAATTCAATGTAGAAATATGTTTAACAATATTATTGAGGGAGGTACAATAAGTAGGAATAATAAGGGAGTACATAAATTTTATATTATTTTATTGTAAACGTATATTTATTTAAATTTTCATAACGTAAGAAGTCAAAAAGTACCAAAGTATAATACTAAATCAATTATTCAATATATCTAGAACTATATAGACAATAAATATAAATATTTAATATACAGGTGTCTCACCCGGTTTATTTACTCGTTTTAAATTTCTGAGATAGCCAGTTAATAAATTTTATTTTTCTGAAATTTTAATAATTGAATTACTAATTTCTATAAAATATTTACTTAGTTATTAATTTTTTAAATTTAAGTAAATTCAATATTTTATAATAAATTTATATTAACTGCAGCGTTTTATTTCTGTTTCCAAACAAACATAGTATTTTAATTATGGGGTATCAATCCACGATTATTGTAATTATATTTTAATTTATAAGTTATAATATAATGTAACAATTTAATATGCTATTATGATAACAATAATTAATTGAAAGCGGAATCGCCATAAAACTGTCAAAATATAACGTTGGCTAACCGTTTGGCGATACTACTGATACATTATTCTCCGTTTAATTAGCCAAAAATTTATTAATTTTTTCATTTTATTTAAGTTTCACCTACATTATTATTTTTTCTTCAATTAAATTTTATAATTTTAAGAAAAATCAAGACTACAAATTAGTTATATTAAAATTTTTAATTAATGTGAAAACAAAGACTTTTTTTTTTATTTTGGTTTTAAGTACTAAAAAAAAAAGATTATAAAAATTAAAAATGTGACATATATACATAAATAAATTGCAAAAATCAGATTTTAAAAATAATTAATATATCAAAAGTTATTAGCGAATAAGTTATTTACAAACTTGGTGAGACACCCTGTATATAGTCGGTGTTAAAATATTTTTTAATAAAGTACGTAATTAATTATTACAAATAATAACGTCACTACATCAGGAATATAATTTCTTCAAAAAGTGAATAAAATTCGTAAAAATCGACATCTTCAGTATTAGGAGATTGAGCCATCAAAATTATTATACAGATGTACTATTTTATAAACTGGATTTAAATTTCACAAAATTTAAAAAATAAATAGTTATTTTATATAAATATATAGATATAACTATATAAATTAAAATAATGGTTATAAATTTATAATATATATTATGATTTTCTATTGAGACTTGAGAGATATTTCAGTTCGTTTTAGTTCGTCAGTCTTAATTTATATTTCTTGTGCTTCAAGAAGACTCCCCGTTATTTTAAAATAAAATAATTATACATTCAGTATTAGCTAAAATATGTAATAAAAATTTTAAAAGAATCTTATATAAAATAAAGATTTTTTATGTTAATTGTGTTATGAGTAGGGCCTGGATTTAAATTAACTTAAAACCATACAATATGCCCTTAAAAATGAATTTTACCACAAAAGTAACCTTAAAATGCCGGATATATTTTTTTATTCAATTTGTAATTTATAAATACGATATAATTATTATTTATTATTTTATTAAAAAATAAAACGAAAGTTTTAAATGATGACTTAATGCTGACATGCATATATTTTGGCCGTTTTGGAGAAATATTATTTATTCTATACATACCAAAATTTATATTAAAATTTATGTAAAATTAAAATTCTAAGTATAAACTTTTTGTACTTACTAAATTTTGAGCATTGTATTGAACAATAATAATTTATCGTTAGATAATATTTTGAATATAGGCTAAATTTGATCGTATATTGAACAAATATGCATTATAAAAACCAATAAAATTACCCAATAATGCTAAAAATGCTTTAAAAATGAAAAAACGTCGAAATATGCAAAATAAACTTTGTATAGCTTTGACACCTTCGTTATACTATAAAACGAACTATGTACTTAGATAGCATTGTGTAACCAAAAAAATATGCACTTTGCATTGAAATCCAGACCTTAGTTATGAGTATCATATGTTCATCTTATATGTAACATTATTTTAATTATTAATTATTAGATTTAGAAAACAAACACAATTAGCGAAATATACGTTTATACATAATTGTAAAATATATAGATCACAATATTAGATAAATATTAATTTATAGGTTTATAGGTAACTATAATAAAACTTGAATATTTTATACAAATAAAATGTATAATGTTCATTTATGTAGGTATAAAACATATTGTTCAACTTTTTTGTTCAAATGTTAGTTTAGGTTAAAAATGTTAATATTGATTGTATAATAAAATACCCAATAAAATATATTAACTATAGTATATACATTACAATATTATCTATAAAGGTAAGTCGTAATTATATTGAGTAAATGTCTAAAACATATTATTTTAGGTATAATGTGTGTACACTAAAACAACAACCATAAAACATGTCACGTATATACCATAAACGTATACCAATACGTAACCATAAGGATTAAGTTGCTAATTACAGTATAAAAAAAATTATTTAAGTTTTGGATTTTGATAATATAAATTTATAATAGAAATTTAATATTTGAAATAATAATACGAAGAAAAGTTTTAATGAGTTTTTTGTAATTGCTCATATATTTAGTTAGATGTAATATTGTATATTTGCATATATAATTTTGGACGGTGTCACATTGTCAGGTTGTAATGAAGAATACTAATAATTAATATTATAATATCAGACGTCACTACGTCAGTTAACAAATTGAAATTAAATTTTTATTATTATTAATATAAGTATAACATAACACATAAGCCGCGGTATCTAAGGCCATTGGTTGACAAAAACAACATTTACAATAATTTATACACAAAATTTATATTATTTACAAGGATGATTTAGTTACAATAGTTATGGACATTTAATTTTAAACTTTTTTTTTATTTGTTTGTACAAAGTGGTGGTTTTTAAAAATTTGAGTAGTATTTCTAGAAATGCTGGATTTGGACCAAATGCTTCTGATAGGTTAGGTGAGATTAAATTATATAAGTTATAATAACATCATTATTATAGTATTATACTATTGTTATAATATTATATTTTTATATATTCATATTACTTTATATACAACTTTACGTACTCATAATGATTATTGATTATCATTTATCATAAATTAATAAGTTAACTATTTTGATCTATCGTTTATATGAGATATAAATTTAAACACCTTGTTTCAAATTAAAATTGAAATATTGATAGGTACCTATAACCAAACTCCAAACACGTAATCAGGGCGGGATTGGAAAATTTTGGGGCCTAGTTCAGTAACTTGCAGGACCTCTAAATGAAATACGAGTATAAAGTATATAAAAATAAATATAAAACCAAAATAAAAATACAAATTTTGATGAATTTAACACATTTTTACATTTTTTACATTAAGATTTTTAGGTTAAAAAAAAAAACAATATTATTAATATTTTAAATCTCTAGCTCTTTTCGCTGAAAATTCTGAAATAACATCATCGGCCGCGGGGCCTCTAAAAACGCGGGGTCCTTTGCATGAGCATATTTTGCATCACCTTTAAGCCGGCCCTGCACATAATATATATGATATATCAACTTCATTATAGGAGGAAACAAATTGTAATATTAATTATCAAATGAACTTATATTAATTAAAAAATTATACACTTAGGTGTGCAGTATAGGCCTGGTACCTACTGCAAACACTGAATGCAATATAATCAGAGCCTTATTTATAAATTTTAGGGCCAATAATTTTGATAAAAAGAGGCCTCTTTTAAATATTGATTTTATTTTATTCATTATATGTTACACTTAATTACATCGACTTTTTCCTATAAGGACTATCGAAAACTCATAAATGATGTCAATATGTCATCATCATATGATAATTTTCTAGTTATTTCTCGTTCAACTGTTAGTAATGTCAGATTATCTAGCCTGTCTTGGGATAAACACGATGTCCATCTAGTTTTTACTCGTTATTAATAAATATTTTATATTGTGTTAAAAATTAAAATAATAATAAATTTTGGTTTTCAAAATAATTACAAATACTAACAAAAAATATGAGGCCACTCCAATTTGAGGCCAGGTGACTAGTCACCTAGGTACTCGCCTAAATCAGGCATACCTACTGAATATATATTATATTAATATAAAGCTATGTGCAAAAACTATGTTCAATAATAAATTATTAAATAATTCATTAGTTCTAGTTAAAAAAAGAAAAATGATTAAATATTTCACTATATAATCATTAGAGTTGACATAATTTATTCCTGTATTATAGGTATATTAAAAAATGTATTTTTTAAATAGTTTTTTATGTTTTCTGAAAACTTCTCTTTTTTTTTTCATAGAAGGTTTGTTCCCGTCAACGACGATATGTAATATATGTATATAGTTATAAATTATAATATTATGCTATAGTATAATTGTCAATTGTCATTCATAGTTTCATACATATAAAAACTTAAATAAAATAGTCAATTGACTACATAATTATATTATATAAGATATTATTAGTTATAAGTTAGGTATAAGTTATAACTATTAAAACAAACAGCCCTGGTGCGCCGCGGCGTCTTTACTGGGGAGCCACGTCGCTAATCGTTATGTGGTCCAAGAGTAAATTGTCTAAGATAAAATAACGATAAAGAATTAAGATTATGCTGATTATGATATAAGGCTAAGTTCATATGGACACGCGTTTGTTATTTGCGCGTATTTAGTTAAACGGATTTTCTTTACAGTATACACCGTTCACATATCACATGGCATACGATAACACCCGCCGATCGCCATGAAGCAATTATGAAAATACCACGTTACCACGACACACATATTCTTTTTTTTATCAGGGGCACCATGAGAAAAATTCAGTTCCAAAAGATCGCTGTAAGGTGAAAAAGTTTGGGAACCGCTGGGTTAAGCAATATATGCGTCAAGTGTCTTCAACTCGTATTGTTTTACTCATATAAACAAATTATAACTGATTATTGAATAGGTACGATGTTATACATATATGTATATTTATTCTAATAAATGTATGGAAATAATATTATTTTAACTACACGATGTTCCACGTATGTGTCAAAATGCGATAACTGATACTTATTACTATGATAATATAATAATATTATTAAATATTAATTAATAATTATATTACTATATCACAAATAAAAAGTTTAAATACAGAATTATAAAATTTTGTAACAAATTATATTCTAATCACTCTGTATACAGAATACAGCTATCTATAAACTACATTATATATAAGAAATTAGTATGATTTAATTTTTAAGTGTCGATATTTCAATATTACCTATTATTTAATTCAGATAATATTATATAAATGTTTTAAATCATAGTAAATCGTAAATGATATAATATTTACTTGTATATATATATATATGTATAGGGTAAAATACTAAAATGATATACAATAAGAAACATAGGCGAAACAAGGGGGACTTTTCAAGGGCCTATCTTTTTATTTATTTTTTATAGAATATTAATCAATATATTTAATATGCATTTATATACCTATACGTATATTGCATTTTTAAACAATTTTTAAACAATTTTTAAACCATTTTTTAAACTTATTAAATAGTATCAACTATCAATATAATTTAATATTACCTATGTTATATGGTAAAAATAAATCAGCGAGACTTAATTCTTCCTAGTTCATAGGGCTATGCTACACCTATGATAGATAATGTTATAATTATTAAATAAATTGTTTTTATTATTTAATAATAATCAAAGTTGTGGTTCGATACTATTGCTGTTCACTATTTTCTGTCTATACGCAGCATCCGAGATCTGCGACAGCTTCATAAGTTGTTGGTTGTGTTGCTGAATCAACGACGATGAGACTATTTGAGTCGTTGAAATTATCTATGTAACTGTTGCAGTATATGTGGCTGCTGAGTCAGACAAATCTGGACTGGTTCGTTGGACCTTGGAAACATAAGCTAATTAGTGGGACTTAATCCTTCCCTAAAATAAATTAGAAAAATCCTCAATTCATATAAGAAATTATAATAGATGATATATAAAAAATAAGGAAATTCTATAAGAGATTTCCTAAATAAATTAAAATAACTAGCTTAAAACTATATTTTAACATTAGTTGTACACTGGTACCACTATAGTTGAACAGAATCGTTTCAGTTTATTCCGTTGAAGGTTGAACAGACAATGTGGATGTGTCTTGTTGGTTTATTTTTATTTCTATAATATTTTCCAATATTATATTACAATTTTTGGCATTTTAGATTGACTACGTCACTACAATGTTATTATTATTATTAATGATAACGTAAATAAATTAAATAAAAATAGAATTTGTATTATTTATTTATTTAAAATTGAATTAAAGATTATGCTAATATTCATATATGTTACAAGCATGAAATAATAAACAATTTTTAGACTTATCTTTTCTCCAATTGTTTTCTTCTTCTAAATCTGTTTTATTAATAATTAGTACATTTTTGCACATTAATTTTAATATTTTAATTATTTAATTTTAAATTGTTTAGGTCATAATAGGTATTTTTCTATATAAAAAAGAAGAACAGGTCTGGAAGTTTGTCCTTGTAGTTATTTTATTCCTTACTCCATAGAAGAAATGTTACGTTCACATTTAAAATTTATATTATACCTAATTATAATATAATTGGAATAGGTAATTTTTGTCTAATATTATTTTTAAAAATAATTTTACCCAACTAATATTCGAAGTATATTCATTTAGTTTAACTGTTTTAAAGTATTTATACAAGATTATTAAACTTCTTTACAATCGAATGTTAAATATGTAATAATTAATATTATATTATATAGAAAACTAAAAAAATTAAAAATCAAATTTTATAATTTCGTATTATAACTGAAAGTTTGTTAATCCACGACCACGAGCATATAATAAAATAACTTAAATCAATTCTAAATGTATTGGTTTTATTAAGATACCTAATGTTAAATATGTTTTTAAATTGTTTATGTAATTTCAGTAAATGATTTTAAAATTGCTATGTAAAATAATTACACGTACAATATCATATGCATAAAATTCATAATATATTATTATTATTACAGTATTAATCAGTAATATAGTTTAAATTTAAAAATGTATATATCTATTTATAAGGATTACCGTTTATTATAAATATAAAATATTAATATTTTGATTTTGATTTCAATATTTCAACAAACGAAAAGTCAATAGTTAGGTATTATGCAATATTAATCTTTTATTTCCATTTAAATAAAATTTAATTATAATACAATTAATCTAATTCACTGACTAAAGGCCGAGAAGCCATTATCGTGCGTATAGATATAACGTATACTAAAGGTTTAAACGTTAATATGCTAAAGCTTCCTAAACTCACTTTGTCGTAAGAATCTAAAAATAAATGCGTAAAAAACATTTATTTTAATAATTATTCAAAACCATAATCATGTATTATTTAAATTCGCTATACAGACTTAATATAATATAAGCTTTAATGCTTTATTGACGTTGACATATAATATTACATATTTACATAGGTAATAGGCAGGGCCACTCTTAGGTTTTGCGAGGCCCGGGCATAATTTTATTTCGAGGCCCCTCTATCTTAACCAATAATTAATGTTAAAACTACATTTTTATTTGACTCTATACTTAACCATTTGAATAAAATAAAATATTTTATTTAGTTTAAAATATTGCATGGTTAAAAATTTATTTAAAAAAATTTATAAATATAGGTACATAGTTATATGTAACGTATAATATTACAAAATATATATAAAAAAAATAATAATATGATATAAGCATTCTTAAAATTCAATTATATTCATTACATCATATAGGATATAGACTATAGAGTATTTAAAATAAAAAAAAAACGTATAATAAACCAAAATATAAAAAGAATAAAATTTAAATAAAATTAATTTTTCTTGCCTTCGCTTCTAAAAATTTTACCATTAAATCATCATAAATAAGATTTTCACAAATTTTATTTTCACGCTAATAATTGTCTATATAAATTCTTTATTTAAAAGTGTATTATAATTTATTATAAAATATATTATATTTCCTATAATTTAATAAATAAAATAAATGTTCATGTGATTTTTTTTTTAAACGCGAGGCCCGGGGCATGGGCCCCGCAAGCCCCCCCCCCTAAGAGCGGCCCTGGTAATAGGTATATATATATTTATATATATATATTTATATTGTATGTCATGCTGTTTTGAATTTATGATGTTACTACTTAGAATAACTTAATTTTATAAGAAGAGTTCTTGTGGATATTATATTAAAAATAGTCCACAAAAAATTTACTAAAATAATAATGTAATTTTTTTGTGGACTTGGGTTTTTATTTATTTATTAATTACAATAACTTATTTGCTGTTTGTTTGTTTTTCATTAATTTACACTCATATTCTATACGCCCAACAATAATGTAAGTAGTACATAGTACTTATACGGGGTACTTGTCAGTACACATAAACATATAATAATTAAACGCGGTGTCGTACATATTTTGAATGGTTGAAATAGCTATAGCTATATAGGGTATTAGGTATGTATAATTTTTAAATGAAAACATTGTTGCAATTTTGCAAGAGTTTATAATAACATCATGACTACGATTTTTCGTTTGATGAAATAATAAATAACAAACACGATTACGTATTATCGGGTTTTAATATTTAATGCCACGAGGTGTTTTGATTCTAAAACACTAGAATTATTACCGTCTCAGTTATTGCCACAATCATTTCAACTTTCCCCTTTATTATAATATTACATTATAATAATATATAAGTAATCTGAATTGTGAATTATTATTATTATTAAACGTTGTTGTGCTTGAAATGTGCGATAACGTTAAACTTGTTTGGTGTTTGTACAGCCGATATATTTTATTGTGAGGTTTCTAAATCCTATAATTAATATTGTTTTATCATTTTATAATCTATAATTTGTAAATAGTTTATTCGCATATCGAATGGTGTATACGTTTTGCACATAATATACATACATATTATACACTTATATATTAAATTTTATCTAAAAAAAAATTAGGTGAACAGGTTTTATTTAAATAAATATCATAAGATTATAATTATAATTAATGGTTAAAATAAAAGTAAGAAACAAAAAGCAATTCATGTTATTAAAAAATATAATTCAGTTTGATGGTATAAATGTATAATAACTTAAATTTATTAACGATTAGTGATTATTGATCGTGCAGCCATTAATAAGTGGTAATAATATAGTGGTTGAGATTTCTCAAAAATGAAAGTTTTCCACTTATGGAGCGTAATACATATGACGAACGAAAACAACGAGTACCTACTGACGATTTACTGTTTTAAGTATATGAAAATTTTTATCATTAATAAAATAAATATGTTCAATTGATATTTTTCAATGATGCGAAAAACTAATTGAAATTATTATAGTAGGTATATGCAATAAACCTGTTACCTGTAAACCTGTATTGTAATTTAATAATTTATAGTAATCGTAAATACGAGTAATATTTGTTTGAATAATAACTGTCGGCAAATATCCACAAAACAAAATTTAAATAATAATAATAATAATAAAAATAAATAAATACAATATTGATTAAATTTTTTACGAGGCAAAAAATGTTTACTGGGCTTGACATTTTTATGTGTGTCACACTTACCACGTACCAGACGTCCAGACCCAGACTACAATACAACGGGCGGACATTAGAATAATTATTATAACTAGTGTAATAAATTTAGTTTACGTTCAAAATTTCTATGAAAATAATCTAACAGCACTCAATACGCGCGCATTGGGACTTCGTTCTTCCATACGGTTTCACCCCTCGCGTATCCCTCCCAAAAACGACCACGTAACAGTGACAGATACCGTTCTACCACGACGATGTTTTACTAAATTTTATAATAATAATTAATTATTTTTGTAAGTACATTGTGTCATTGTACAATGCCACATAACGTTATATCGTTTAAAAATTAAAACTACGATAACAGTTATATGCATACCACGTACGTACGTTATAACATAATAAATTGTGTTACGACATGATAGATATTATTTTGATAACGATTAACTTGGTCATTTTACTACCATAAAACTATAATATTATGAAAAAAATGCACGAGCTCAATCTTGTGCGTATAATAATTATTATGATCCAACAAGTGTTGTTGAACGTCACAACAGTACGTTTTTAAATATTTTATTTTAATAATATGTTATTAGGTAGATATATTATAATAATAATAATTAGTATTATTATTATTGTTATTAGGTGGGCGGATCGAAAATCACTGTAAAAGAAAACACGTGTTTCTAATTATTATTTATATGTGTAATAACTAATAATACACGAACAAACAATATTATAGTAGGTACTAAGGTATTATAATTTATAGTATTTCTTATTTTGTCTGAATAAACGCTTATTTTATGCGTTTAGTACTTATCGAAAAATGATATAATATAATAATATATTAGGTAATATACCTATTAAATTTTTTTTATAATTAAACGGTGTCGAAGTCGATCGATTTGAAATATTTGGATTTTGAAATAGCGAAAAAACAAGTTGCCGCCTCACGGAAGATAGGCAAAAAAAAAAAAAAAAACCAAACAGTCGCCGTGCGATTGGACGAAACACAGCCGCCGTCGAATAATATAATAGAGTTAAGATGTGCGGCACGGCGACGGTCGACGGTTACATATAACATTATATTATATCTACACACACACACATGCGCACGTATTTTATTTTTTTAATTTTTCGTTTCGTACGCGCGTCCGTTCAACCGTCGGCCGCGTTGTACCTCAGTCGTGCGTCTTCACTCTTCACGTCGGTGCGGTAGTGTTGATTTGTCGCAACGGCGCCGCGTTAGCGTTTAACCAAATATTTTTTTTTTTTTTTTTACATTACGTTAATAATTTTATAAACTATAGGTAATTTTTTTTATTTTTATTTTTTTATTTTATTTTTATTTCCCGATCGATTTTTCGCTAGCACTTCCGTTCAATATATAATAATAATTATTATTTTTATTATTCGATCCGTCCGGTGACATATTCATGCATCGCGTTCTGGACTGAAAAAAAAGAAAAAATTATTCACAACACAAATAATATTAAGAGTAATATTGTTGAGATTTTAGAACGGTTGACGGTTATGCCGCGCACCTGTTGAACGTCACCCGCCACCAGCGTACCCATCCGACCGCGTTTTTGTCGACCGTTCGTCGTCGTCCGTCGTAACGCTCAGTCTTTGTCGTCGCCGACGTCTCTCGGCGAGTGTGCCCGTGACCGAGTATTATAGCCCGCGTCACGTAACGTTTGTGAATCGTCGCGCGTGGAACACGTGTGCTACGCGCCCGTCTGCGGCGATAAAACGTTTTTGTCCCGTTGGCGGCCACCACGACCTAGGTACCTAGCACACGGTATTGTATAATAACAATGATAATATAACAATTATTACCTATACACGCGATAAAATAATCATTAACCACGGTAAGTGCTTTAGTACTTAGTTATTGGTTTTTATTCGATTTCTTACCGCGTTTACTATATTTAATATTTGCAAATGCACGAAGAAACGTCAAGGTTTATTTTATCGCAAGACCAAGACGGATAATAATATAATATGTTTATACGCGATCGATTTGTTCGCGTTGTGCACGCGATACTAGTTCTTGCAAAATAATAAAATAAAATTTACATTTTCCGTGCGGCGTTATGTAACAGATAAACAACAACAACAACAACAATATTATAATAGGTAACGCGCGCTTGCCGTGTACGGTGACCTGCAAGTAAATAAATAATATTCGACATAAAATAAATTCATGATTTTTTTGTGAAAAAATATAATAATTAGAATCAAACGAAGTGCGGTTCACGCTTTATTTTGTGCAAATCGTTGTTTAACGTTCAACCGAAAAGTAAAAAAAAAAAAAAATATTTATATAATTATTTACCATCATAATTTCTGTTAACGCGTGTATAATATAGCATTATATTTTATGTATCTCATAAACGCAAAATGTATGAACCCAATTTTAAATTTCAACACGTTTAAAATTCACAAACAAAATATAATAATTACAATTTAGATACCCATACATTCAAAATTCTAATTTTACGGAACTTGTACAATATCTCTGCGTTTAATTTATATTATTAAGTATTACATTCATGCAATAAGACGTACGTATAATTTTATATTTTTATTATAATGTAAACGTACAGTTTGTTTTGCTAATTTTATAGTCATCCGTTTTCGTCTTATATTTTTTAATTCGCGCATATTATGTAAATTTAAACGAACGTTAATGTTCGAATTGTATGAATAAGAAACAATTTAACCTAACCTATAACGGTCACAATATGCCATATGAAATCTATGTAGTATGTGAGTATGTCCTATGTTGTATAATACCATTAACCGTCAGTTACATTTACTCGTGGTTACACTTTGGTTAGGTTAACCTAACGATTTATCATAATATTTTGACGTATTTATATTATCAACATTGAAATGAGGGTAAATAATTAAATCAATCAATGTTTTAATCTACCAAATCCATGGCGCCCGTCATTTATTTTTAGTTATCACTTATAAATTATAAAGGTAATAGATAATAGTGCAATATTATTCGTGAAACAACGACAGAACGATGGAATAAAATATAATATAATGTAGAATATCGTTTCGTTTGTTATATTGAATATAATATGCGTACCTATTGAAAACGTCGCGTTTCTATGATGTCATAAAAGGTATTATATAAATTATATCATCTGAATTTTATTACCTACAATAAATAATTATATAATTATTTTTGAAAAAATAAAATGCAATTTTTATTTCGCATTCTCCTAGTTCCAAATAAGATAAATTATTACGATTATCGTTATTATACTATAGTAGAAATCTCGTATTAAACATTTATATCATATTGTATAGTCATTAGTTTATACATCTCTCATGAATCGTGATGTACCAACGATTTATTTATAGGTACATATGTATTTTGAATTTCGCTAAAGACTGTATTATAGATAAATACAAGCACGTTACATAACGTATTTTTGAGGATAAAACTTATTTTTTAATCATTAAAGCACAAGCACAAGTACTTACATTATTATTATTATTATTATTAATTTGGTTTTTATGTCGAGCTATACTAATAATGTGGGCGAAAATTATTTCCATTAATCATACGTGAAAATAAGATAGTTTTCATTTTCAAATCGAGTTTGCGAAAATAAATTTTTACACATTCGACTCGTCAAAATAGAAAAACAATTTATACTATTCTAAAAATCAATTAACAAATGAAAAAAAATAAACAATTTATATTTTAAGAATTTAAACTAAAATATTAATTAATTGTATAATAATGATTTAATATATTATTTAATAATAATATGTAATACATACATTTTTGTTGTGAACTTTCAAATAGGTAGGTATTTGAATTTTAAACAGGTTCAATAATACGATAATAAATTGGCTTCCACTAAAATAATAAGTGAAAATATAATATTATTTTAAAAGTCATAATATATTAGTCATAATATATTATAAATCATAATATATTTTTTATTGTTATTTGCTATTATAGATAATAATTTTGAATTTTGTAGAAGTAATCGTAAAATTGTATTACTCGTTTTTCGAAGTTTCAAGTATTTATCATTAAATATTGTCTGATTAGAATCTTTGTTGTGTCTTGTGTAGAATAATAAATTAATCATAATTTTTGTTTTCTCTACTTACATTTACCAGTGGAATGTTATGCCGTAATATCGTATAGTCCTCACTCAGGGCCGGATTTAAAGGAGTGGAGGCCTCGGGGCATCAAAGGAGTGGGGGCCCCCAGGCCCCAAATTATTTTCCAAATAAAATGAACAATTTTTTTCAAAGTAAATTCTTTTTCTTTTATTAGTATTTAACAAACATATATATACATATATACTTGTATATATAATTATAATCGGAAACAAGAAATTTAATTTAAGTGTTGAAAAACGGAACCTTCCGAGCTTTTTTCGCCGAAAAATCGTTGATAAGTTTGCTGAAATCCAGTTCCCGAAGTAAATCGCCTTTAGCCTATTGGCGACTTTCGACGGGACGGCGGAGTGACAGTGCATTTGTAATTTGAAAGATTTTTTTCCCAAGTCACTTTTGTGGAGGCCCCGGTTGCCCTCCCCTAAATCCAGCCCTGTCCTCACTTCACACTTAGCGTGATATTAATGTAAAATTACGAGTAATAATTAATTTTATTAATTGATTTATGAATAATAAATAATACATACTGTAATATCACTTAATTTTTATTTTATACTAGGTAGCAATGTTATACGTTAACCGATTTTATTTAAAATTATACGAGTATATTATATAATTATAATTGCCATGGCATATCGTATATGTAAATAATTATTTTAGATTTTAAAATTTCGGTAAAAATAAATGTAATAAACTAATAAGAGTAATAACACTAATAACCAATTATCTTAATATTATTTTCTATTATTTCTCTCAATCACAAGGACAAAATTACATAAACATGTGTTGATAATTATATTATTATATTATATTATATTATATTATTTTATTATGCTATTATATTATAATATTATTTTATTACATTATTTTATTATAATAACAATTTTATTATTATTAGTTCTCAGGTTCTCTCAATCACAAGGACAAAATTACATAAACATGTCTAGATAATTATATTATTTATTATTATATTATTATATTGTAGATAATTTATATTTTAATATTGTTTTTCTTTTAAATACGGAATGATGTGCAAATACGAAAATTAGTTTATAATATTGAACAAAATAAACTTTTGTGGCTTCGAAAATTAAAATCTAAATAATACATATAGACAAGAAATTTCATTTACAGATATAATAAATTGATACTGTAGAAATCATATAAATAAAAAGTTTATATATAGTCTTCTTCTGTTTTTAAAAATAAAACATAATATATTTTTAAAATACGATATCGACAATTAAAAATATATGGTTGGCCAACACTATCAACACTATTATTTTATGATAATTATTTGAGACTAATATGTTATTGTTATAAAGGTTTATCGAAAAAAAGTATGATAATAGGTATTTATTTTCATATAAATTTTATTTTATATAGTATTTTATTGGTTAACATTGTGACACACCATGTCTAATAATGGGGTTGTGAAAGTTGACCTAGCTTTTTTGTGCAAATAAAATAAATTAACTTTATTACATTACACTTGTAATAATTAAATAGTAAATGTACAATACATGTAATGTATTTTTTTTAAGGCAGCAACGTTTTAAGTAGGTACCTACTCCGATGAAAAGTCGAATAGTTAATTTGACTAGGGTTTACTTAATTGAATGTTTAAATAAATTAAAAATATTAAAGTATAACTAAGTATATTTTTTTAAAGGTAATAAGTAATTTTTTTTATTTGTTTACAGGAGAATCGATAATGATAAAAAACTAGGTATGCGTTTTTTAAGGACTCTGTCTATAACTAAACCAAACGTTTAATTCTAAATTTTTATAAAAAAAAAATTATTTATTATTTTATTACTTTTACTATAATAATAATTATTTAATTACAGATATTATAAATGAAATTTAAATTTTTATACATACAATTTTTACATCATAAAATATTTACTTATAGGTACCTAAATAAAATATAACATTTAACATGAATAATAATGAAAAATCTAGCATTAAAATTATTAAGACAATAAGTTATTGAAAAGGGTAAATATGATGAAGCTTTAATGAAATAATAATAATTTAACTGTAAACTTAAATTATAATGAAAAATGATTTTGTAGCCTAAAATTAGAAATAACATTTTAATTTTAATATTCTGAGCGAAGAGAATAATGATTGGTTGTACTGTACCAAGATGTGTGTCTTTTTTTTTATGTATGTAGACACTTTTTCGACACGAAATAATGCTGCTATTTTCACGAATAACATATATGTGTCCGGTAAAAAAGTAGATGCAGTTGATACTTAATTATAAGGTCATTTTTTGAATTTATCAAATTAACGACAAAATTACTGAATTTTTCACGAATACTGAAATTTTGACCAAATCTATTTTACTATTTTACGATAACTTAGTCAATATAGAATTTAGGGACTTTACTGGATGTTCACATAATAGGTACTATATTATGATAGAATTTTGTGATAAAATTTTAGAAGTTAGAACTGTTACGTTAATTTTTCTAACGAATAATAGAACTTTGAATATTTCCTAACCTTCTCGTTTTTATCTATAATCAGTGGCGTATTTACAATTTTTTTGGGGGGAGGGGAGGGAGAGGAGTGTAATATAATAATGAAATAATTTTTAAATCAGTAGGTATAAAATACTCAATCAACCTGTTTTTATATTAACTAATTTAATAAGAATTAAAATTAAAAATTCAAATTTTTTTTATAAATATACTACTAAAGTACTAAGTATAAAATCAAAATAAGACCGCACGTTGTGTGTCATTCGTCACGAATAACATTATATACAGATAAAATTTGATTACCAAGAAATAGATTAATAATAATAAAAATGATTAGTAAACTATTTTCAGGTACGACCCGAGGGGGTCATGAGGGTGCCCCTCCAGTCGGAATTTTTAAACATTAGTCGGCACTCGTCAAAATTATTTATTTATATTTATTATAAAATTTTTAGGTTTAAATTCTTTAAAACATTAAAGTTATTAATTAATTTAGAACCAATAAAAATAAATGCTTTTTTATAAATTTTTAGTCGGCAAATTTATGGTAACACCTCCACGATATTTTTTTAAGATCGTCCCTCCTTTTTTCTACGAATTTATTAATTTATCGTATGGCCGTATTTCAACTTTTCATAGCCGAAAACCCTAATATTATCGTACACTAGTTTTATATAAATATAAATAAATAAAATCTAACAAATACTCAATTTAATGTTTAATTATTTTTCTTTATTATAATTTACAAAATAAATTTACTATAATTATTATTATATTATTGACATATTTAAAATTAAAGGTACAGACGCATTTAAAAATTCTTTAGGGGGTGGCGAAACCATCAACCACCCATAAATACGCCACTGTCTATAATAATGTTTAATAAAATTGGAATTTTAGGTTTTAAGGTTTGAAATTTTATTGAAGCATCCTTATGTTAGGTTATGGTTACCTATGGTTATCTTTATGTATGGTTTAATGTGTTACCAAAGTATTAAAAAATTTTCAGGCCTTAATTTTTTTTGATATGTATTGTGTTTAAAGTTGACATTTTAGTAATCCATGATTATAGTACTTATATATGGATTCTTCTAATAATTATTTTACAATAATGTTAAATAAAATTGACAAAAAATTTTAAATAAATTTGAAAATTTTATTGAAGTTAAAATACATTATTTTTTTATAGCTGTTTAAAGTATAAAAAGAAGAGCTGATACTGCTGTGGAATGGATACATGTGTAAAGAAGTAGTGTTGAATTTTGAATAAAATTTGAATGCAATGATAAACCATTACACTCAAAAAAAGATTCTGAGCGAAGTTCTGTCATTTAGGGGACTCGTTTAGGAATTTAATGGGCATATGTATTATGTACTTAATATATGTGATACATTTTTGGAACTTTTACGTTGAAATCTAAATATAAATTAGTATTTGTGCGTTTTATATTTTGAATAAAAATAAAAATATTTTAATCAATATTAATATTATCTGACTGAATTTCGCTCAGAATCGTTTTTTCGAATACGATAATTTATGATAGCATTCAAATTTTAATTAAAATTCAACACTATCCTATTTAAAACTGTATCCCTTCCACAGTACTACAGTATAGTATCTATATATATTTATATCTATTTATACCTATATAATATGTTGCTTTTATAATATAATTTTAGTTTTTAAAAAAATTAATGAATATTTTAAAGGTACTTATAATTTGTATAAGTTTGCTATGTAATGTTTTTATTTTAAAAATATTGTACAATATTTTATGGAACAATTATTTGTATTATATAGATTTATTGTAATTATTTTATTATAGGATTAAATCGTTTAATATTTTTGTGATATTAAAAGTTGGAAATTTTTGAAAAATGAAAAAAGAAGAATCAGCCACTGTAGAGACTGGATTGGTCGCCAATCATTCCCGTAAGTATTTTTATTTTTTAGTATAATTATGATAGTATGATACTGTATACATTTATATCATTGGCGTTTGGACGGGAGCAGAAGGTGTATTAAATGATGTCTTTTAATCTTTATTTGGACCTCTAATTATTGTACTTTTAACATTGATGGATTATATTTTCATAAATTACATTATAGATTTATACAAAAAATTATCTTAATCAATGGAAGATTTTTCAAAAAACTACTAGTACAATTATAATTTA
The DNA here is from genome assembly GCA_021307375.1 of Tetraneura akinire. NCBI lineage: Eukaryota > Metazoa > Arthropoda > Insecta > Hemiptera > Aphididae > Tetraneura > Tetraneura akinire. Next base: position 25,399,874 of record JAIUCT010000007.1, on the reverse strand, counting down.
GATATACTTAAAATTAACTATACTCGTGTAGTAAGTGAAATAATAAACAGGATTTCTTTAAAAATTGAACCAAATTTATTTTATGTCTGCTTCTGAATTTGGAATTTGCGCATGTCTATAACTATAGGTACCTAACTTTAAAACAGTTTGTGGTGAAAATTCATTCTTATTTTCAGGATGGATGAACTGTTCAAGAATATTAAATTTCATGGTTTTACTTGGATTTATGGTAAATTATATGTTACGAGTGAACTTCAACATTGCTATCGTAGAAATGGTACCTAGTCATAAAAAAAATGGCTCAATAGAACAAACCGCCAACGTTTCAACTTTACAACTTTTAAACGATATTAATGTAAGTATTCGTATATAAAGACATTAATAAACTATTATTTTTATATAAATTCGTGAATATTATTGATTTACCGTATAGATATGCCATTGAATTACTAACAATAATATTATTAACTTATTAATTATAATTGGACTAAGGAATATTGATTTAAAATATAGGTTATTTAACGTTACCCTTGAAATTAGTTTCCCTGCTTTATGACAACATTTATTGTTGGTCAGTTATTTTATATCATTGGCACGAAATCTGAAAGTTTTTGGATATGCATCAAAGTATAAACATTCGTTTTACTATGACGTTATTATTATAATTCAGTTCTATTTTCGTTAGCCCATTAAACATATTCCCTAGTAAATTTAACGAAAATAACACTTAATAACGTAAGTATATAGAAATTGATTATGCATTGGGAATAAAATTGATTGGTTGACATTTGACAATTTATATTTTATTAATGTTTGAAGTTAATTACAGCAATATAATTAATTTATAGTATAGTATAATAAAATAAAATATATAAATTTAATAATAGACGTTTTGTTCTACGCCAATATAATATATATATATAATTATAGATCATATCCATAATATTTACTACAATATATGTATACAACAATACAACTTATAAGAAGTGACTATAGGATGAACATGGAATATTTAAATAAAAGAAAAAATAAAGTTTTCCTTTGCTTATAATTTTATAAGTTATAAAATATATTAATCATTCACTTAATAGATATCGTATATCAATATCGACGTACCAATCGTATAGAAATTCGTCTTTCTTTAATTTAATTTAGGAAATAAAATAATTGGATATTTAAATCGTATTTACTATTTAGATTGACCTTCCATGTTGGGTTATTCATTGTTGAATTTATTTGGTGCACTAATATAGTTGTATACGTAAATCATGGTGTAATTAATGATTTGTCTATTCTGTAAATACAATAATAAAACTTAATATGTTTACCTTTTTATGTTGGACGATCGAATAACAACACGTATTAATATTGTTTAACAATAATAATATTATTATAATTAATGAAATTCTCAATATCAACAAATTATATACAGGCAATAGGCATCAAATATTAGTAATGCGTACGAGTATTAAGGTGTAATAATTATTGGAATATTAAAATGTTTTATCGATTGTGTAACTTTATAAATTCATACCTAAATACGTATTATAATAATTATTATAGGCCAAAAAATGTATTAAATTTTTTTATAATCAATATAAAAACGTCCAAAGAACTTATAATGTAATAATAATATATTAATATCCAATTTATATCCAATTTATATAGAACTTTTAGATTCTAAGCGAAGCGAACAATGATGTGATGTCTTTTCTATTTTTTTTTTTTTATGTATGTAGACACTTTTCTACACGAAATAATACTCCGATTTTCATGAATAGCATGTGTTTCCGGTTAAAAAGTAACGATGGTGTAGTTAGTACTTAATTTAAGTTATTTTTCAAATTTCTCAAAATTGGTACTATGCGATAGGAAAAACCACCAAAAAATAATGAAAATACGGCAATTCCTCACGAAAACTGAAAATTCGACGTATTTGATTTCAATATTTCTCGATAACTCGGACAATTTTGAATTTAGAGACTTCACAATTATTTTGTGTGTTCACATAGGGTATATATGTGATACAATTTTGGAACCGTTATCCGTTAAGTTAATTCTTCTACAAAATATGGAACTTATAATATTTCATAAAATTCTCGTTCTATATATAATGTTTGATAAAATTGGCAATTTTTGGTATTAAGGTCTGAAAATTCGCCCATAATCTTTATCCGAATTGTAATGATTTATCATTGTATTTAAATTTTAATCAAAATTCAACACTCTCCTCTTTACACCTGTATCCTTTCCCTTGCTTTTGAATCTGAAAGTAAATAGACAATTAGAAAATCACCATATTAACAAGTGTCGTATTTTGGCTATTTATGAAAATAAAATATAGTATACGAGTATAACATAGTAAAAAATATTGGTTAAAATATTATGACTTGAAAAGTTTTTTATAATCTTGATTTAAAATAAATGAATAACATAATTTAAGCAATTATAAATTTTAAGTACCTACTCAATGAAAAAAAAAGTTAAATACATTTATTGTAATAATGGAAAAGATTGATATTTAAACATTTTATTGTTATAACTTTTATAAAATTATGATTAAGAAATTTAACTGTCTTTATAAAAAGTTATATTACTGGGATGGCCAACATGAAGTAACTTACGAGCCACATCAAAAAATTGCAACGTATGTATTTAAGAGCAAAAAAAAAAAAAAAAAAATTTTCCTAATTTATATTTATTTACAGGGGAATTTTAATATTACATGTAAATGTCCCATTCATTCGATTTTTTATAGATTAAATATGAAGGTAATAATAAAATATATTATAATGAGATAAATCCATAATTCAAAATCCTTACAAAAAAATTCAAACTAATAAACTACATTTACCTAAATAATAAAACAAAAATACTTAAATATTATAATTTTATTATTATTATATATTCTATATCGTTCAATATTATCATATATTCTATATCTATTCGTTTATATTCTATTTATTTAATAAATATAATTTTTTTTTAAATTAATAAAAAATTATTGAGTCTTACAGAAATAAGTTGCGAGCCGCAGGCTGGCCACCCCCATATATTATTATTCAATAAAGTTTTAAAAAAGTATTAACTATTATTAACTATTAACTAGCCTATAAAAGTTTAAAAATAAAAATAACGAAGGTAAATTTAATATATTAAAAGTAATATTACATTTAATAATATTATGATTAAAGTGAAATGTAGTTTATATAGGTTATATAGTTTATATAGGTACCTAAATAAATAGTACTGGTTCTTAGGCAATAAAATATAATAATTATTTACCAATATACCTGTATCTAGCGGTAATATTTGTGTTATATCTATAATAGAATTATGTATAATTATACTGTATTATAATAATTTCGTATCAATAATTTTGTACACTATTCATAGTAAATAGACGAATAAATATTAAACTTCCTATTATTTTAAGAACAAAAACAAAATATATTTTATTTGATAATTATATTAATTATTGATATGATTTATTACATACTTTGTTGTTTATTACCTTATATATTTTTGTACAAACATATTAAATAACACTGTTTCTTTTAACATTTATTAATCTTAATTATTGTGAAAAGTCAAGAATGTTATCATTCTTAAATTAAATCACAAGTACCTATTTATTATTTTATTATACCTTTTATTTGTATTGTACTTTATAGTGGTCTTACATAAAATGTAATCTAGTTACCTACCTACATTATATTATCCATTACTACAAATTTAAAATTTATTTCCAATAAAGGTATAAATATTATGTATTTGTATTAAATATTCAAATACATTTTTTTTTATAAATATATATTTTTATTTAGACGTATTAATATGAAGAGTTATTGTATGTTTATAAATTATATAATTATTTTTTTGAAATATTTAAATAATTTGTTTATTAATACCTAATTGATATAATAATAAATATTATTGAATATGAAAATGAAGATTTTATGAATTTAAAAAGTTAAAAGAAAATCGAATATGTACAAATCATATGTCAGAAAATATGACGCAACAAATTTATTTGAATATCCTATTAGGCGTATGAGTTGTATTAATTTTTCATTATTTCTTCGTAGAACTTTTTATGTATGATATAGTTATTACTTCTAAATACTAAAACTAAAATTAAATTAATTATATATAAAATATTATTATTTATATTTATTTTAGTTATATATAATTTTTTTATAATTTATTATAAATCCGTGGATTGCGCTTTTATATAATAATTAATATTAATAACAATAATGATATAAATAAAAAAAATGCCAGTCCAGTAGTCCACAATTATATCTAGGTCGACTTAATGTATAGATTACACTTGATACATAAATATGTTTCACCTTTCACCTTTTTTGTCTAATTTATATTACGAGTATATAGTAAACATTACTATATAGTAACCATAATATTGTTATTTTATCTATTTCATACATTAGTTTTTGTCACATTAATTTTAATTTACAAAATATTTATATCTTTATAATTTTGAACATCTACCATATTTAACTACTTTTATTAATTATTACATTTATAAATGTGTAATTAATATTTAAATAATTATGACGCATTAGTTGATAAATGTTAATAATATTATATATTAATATGATTTCAAATTATTAGCTTCATAGCCCAAAGGAAGTGAAAATTAATCATATATTTATCATTTATCGATATTCCAATAGGATGTGAGTAAATCAAGGTATAATTTATGTAATTTTATACTGATTTGGGTTGTTCTATAATTATTTTATATCACGTTATATTAAATTTTTTTTTGCGATTAAATAAGATATAGCCTCAGCATTTTTATATATTGCTATATAATTAAACTAATTTTAATTATGCTTGTGTGTATTAAATATTTAAGATATGTATTGAACTACATAATAATATATTATCTATTATATTATTAGATAACTAATAAAATTTTTCAGATATTTGTATATTTAACATTGCATTTTATTGACCTCAACTAATAATACGAGATGCTAAAAGTTTAGTTACCAGTAGATAAATTATTCCATTTAGGCACAATTGTATTTCTTAATGTATTTAGTAATTATAAATTAACATATAAACAATATATTATATTTTTATTCAGGTCATTCAAATTTTACAAAAAATATACCACGTGTATGTATTCTGGGTTACTATGTACATTATAAAAATTCGATTTATTGTTAATCTAATTTTATATTGTTTTATTATATCTATTAGAAGTATGATTATTGATTAAATAACAATAATAAATTGAACTTTTTTTTAGAACGTCAATATTTATGTGTGTAAAAACATTTTATTATTATTATTTCTATGATTTTTTTTTTTTTTTTGTATGATGATAACATATTTTATATAACAATTAAATGTGACCACTGATCATAATATTATTATGATTAGTCAAACTAATATATTAATAACAATGACCAATGGAAGATTAAAACAAAACAAGTGCAAAGGACATAAACAAAAAAAATTAAATAACATTTCTTATTTTATTCTATTGAAAATACCTATCACGTGTATTTAAGGAATCAGAATTTACGAGTATATTAAAATTTAATATCAATAACTACAGATATATGGTTTTTATTATTTATTCGAAATTTTTTATGGATATGATATCTTATAATTCTTTATAATATTAATATGTATTTTAATAATTCACATTTTCAAAATAGTTATTATTAAAAGTTATTTTATATAACATATAATAATTAATTCTTTATGGCTAATTTAATATACATAGGCGTAATAGGTTATGTGTAATTTGTATATTTTAATACGTCGTATGTTTATAACGTTATTAATTAATATATTACTATTAGTCTTATATACTCTTACCTAGATAAGTAAATTCGGTACCAACTTAATAATGTATTATAATTCCTATTTAAATAATAATACATAATACATTATTATGTTGTAATATAATTTATATAATTATCTATATTATTATAAACAAAGATTTTTATTTGTTATGAGTATATAACAATAATTGTAGGTATGTTATATTTATGTTTACGTTTTTATAATATGGTTATCCTCATTTATACATCATAAACATAATATTGATCGGATTAACAATTTATTAAAAACTTATTAGGAAAGTAATAATTTTAATTTGAAAAAAAAAAGATAATTATAAATAAATAAAATATTATTTCATTAAGTATCATATTGGATGTTTTATCAATTTTTTTTTACGATATAATTACAAATTACCTATATTAAATGGTGCATAATTAATACTGTGTATAGTTTATACTACTATCTAATGCAGTAGAATATTTACATAATCATGAATATGGCTTATTTTAAATTATTTTAAATATAAAAATTATTTTATTTAGTTAGGTATTTAAAGTTATTTCTGAAAGAGGTACAGAATATTATATTTTATGTATAATATCTGTATTAGGTATATTTTTATATTATTATATAAGTAAATAAAAAAAAATCCATATTTGGCTACGTTCCATTATTTTTTATTAGTTATATTTTGGTTTTAATTTTATTGTTTTATACAATACGATATCTGCATTAATAAAACAGCGTAGTATTTTGATATACATATATGATTCTCCTGCGCCTAAGGTTAGGCCAGAGATTTTATTGAGCTCGTGATGATTTAAAATAATTTCAATTATGTATATTAAAAATCTGAATTTTTAATTTATAATAATATTATGAATACAATAAGAATAAAAACTGATGGACGCTTCCCAAGCTTTCCCAAGTCTATATAGTATGTTTATAAATTAATATGTGTACGAATTATAAACATATTATACCTATAAATGTGTACCTAACACGTAAACATTAGACGTATATTTAATTTTTTTAAGTAGGTATTGAGTTAATTTTTTTTTTTTTTTTTGATTTCACAATAATATGTTTTATTTTAATGACAAATAAAATATATTTGAATGGAATTATATTTATTTATAATTTTCAATACTTGAATATAATTTGCCTTGGTATACGTTCCGAACGAAATAATCTGTATGATTAAAACTACCGGCTAAAGCAGTTCGGTCTCATTTGTTGTTGCATTTGATTGCAGTTTTTACTTTTTAATTTTTTAAATACTCTAAACTAAATATATTTATAATAAAATAATAATACTACTACACACGTATATTTGTATGCAGTTATCTATTAGACTGTATAACCGTTATATATAATATTATATAATTGTATAATTAATAAACAACGTAGAATTATAGTATTAAACTGTCTAGACTCAATATAGCTCTACTATAATAATTGATTAACATCATAAAATACAATCATTTTTATTTGTTGATGAGTATATAATAAATAAATATATATTTTTAATTATTTAAATCATTTGAATTTTTTTTTTCAATTTCAATTTCAATTTTAATTTGGAATTTATTTTTAGGGGACCACGAATTTCATGGATCCTAAAACATCGTCAAATAATTTGAAATTCAATTGGTCAGAGTATGAGCAAAACTTATTGTTGGGCAGTTTTTATTGGGGCTATTTTCTTACGGAGTTACCGGGAGGTCGTATGGCTGAAATGATCGGAGCCCGATCAGTATTCGGTTACTCGATGTTGTTGTCGTCTATGGTTACCTTGTTGACACCTTTTGCAGCAAAAATAAATTACTATTGTCTTATACTATGTAGAATGTTTTTGGGTTTTACTTTGGTGAGTATGATACAATTGTAATTGATTACAAATTTAACATACAATTATAAATTATATGATATCATAGAGGATTTTTTTTTTTATATAATACTTATACAACAATTGTATAATTTATTTGTTAAAATAAGTTATTGTAAAATTACAATGCAAGTTATAACTATGTGTAGTTTTGATAATAATCCAATTTCTATCCGCCTTTTGTATTTCAGGGAGCAACGTGGCCAGCTATAGTACCACTAGCTGCCAATTGGATCCCACCAAATGAACGTAGCAAGTTCATGGCCAACATGATGGGTAAAATAACATTTTATTATATCGTTTCATTAACGATAATATACAATATATGTGACCTCTTCACTTAAGTTAAAATTGCTTAGTGACAATCCCTTACTAATGCCTGTTATACAGAATACATTACATATCTAAATAAAATGGTTTTTTAATTGTCATAAAAAATTGAATTCTCGACAGTTAATTGTGAATTTCGTACAATATTACAATTTAGTTCATTGTACTGTCAATAAAACTAATTTTCCATTTAGGTACTTTCTCAACCAATTTAAAATTGTTATAATACTCTATATTAATAATATAAAATATCAATGACGAATAAAGCATTAAATATGAATAAAATAATGTTTTTAAAACAAAATATATAATAAAATAATTAATTCTTCATTATTTTAGGACACAAAATTATAGTTTACTGGGACGAATTTAAAAAATTCTAAGGAGAGCAGGAGGTATAAAACCAAAAGCAATTACTATTCAATATTCATATGTGATTAGTAATAAAGAAATTTTCTTTTAAAAATAGAGTACTTATTTTCAATCTCTTTGTGTTATATTTTTTTCGTGGTTTCAATATTAAGTCTTATATTATTTTCCAAAGGGGGCGCTACCTTCTACAACCCCTTGGATCTGTACCTAACTGTTTGTGATAAAATGATATAATACACATAATAATTATTATAAGAATCTCAATAATGATCCTGTTTAATCGTAGACCAAATAATCTTAATATTCTAGTGAAGCTGTGAAGCAGAAACTGTATTTTTTAACGTGAACTAATGTAATCTAAATTTTTTTAGCTTCTACTTTAGGTGGAGCTATTACATTACCGGTTTGCGGTTTAATTATACCCGCATGGGGTTGGGAATCTGTGTTTTACGTTACCGGTTTAGTAGGCATTGTGTGGTGTGTGATGTGGTTTCATTTGGTTTTTGAAACTCCTGCCAGCCATCCCAGAATTTCCGAATATGAAAGACATCACATCGAAACACAAATCGCCAAACAAAGTAAACCTGGCAGTAAGGTAAGGTATATTATCTTTATGCAATACACTATACTTACCTAGAAATATAATTTATAATAATTACTTTTGTTTTCGTTTTTAATACCTAGGAATATCAAGTAGTTATGTATAATTTGATTCATTTAATTACGTATATAGTATACAGACTAAATAATATAGCTAGAGATTTATTTTTCTAAAGTTAATTAGTGTCATACTTAAAAGAAGGAGGTTTAAATTTAAATACTTAAATAAAATTTAAAAAATATTAGTTAAAAACTGTATTTTCTTTATTATTTTTGACTATTTCATGATAATAATTTAAAATCTAAACAATTATTCTCTAGTTAAATAATATATGTGTAATAACTTTGTATTTTCTCCATAAATTCGTGTACGCTACGTCGCCACTGAATTATAAATTATATTAATAATTTCTTTCACTAAAAAAAGCTTATTCTAAACGTATATTATTTATAAATAAAAATTATTAATTTTTATTTTTGTAGCCAAAAAAGTTGCCGTGGGTGAAAATACTCACGTCTTTACCCGTGTGGTCAATTATAATTACACACGCAGCTAGTGTATTCGGTTATTTCATCGTTGTTAATCAGTTGCCTACGTATATGAAGAATGTACTTCATTTTGATATTAAATCGGTATATATTGTAATATAATATCAATATTATGCATTTTTGAAAAATTAAGTTCTATAGAAAAATAATGAGCATTTTGAACATTTTAGAATGGAATACTATCCAGCCTTCCGTATTTTGGTAAATACTTGATGGCGGTGGTGGCTGGTATCATCGCCGATCGTCTTCTAAATTCTGAAAAAATATCAAAAACAGCAACGAGGAAATTATTTACTGCTATCGGTAATATACATATACATAATTGTATAATACACTAATGAAGTAATGAATCAGTTATTTGAATAATAATTATTTGATTTAAATTATTGTTAATTACAAGATACAAATATTTAGACTTATAGAGTTAGTCTTATATAGGTTTTAGATATTGAGCGAAGCGAAAGATGTATTGATTTTACAATGATGTGTATCTTTTTTTCTATATTTTTATGTCTACATGAAGACACTTTTTTACCAGAAATAATGCTCCGATTTTCACGAATATAAAATGTTACCGGTTGGAAGGTGGATGTAGTTGGTACTTATTTAGGTCATTTTTAAAATTCCTTATATTGACTCTATATGCAATAGAAAAAACGACATTTTTTTTTTAATATTTCAGGATAACTCGGGCAATTTTTAACTTAAAGATTTCTTGGGTGTTAACATAGGTATATACGATATATAAAATTTTGGAACCGTTACGTAATTTTTCAACAAAATATAGAACTTTGAATATTTCCTAAAATTTATTTTTTTATCTATACATATAATGTTTGATAAAATGACAATTTTTAGTTTTGAAATCTGAAAATATTATTGAACTATTATACTCACATTGTCACATTATATTACTTAATATGATATCAAAATATTAAATAAATCCCAAGTCTTTTTGTATTTATTATTTTTTTTATAGCTTTTTAAAGTTGAATTTTTCAGTGTCATCGAAAATCAAAGAATCCATATCAATACTTTTACAATAATTATAATTAAAAAGACAAAGAAATTTCGAAAATTTTAATTAAGCATATGCTTATATATTGGTTAATGTAGAGTTCTGGAATATTAATAAATTTCAACTATCGATTTTTTTTATATATATTATTGGTGTTTCGAGTTGAAATTTTAGTAAAATCCATATTTAAAGTATTTATATGGATTCTTCATATTTTATAATAATGTTAAATAAAATTGATAAAAAATTTTGAAAATTTTATTGAAGTTCAAATACATATTATTACTTAATAACTCAGTTCCAATAATTGTGAATATTACATTTACGATTTTTTTTTTTTTTAAGCTGTATAAAGGATAAAAAGAAGAGCTGATACTGCTGTGGAAGGAGTACAGGTGTAAAGAGGATAGTGTAGAATTTTGATTAAAATTTGAATGCAATGATGAATTATTACATTTGAAAAACGTTACTGAGCGAAGTACTATTAGAATCGGGTATTTAGGTGACTCATTTAGGGAATTTATAATTAATTATTTATATTGATCGCAAAGACTGATAAATGTAAAAATTTAAATCAATACATATATTATCTGATGAATACTTTGCTCAAAATCGTTTTCACAAATGTAATGACTAATGATTTATCATTGCATTCAAATGTTAATCAAAATTTAACACTATCCTCTTTACACCTATATCACTTCCACACCAGTATCCCTTCTCTTGCTTTTTTAAAAATTAATGTTCATATTATTTGTGTAGTTTGTATAATAATTTTATAATAATATTAAAAATCACTGAAATGTCGATAAAAAGATCCATCATCCATCTATTCAAAGAACTAAAATATTGCCACTGTTTTTTACACAACATTCCAAAAGGATCTACTAAATAATCCATGTTTACAGGTGTATTTTTACCGGGTCTTCTAATGATTCTACAAGTATATTTCGGAGAAGACCGAGTGTGGTCCGTATTGATAATCACTTTCACATTGACGTTGAATGGCGCGGTTACTGGCGGTTATCTAGGGAACGCGTTGGACATAGCTCCAAATTTCTCAGGTATTATTCTCACATAATCATTGTAAGAATGGTAATTAATGTAGGTAATTATGGTAATTAATGTGTTTCAGGTACGATATTTGGAATGGCCAATACTTTGTCGTCATTAGGAGGATTCCTGTCTTCATACATAGTCGGAAAACTTACGAACAATAATGTTAGTACCTACCTACCTTCACGGTAGCAAATGTTTAATAATAAATTATTATAGTAACAGGGGTTATAACTGTATCGCAGTGTTTATTTTACTTCTAACTGTCACGTCTCATGTTGTATATTATTATGTTATGTTACAGCAAACATTCGAACAATGGCGTATTGTGTTTTGGATTATGGTCGCCACTTACATGTGTGGTGCTTTAGTATTTTTGATATTTGGCACTACAAAAACGCAATCGTGGAATTCGAGTAAACAGGAAACGGCCGGTGTTCAACTTTTTGAAACTGAAATAAGAAAACCGCTGAAAAGTTCTTTGCCTTCATGAAAAATGTATACGCAAGAAATACTAACTATTCGCAGTAAAGACGACGTACACAACCTGCACGTTAATGTACCTGTACTACAATTTTTATTATTGCTGTGAATAAATATGTATAGAATTATTTTTTATCCGTCAAAATATGTACATAATATTATAAAATGATATTTTGATATTTTGACATTTTTATTTAAATATTAATGTTTAAAGGCTACCATTGTAAATTCGTAAACATCATGAAAGAGACTATTAGAGTATACCTTTTTTTTCGTAATCAATAATTATAATCGTATAGGTATTTGTTTTCACTTTGCTGACTGATCGTATAGGTGCATAAAGCATAAAATATACTTAAATCGATATTATTTATTTATTATTACAATGTATTTTAAGTGTACTTATAAACACCTAACAATAAAGTAAAAAAGAATATGTGATTATATTATATTTATATAATTGTAATTTCTTTTACACCACTTAGTCAAAAATAAGGATAATTTAAGAAAATACATAGTAATTAAAGATGTCCTATTCCTATTCGATAAAGGTATACTATATAACTACAGGTAAGTATATGTACCTAGGAGGCTGTATTTAACATTAGGTATTTTAATTAATTATAATTGTTTTCGCATAAAAACTTTTCTTAAGAGTTCTATTATATCTCCGAAAGAATATCATAGGTATTTAATGTTTTTTCATTTCATTTAAACAGGTTAAAATAACAAAATTATAACATGTTATTGTTATATAATACACTTTTAAGAACAATAATAGGTACTTGTATGTTATTATTATTAAATTATCGAATCATAATAATAGTTACCTATATCTTATAAATGCCTATATTACATTTAGTATTCAAAAATTGTATTTATTAATATTAAAAAAAAAAAATTGAAAAATAATTTATATCCAATATTATAATATAATCATTTTAAATATTCAACAACAGATATTGATAACTATTTTAATATTTATTTATTTTTCTCTTTATTTTTACATCATGGTTCTACATTTTTTTCTACTTTTTGGAATCTCCTTATAACAATTTATCTGTACCTACTTAGTACTTACATAAAAGAAAAATAGTATGTTTATCATATGTAGGTACCTATTTTATTTTATAATATAACTTATTAGAGGTTTTACTATAGGTAAGTATTAAGTAATAAAATTACTGGAAATATTTTTGACTGGTCAATTTTTTTTTAAGAATTCTTGTAACAAAAACATAATTATTATTAAAAAATAAAAACTATTTATTAATATTTATTATATTAGGTAATCAAATTCTTAATTCAATGTAAGGTGTATTATATAATAAGAATAACTAAATAATTAAATATATAGGTACCTATATGATATTTTTGTAGTTTTCGTAGTTCACATTACGGGTATAATATTATGTTAGTAGGTAAGTATATAATATGTTCACTTATTTACAGACAGCAGATTTTAAATTTGTTAATTACTTACGAAGAATTTCTAAATTGTTTAGGTTTTTTGGTATTTTTTTAAAAAAAATTTAAACTACGATTCATTACCTAGTTAAATATGTATTAATTATTATAGATGATAGTGATGTAATCTTTTAAATATTTTTCAAAATTGTATTATTCGTATATTATGTTATATCTAATTAATAATTATAATACCTATACCAATTCTAGTATTAATAATATATTTTTGGTTGAGTCTAAATATTAAATCGTATCGATTTCAAATACACATATTTGATAAATAAAAGTTGCCCCCAACTTATTAGAAGTAGGGAAATAGTAAAATACGATTCTGCATTTGTACGTATTTATTAATTTTAATATGTTAATATCTACGTGATTTATAACATTTTAATAATTTTAATAATAATGAATGGGAAATTTTAAATCTATTTCTAATTTCTATGACCAAATTATCTACCCCAATTGACTAATAATGTGGAGTATGATAAACAATTTATTTTGTTAGGTATCCAATATGGTTATATTAAATAATTTATACATTATAATTTCATCGATTTTCAAATTTAACTACCCATACGAGTATATTACAAACAATTTTTAATTTATGGTTTTAAATATTTTTTACCTAAATGCGATCATTGATACGTTTAATAATGAAAACTAATAACTCCTAATATAAATACCCAAATGAGACATATTATTTTGTAATTTATTGAATACTCCGAATGTAGCAATAAGTTTAAATAAAAATCGTACTATAAAATGTAATATAAAATTTTTTTATCTTAAATTTAAGTCTATAATAATATGCTCCATTTGAAATGGAAAGTTCATTAAAAATAATGTAGTATATTTATAACAACAATAATATATTATTATTATTTAGGACACGGTATAAACGGTTTTCGACAACATATTATTTTCGTTGACGTTTTCGGATAGTGGTTCTTCATCGATGGGGTTCGGTCCAGGCCCTAGGTCCACGGTCGTCTTGTTTCCTCGCACCGTTTGTAATCCCACTCGGATATTTTCTAGGGCTTCGCCCAGTCCGATTTTGATTTCCTTGAACTCCTGCGTGACCAAGGACAATCTTCCCAAAAGGTAATTGAGATTCTCGTCGACTTCCGACATACGGCCGGCGATCGCTGACACTTTGTTGTTCATGCCGTCCACCGAGACGGCCGTACTATTCACAAATACGTCCGTCTGAGATTGGAGAACGGACAACGTAGACGCAGAATCCGTCAGTGTCTGATACATGATGCCGATTTGCCTCCACACTTGACTGATTTCCGTTTCGATCTTGACGCTCAGGTTGGCCATTCCCACGGACTGCGAGTCTAAAACGGTCTTCACCGTCCGTTCCAAATTGGCATTGATCGATTCGTTTAGTTCCTTCGACCTGTCGTTTACCACCGCCGTCACCTCCATCAGAATCTGGTGTGTACTGTATTCGATCCGTCTCTTCGCATCCAAAACGTTGTCCGCTGTTTGCATCATAACCTTCTCCACGCTCGACAACGTCTTCACTTCGTCCGACATCAACCGGAAGCTGTTCTGCACGTCGTCTTGGAACGCTTTTGTCGATTCCGCCATCGCTGTTATCCTGGCATCCGACGCATCGCGTTTTCGCTCAATATTGTCCAGTCTGTCCGACAGCGATTTTATCGCATCCAACACCGTGTACTTGGTTTCCTGCATCAGCTGTGATGTTACGTTTGTGGGTTCAGGCGAGGTGTCGCTCGTCCGGACGTTCTGCTCCATCATCTTTTTGATTAACTCGAAGATAACATCGTTCGTCACCTCGGACTTGGGTGCCTGTTCCAGAGATTCAAATTTGGATTGCAATGCGTTGATCTGATCCGTCATAACGGTCAACTTATTATCCAACGACTGATATAATTGATTCGAAGACTTTTGTT
Organism: Tetraneura akinire; assembly: GCA_021307375.1. NCBI lineage: Eukaryota > Metazoa > Arthropoda > Insecta > Hemiptera > Aphididae > Tetraneura > Tetraneura akinire. The sequence continues at coordinate 25,384,360 of JAIUCT010000007.1, read as the reverse complement.
CGGCATTTAACATTGATTTTAGTTCGTCCTCTCCAGTAACTATTTGATTTTCTAATTTTTCTAACAACGCTTTCGTACTGGCTCTGTTGGCCACCTAAAAACACAATATTATTAGTTATATTAAATTTATCTAATTAGTAATTTATACTTATCAGGCATACGACAGGTAAAAATATAGGTATATTCTTTATTTTGCATCAATTAATTATATTTTTATTATCAGTTATTAAAATGATATATTGTGATTTATAATTTATTAATATAGGTAATTATAATTAAACGAGAAAAAAATAGGAGATTATTATTTTTTTGATAAAATTTGAAGAATATTATCTAATATCTAAGATGTCTGCTTCTTGTAGTTATAATAATACCTGTTTATTATGTGTCCCTAATATAAATTGTTTGTAATTTTCTCATAATTAAATAAATAATAATAATTTTCTTGTTTATTATTCATTTTTATATTTCTCACTTTTTCAGTTTCAGCATTTTTTAATAGATTTATGTTCTGTTCCAATCCAAATAAGACGGATTCTAGTGCCTTGTCTTCAACAAACTTTTCCCTTTGCTTGTCAACAATCGTCATTAATATTTTCTGCATGTCATCGCCCGCTTGCTTTTCGCGACGTTCATGTCTTTCCAATTTGTCTACGTTGTCACGTAAAGTGTGCGCAAAAGAATAAATGGCCGTTCTGATGTCCTCGTGTCTATACAAATGTAAAATGATAGTTTTCGTAAAAAAATAATAAGATAATTGAATTTTCAACGTGAAATATTTATCGTTAACACTTATCTGCCAAATATAAAGATAGGTAATTCAAAAGTTAAAATTTAAAGGAAATATGCATAAAAAATTTAAAAATGCACATTTTTTTTTTTTACACTTTTATTGAGTTTTTGCCAAAAAATTGTGAATAATAAATATTATAGATTATATTAGTCAATAGACAATAATAAATAAATTGAAATAATAATAACATATTATTATAATATTCTACAACGCGTAGACTATACGTATATGTCCTCGTGTAGTTATAATACTTGTATGACTTTGGACTTACTTAATAGGAGGTACCTATATACAAATACGAATTAGAACTAGAAAAATATACAAAAAACTAAGAGCGTTTGACTAATAGTCAATATCGTGTTTTTTTTTTTAAGAAAATGGTTTTATATGTATAATTTTACAAAAATCATTACCTACGTAAAACACTACATGGTAGAGTGTTCTAAATTTAATAAATCACTCTGTATGTAATTTTACAAAAATCGTTATACTTACGTGGCATCTTGGGCAGCGAGTGACGATTGGAAATTTGTTCCGAACAACAGCAACAGACAAGCAAAAAAGGTGACTGTTTTCGACCACATCGTAGTCATTGAAATCCGCGGAACACGTTGTTTAGTTTCAACGAGAATATTACTATTCTGTACGGGCTGCGATGAAAGATTAAAATGGTACATTCATATTTTCATGTTTATCTCTATTTTTAAAATTATTATGTTTTCATTGTTCCCAGAATGAAATATTTAATATTATTATGTATGTGGAATTTATCTATTAATTTGTAACATTATTTGTATAAGCCGTGATAAGAGCCCACGATCCGCCAAGTTCCGTCGTAAAACGGAAACATCATTAACGATAAGAAATGCACGACAGACGATAAATAGAAAATAACAAAAAATATTCCCAGACCAATGCGTATCATTATAAGTTTTTTCCCAAGCTACTGTGCAAAACTTAAAAACTAAATAATTCAGGAGGGTCTCGTTTTTACATAACATATTTATAATAATAATAATAATAATAATAATAAAAATAATAATATTATGTCCATGTTTAGCGATGAAGATGGAATATACATTGTTAGCGAAATTGCGAAATACGAATTTACAGAATAAAAAGTAAAATTTTTTTTACGAATTTTGGTGTTTTTTTTTATGAGTTATTACTTATAATATAATATTATATCTAAATATAATCTCTTCCAATAAAATTAATATTATTATAATATTAACGTAATAATTATAATAGTAATATGATAAAAAATAAATATATTTTTTGTATTACAGGTAATAGGTAGGTGTAAATAAATAATACATGATTACAGTAACTATAAAAGGTAGGTAGGTACATCGGAATAATATGTTTGTTGTCATATTGATAACGTTCTATTTGAATTTAAAAAATCAATGTTTCATGCATAATTAAATTAAAAACGTTGTGACGAATTGGTAAATATAATATTCTAGATTCCTTTGTAAGCCAAATAATAAACATTTAAATTTGATGAACGTTCTCGGAATATTTTTCTTATGATCTACATAACGTGAAATAGTTATACTTATAGATATTAATTTTATTATTTTCAGCGTGTTAATCGTTAACAAATATTGTCTATAAAAGTAAACATATAATACAAAATAATATATAATTTTTTTAAATTTTATTTATTGTATAATTATCTATTTTTTATATAAAAAATTTATTTTAAAAATTTAATTTTTTAAGTATTTAAATACTTACGTACATATACGATGTATAAAGATTTTGTCAGAATTTCTAGAAAGTATCCACTGTGTATTATGTACGCAACTGAACAGAAGTAAATTGATGCATTTATTACATACACGCAATAACGTCAGCAAGCAGATGTTGAAAGAAGAAATGAATTTAAACAATTAATAATATAAATCTTCTTAATCAATTTACTTAATCGGAATAACAAAATGTATCGATATACCGAATTATTATCATTTATACATTACTGTATACTTAATATTATATTATTATATAAACAAAAATTAGAATATTTTTTTTTTTTTAATCTAATATTATATTTATATATCTACTGGTACATTTTTCATTTATACCATTATTGTACGCTCTAACTATATAATATTAATTATTAATAATCATAATGAGTAGAAATTAATGATCGTTAACTTCTAAGGTTCCAATTAATAAACAAACACACGGTCTAAATTTACCTAAATTTGTATACATTTACTATATTTTATAATCGATATATTTTCTCTCGAAATTATAATGAAATATTTTACAAAAACGTTACATTTTTTTATGTAAATATTATTTTAAATTCTGTAATAAACAGCGAAGGTTGTATGAATAAATAAGATAGCTGACAGATTATTGGTGTATTATATATATTATAATTAATATATTATACATATATGTCATATGTGTGTGTGTGTGTGTGTGTGTGTGTTATTTTAAGGAATATGATTAGTAGAGTAAATATTTATTGATTGAATATAGGTAACGTGCTGGAACTAATATGTTTCATTATTTTATATTATAATTTAATGTAAAACAATTTTCCTAGTTGCTATACATTTTTAACAAAACAAAAGTAAAACAATATTACAACTAAACTATAATAAAATTAAAAAAATTAGTTGGGTAATTTGAATTAACCGAGCTAATTTTAATTATAATAATATAATCATATTCAAGTAATATCAACAATGTTCAGTTAAAAGTTACTAAATTCATTTAAATAATACATCATGTATCTTCTTTAATAGTAGAAAATAATATTTTAGGTATTAGGGTAACTTACATATAATAATTTATTTAAAACATAAAATATACATAAGGTTTATGTGCTATAATAAGTATATATTTCTTATTTTCTTTTAATTTTGGGTTGGTTATATCAATATAATTTATTATATTAAAAAATAAATAAATAATAATTCGTAAATTTGATTTCTTTTTTTTTATTATTATTATTATATAGATATATGTATATAACGAACATTGATCTTTGACTTTTGTCCTTATTTATATATTTTTGTTAAATTTTTGATACAATATTAAATTAATTATAATATGTTTTCTTCTCAGATTTATTTCATTACTTATCAATGATTGCTAGTGGTTAATAGTAAATACTATACAATATTATACAAATGATCGAAAGAAATGATTAAACATCCTATTATTATTTGATGTGGGGGGGGGGGGGGTTACTTAATGCGTTGTAGATATAAAAACTATAATTTAATATTATTCTAATATACACGCATAAAAAAATAATTAATATTTTATAACATCCTCTATTTGATAAATTATGGAATTAAGACAAAAAAGAATGTTATGGTGATCATTAATTACCAATAATAATGTAATTAAATGCATAAATCTAGTAACTAGGTAGGTACGTATTAGGTTATAATAAAAATTACATTAATTAATTACCTAATTATTAATTATGTAACTATAATTTTATTATAATTATTTTATATTTTCTTTTTTCTATTTTCATTTTCATTTTTACTTTATTGTTTAATTTAATTATTTTGTAATATGTGTAGGTAATTATTATAATTTAAAATATTTTTAATTCCGATTACCATTCTAATTGCAATTTTTGGTAACGTTGGTTTCTTCTTTATATAGGGCCTATAAATCTATAATGTAAATAATGAAAAAATATATGCAAATACAATATGAATATCACAACTAAGCTTTTTTCCTTAAAGTACCTGATCAATAAATAAAATTTGAAAATTTATTATGAAATAGGTAAGAGTTCAAATGTACAATTATTTAAATATGATAATAAATGATAATTAAATAATAATAATAATAACACTGTGACACTGTTTAATTGTAATATTTTAATATAGCATTATTAAATTATAATAAAACAGTTACAACAAACACGTCAAACACAATATTATAAATGTATTATTCAAAACTTATTTTTTTGGACTTTTGTTCAGAAAACACATCTATAATTCTATAAAATTTCATCAAAATCAATTTTTAATTAAGTAGATAATTATTATTTATTACCATACTTGTAATAATTATAATCACTATAAAATACTAAATGTTATCATTGTCCATTGCTAAATCCTAGATACAAAACAAATAAAATAATTAATAAAATATTTTTATTATGGAATAACATGATTAATATTAGATGTTAAAAATAATAAAATTATATATGATAGAAGAAATATTTAAAAAAAAAAACAGAAAAAATTATGAACTAAAACTTCAATTTTTGAAGTGGCATTTTATATGAGTTAATAATGTCTACATACACATTTTATTATTTACAATATTGTGCGTGTAAGTAAATCTAATTGCATAAATGGAAATAGTGCACAAAAAATGTCAAAATTACTCAGTTACGTATAATTTTAATTAATAGATATGATAAATGCAAATTCAGTTATATTTTGTTAATACACTAAGTTTTCTTGGATAGGTACACGTCAATATATAATTAACGAGAAATAATTCCCACGACAAATTTTCGTATGACAATATTGTTCGCATGTAAATATTATTCGCCTGTAATAATTTAATAATTTATAATTTATAGGTTATAGCAAACATTTTGTTTAATACAAAAATTAATATTACCTAAGTATAAAATTGTGTTAATAAGAATTTAATGTAATTTCTAGGATTTTGTTTTTTGTTTTACATAACAAGTATACACATTTAATGCAATTTTTTTCTAATTTTCTTTTTTCAACTTTTTCCGATACCTGGCTATTAAATATTGAAAGTCTTATCTTTTATTGCTGGATTCTAATCTAGCTCATATTATTATTTATAACATAATATGAATATGTCGTATTGAAGTATATTTTACTATTATAGAATTATAGCCATTTTGTGACTGACCTTACGAATTCCAACGAATAATATGAATGCAAAAACAGTTAATAAAATATTATATATATTGTGACAATCACATATAAATATTATAATATATTAACCTATATACTTTACAGTCTACAGTAACGATCTAATTTCGTCATAATTGATCGGTCTGTTGTTACAAACTTACAAAGAGGAAAACAAAGATGCAAATCAGAAAAAAGATGAATAATAATCATACACTGTTCATATGTTTTTTTTTATTATTTATATATATATATATTTTAACGTAGACTAGTTTTTATTAAAATTAAAAACAAATCAACTCAAGGACAATTAAATATAATATAATATGGTACATTCAGATTTTAGTTTTTACTCGTAGACTTAGGACTTAGCTATGTTTTAAGTGATTGTCACCGTCAATTTTGACTGAACGTGTAACTGAATCCGTCTGGAGATCTGTTTAGGTTGAATTTGCCAGAACCGTGATTGACGCTATATGACGTCGGTGGCGTGGTTGGCGCAGAGTTCCATTGGTTCCATTTTCCGGTGACTGGAATGGAGTTCCATTGGTTCCATTGGTTGTTCTTCGATATTGCGGTCGTCGGGACGGAGTTCCACTGATTCCATTGGTTATGTTTTGGTACCACAGTTGTCGGAACGGAGTTCCAATGATTCCATTGACCATCGTCAGATGAATCCGAACTCCATTGTTTCCATTGGCCGTCGTCATACTGAGATGTAGAATCCATATTCCATTGATTCCACTGTCCATCTTCACTTTTGGTTGTAGGTGCCGTGTTCCATTGGTTCCATTGATTTGGAACTGCTGAAGGTTGAGACCTAAAATGCGTTTTTAAAATTAAATACATTTATTAAAAAATATGTTAATTACTACCTACCTAATATAATATTTTAGTATAAATTTCATATTATCATAATGTACAACAATAGTTCAATAGTAACATAATAATAATATATTTTTAATTTAATTTTACCTACTACCAACGAGTATCTATATTAGGCGTGTTTTCTATAATAATTACACACATATAAAATCGTTATTGCACGCCAATTATTGAAATATTTTATAATATAAAGCATTTATATGTATTTTATATTATTGATAATAATATGAAATATTATTTAAAGTGCAAATATTTTACACTAGAACACGTCATAATAAAAATCATTGCTCACCATTGATCTTGCCACGATGACTTTGATTCAGGTACAACAGAAACGGCAGGCACTGGAACCGGTGTCGGGGCAACAGGCAAATGATCGCCGGTGGCCTTGAAACCGTCCTTGCCGGCCGTATACGTTACAGTGCGCCTCTGGCCGTTAGGGTCCACGTAACTGTAAGAACCACGTCTGTTGCCTTCCGCGTCTGCCTCCTCTTTAAATTCCACGCCGTCGCCTTGCTTATAAGCAGCGCCAAATTCGCCGTTGTTAGATAGATATCGAGCATCAGAAAGAATGGCAGCGCTATTGTGAGCGGCGATAGATGTCACCGACATCAATGCCAAAGAGACGAAAATCTAAACGATCAATACGAGTCATAAGTCATAACATTATTATATTATGAATATTATAATTGTACTATAGTATTGATTCCGATTGTCGATATTGATGTAATTATTATTATAATTAATAATTATTATTCGATATTAAGTTATTTATTTTTCAATGTACTCGTATTTCAGTTTCCTTTAAATGTGAAAATAACAGAAATTTGTTTTTTTTTTAAAGTCCATTCGATAATTTTCAATACGATGTCAGGAAAATTTGCAGAAAGATTAGAAAGGTATTTACAAAAATTTCAAATGAAAAATTATATCGTAATTCATCAGTAAATTGATTATATTATTACAGTCTTCTAGATTGAATAATGTATATGAAAGTCAATAGTATATAATAATAATAAAATTTAAAAAAGTAGTATAGCTATTTATTATTAATATAATAATAAGATTAAAATATTTATCCTACATCATTATAAATTACACAACACTGTAAATGTTATCGTAACAATACATTATGTATTATATCAATACATTTTAAAAATCATAATACGCTCCTAGGCTTTAATGTGATTTTTAAATATTTTTATTTTATTCTATAACTACGCGTTTGAAAATCGACTAATTATTTCAGAATTGAACACTTATAAATGAAAATGATTAGGTAATAATAGAAATATAACAAATATTTGTTTTAGTTCGAATATGATTTAGGTACCTTATATATAGATACATAGGTACCTACCCGAATAATTTAATCGCAATTGTAATTTTTCAAAATATTCATATGAAATTCGTTATAATATTAGTCGAATTTGTTATAAACTATTATAAATGTTTACTTACGACAAATCTACTCATGATTTCTTCAATATTCGTCTTGCGGTATACGGCAACAGGCAAACTAAAGTGAACTGACTGTACTGTCGCGGTGATAACGTCGGTCAGCGTATTTATAAAACATCGTCCGTCGTTCATGTCCTGATTACCTTGCACCGCGACCGAGGTCGACGGATACGCCCTAAGGAACCGTGGTATGTGGATACCGTGGGCGAAGAAGGAGGAGAGGAATATCGTCAGTGTGTATATTATGATATTGAAAGAATTAAAAATTAACAACAACAATAATAATAATTATAATTCTTTTTGCGTTTGGTTCGACTTCCTAGGCGAAAATAATGTAATATCTATAGGTACACGTAATAATAAGATCGAACGGAACAAAACGAGATCAATCCAAAACGGGTATGTACGCACACAATAATAATATTATAATTTATAATACAAAAAATGATGTGTGACACGGTGAATGCTAATCTAATCTATTACCTACCGATTTTAAACGTTTCGATTTTCGAAGGGCAGAGTATGCCCGCAGAAGCGTACAAAATGTGCGTATTCTCTACAAGTTATATAATATAATTTACTATTATTTTTTATATATATCTACACGGGTGTGCCCCAACAAGAGTGCATCGGCCAAATCACCATACCTACGTGGGAAGTTATAGCAAACACGTTTTATTTTTCGTTATTGTTTAATATAATATTAGTATAATATTTGTATAATATTCGTATATGGTATGTAATACTGCGTTAGATTGTTTTAATAATAATATGTCTAATATTATATTATTATTCGATAAACACGCGTCCCAAGTCCGGCGCCAATTGAATAAGTACTATAATATACGTGGCCAACGATATAATTATCTATATAAAAAAAAAATATATATATATATACTCGTATAAATACAAAAAATAACAATTCAATTAAGTCACATGTGTGTTATAAAGTTAGCATATTTAAATTGTATCCCTAATAATGTTAATATTATAGTAAATATTATATTATATCATCGATGGTACACTTATATCGAATGAATAACTTACCGAAGATAAAATAGTTTTGTTGACTGTGAATAGACCAGAAGCTGTAATAATGGTTTGAGAATTCTGTACTTGAGACATAAAGAAAGTAACCTACAAAATACAAATATTAATAAATATAAAAATAAATGAAAGCAAATATAATAATTTATTGAATTAATAATTATTCAAGTTCGTATTAAAATGTATTAAAGACTATAACCGTGTTTATTTATATGATTTATATTCATAGGTGTGCTCAAGGGGGTAGCAATAGGTAGGCAGCTGCCTTCCCATCAAATTGATAATATTATTATTAATTGATAAGTTTTTTAGAAATTTAAAACGTTTTTATTTTTTATCAATTTTGGAACGGAACTCTTCTTATTTAAGCTAATACTATTTATACACATTTATATAATATCTTTCTAATTAAAAAAAAAAAAAAGCAAAGGAAGGAAGACTGGTGTGTAGGGGATACAGGTGTAAAGAGGATAGTGTTGAATTTTGATTACAATTTTAATGTAATGATAAATCATTACATTCGTTAAAACCATTTTGAGCGAAGTTCATTAGATAATATATAATATATGTGCCGATTAAAATTTTTACATTTGTCAGTCTTTACGTTCAATGTAAATAATTTATCATAAAACCCTAAATGATTCACCTAAATACCCAAATCTGGCAGTACTTAGCTCAGAATAGTTTTTCAAATATAATAATGATTTATCATTGCATTCAAATTGTAATCAAAATTACACACTATCTTCTTTACACCTTTATCCCTTCCTTTGCTTTTAGATTCTGAGCGAAGCGATTGGTTTTTCAATGATGTGTGTCTGTTTTTTTGTTATTATTTTTTTGTTTTTTTTTGTTTTTATGCCTGAAGACACTTTTACTACCCGAAATAATGCTCCAATTTTCACGAATAGCATATGTTTCCGGTTGGAAAGTGAATGTTGTTGGTACTTAATTTAGGTCATTTTACGAGTTTCTCAAAATTAACCCTCTACGATAGAAAAAACGACAAAAAAATGACGAAAAAACGGCAATATATATTATATAATCATCACCATCATTTCATTCTTGATGCATTCTTTACGGAAACTGAAATTTCGAGGAATATGATTTTAATATTTCAAGATAACTCGGTCAATTTTTAAGTTCGAATGCAATGTTTTATCATTGCATTTAAATTCTGATTAAAATTAAACACTATGATTTGCACACCTATTTCCCTGTGGCAGTGCGGCAGGAGTATCCATTACCTTGCCTTTTTATATTTTAAACAGCTATAAATAAAATCGTAAATGTAATAATTCACAATTAATTGGAACTTAGTTAAGTAAAATAAATTTAAGTTTCGATGAAATTTTCAAAATTTTTAAAAAATGTTTGTCAATTTTATTTAACGTTATTTTAAAATATTGAAATACAGGTATAATAAGAAGAATCCATATAAATACTTAAAATATTCAACTTACTTAAATTTCAACTTTAAATACTCGTAGCTATAAAAAAAAATTATAATCTTTAAGATTATATTTTAAATGTGTTTAAAAGTATTAAATTAATTTTAGATATTATATTTTAAACATATAATTACACAAAATTATTATAAATTATAATGAACTATGAAATGTGATATAATTAGAAAATTGTTTGTCATAATTGTAACATTTTTGCATATTTTATAATATAGTAAAATTCAAGGTTAACACCTTTCCATTACATTTATTAATTTATAAAAGAATATTTAAATGTTTTCAGTTGAGTGTTATTTACCATAAATAATGCATGATTGTTAAGAGTTCATTATTTTACGTTAAAAACTTGAGGTTAGGTTTTACATTCTGTTTTGGAATAATTAAATTTAGATAGTATGGAACATTGGTCGACAGATTATAAGATATTATGTTTATTATATTGCAGTTTGCGATTATTTCATTTATTAAATTAATTAATATTACATTTTTTGTTGAATCATCGAAAATAGTTAATTATAAAAAATATGAATACAAATATATTGCATGAGATACTCTAATTCTATAATTAAAATAATTGTCGTATAAAAAATAATATAATAATTTGTGATACATATGATATAAGACGGCGTTTTATATAGATAATATTAATACATTAATGTATACATGAACTAAAGTTTTGGGTAGGTAAATACAAGCTACTTGATTTTAAATAAAATTATAGTACCTAAATCTATGAAAAAATATATGTTTTCATAATACAAATACATTACCTGACTACCTAATAGTACTTTCTTCTCCTTTCTAAAAGTAGTACTTTTGATATGATGAAATAATATCGATATAATTATAATAGTTTATATAGAAAAATTATATCATTGCCTACAATATTAATGATTTTAATATCTATAGGTACTTAAATGTCATTAAATTTTATATTTGAAAAAATATATATTTTACAGTTATGGCCGTATTCATAGACAATACTTAAGAAAAAGTTTAGCTTAAGCCATACTTATGTCTTAAATGATATTCATAAACAATACTTTTGTTTAAGAAAAGAATAAGCATTACTTAAATAATAAATAGACAATTTAATAAGGTTGATCAATACCATGCTTAAGTAATACTTAAAGCTATATAGGTATCATTAATTATTATCATTAATTAATGTTAATAGATGTTATTTTCTTTTTCTCGGCTTTAAATTTATAAACCTCTTCAGATAAGTACCTATATAAATTATATAGATAAATTTTATTAGTTGACCGAAATCATGAGACAAAAAGATGATAAAGAATTTGCATTAATGTTAAGAAATTTAGCTAGAGGGCAAAACGACAAAAAAACGGCATTTTTCACGAAAACTAAAATTTTGACAAATTCGGTTTCAATATTCCACGATAATTCGGACAATTTTGAAGTTAGAGAATTGAAAATTTTATTAGGTATTATATATATGTGGTAAAATTTTGGAACTGTTACGTTAATTTTTCTATAAAATATAGGAATTATAGGAAAAATATTTAGTAAAATACTCGTTTTTATGTATATAATGCTTGATAAAATTGGCCATTTTTGGCATCAAGGTCTGAAAATTTTACTGAAGTATATTTACCAGGGCTTAAAAACGTTATTTAAAACGTTATAATTATAACGTTTAAAACGAAAAAACATGATTAAACGTAATCGATAAACGAAAAACAAAAAACAAAATTAAAAACATATCGAAAAACAAAACATATCATTAAACATAAAAAAGGTATCAATAAACAATAATCAATTATCATTAACGTAATAATATTATTGCGTTTTATGTTTATGATGGAAAAATATATTTTGATATAAAAAAAATTATATATAAATAAAATTATTTTGTTTCCATTTCCCAAGTTAGACACTATATTTAAAATTAATTTCTTAGAATTTTAGATTCTGAGCGAAGCGAAGAATGTATTGGTTTTACAATGATGTGTGATTTTTTTTTGTTTTTTTTTTTTTTTTTTTTTTTTTTTTTTTATTCTGAAGACATTTTTACTACCCGAAATAATGCTCCGATTATCACGAATAGGGTATGTTTCCGGTAGCAAAGTGGATCTAGTTGGTACTTTATTTAGGTCATTTTTTGAATTTCTCAAAATTGACCCTAAGCGGTAGAAAAAACTTGGAAAAAATGACGAAAAAGCGGCATTTTTCACGAAAAATGAAATTTTGACAAATTCAATTTCTATATTTCACGATAACTCAGGCAATTTTTAAGATAGCGACCTGAAAATTTTTTTGGGTGTTCACATAGCTATTATACATATGTGGTAAAATTTTGGAACCGTTATGTTAATTTTTCTACAAAATATTAGACTTTGAATATTTCGTAAAATTCACGTTTTTACGTATATAATGTTT
>JAIUCT010000007.1:25293594-25366419 GCA_021307375.1 Tetraneura akinire | reverse complement strand
CGTGTGGGAAACCCGACTAATAGGCGAACGCCGATATTTTTAAACATTTAATCGTGCCACTTTTATCGATTACAGCAAAATTACGGATAATGGAACAATGAACATAATCATCTTATTTATTATTTACGATTACGAAATAATAAATCAAAAATAAATACACTCTTAAACTGTACAAGCTATAAACTTATAGCTAGTATAAAGTATACACTGCTGTCTGCTACAGTGATGGTGAATAATTGTCGATAAATATTATGAGGAAACCAGCTGGCCATAGTCCGGTTATTCAAAATCTCAGAATATAACTTGTGTTCAAAAATCGTTTATATTACAAAAGTTGGGACTTGGGGTCGTTGGGGAACTAGCTTTTTCTAGTGCTCCACAGTCACACACCAGTAAATAGGAGTAAGAAATATCTGGGGGGGCGAGAGCAGGGCGAGAACTTATCCTGGGTGGGCGATCGCCCACCCTCGCCCCCCCTTGGCGCCGTCCCTGAAGGCTACGTGTCTTTTAAAATATAAAACAACCTGACATTTATTTTGAAGGGCACCATAAGTTAAATAAAGTCAAATATTATTTCAGGATTATATCCTCCAAGGACATGATGTATTTAAAATTTTTCATTAGAAAATAAATGAATGTTTGAATTATGGAGAAATAGAGGTTGATATAAATTTGTTATTTCCTTATACTTAGGTTTTGTACATTAAAATAATATATCCACTTTTTATACCTACAACGTATTAGATATACCTACCTACAATATATGCGTAAAAACAATATTTAAATCTACATATTATTTGATATCAAGTGTAATAAAATATGCTACATAATATGTATATTATTTTATGGTTAGTTTGACAAAAGAGTTATATTAAAATTTTAAATTCTTTCAGCCAGGTTTTTAAGAAATTTCTTGTGAATACTTGGGAATAAAGCCACCACGTCGAAAGAAATTAACCTGTCGTTTTTCGTTCTTTTTATATCTGTCACTTTTTCTACTAATGTTACGAGTATATTATTTTTTTATTAACAAACTGTCGAATTTTTTGAATGATGAAAAATGTTTTACTAAATATTTTGCTAAGTTATATGTCGGAGCAATAATATTGGATACTAAGGGTGTCATGCTATGTACTGGTTTGTGGATTTTTGGTAAACCATATAGTTTTGGCAATTGTAAATTTTGAACTTTAACAGAGAACTTATTCTTTTCTTCGACTATTAATTTTGAACTGATTTTAGTCTTGACTCTTGATGCATTCGTTAATCATTTTATTTAATAGATTCTTTTTTAGTTCGATATATTGTCCTGTACCGGGCTGTACTAATTAATTATCTCATTCTTTCTGATTTGTGTTTGGTGAGTGCTCAGTACTGTGGAAGAAAACATAATTATTGAAATACGTATTACGTATACGATTAAAAAGTAAGTACCTATACAGTATACATTTTGTGATTTGGATTTTTAATAAAAATAAAAAAAAAAATCATAAAATATTCACAAGTGCTCAATTTTATTTTAAATGTTATATTTTAATACGATATTAAATAATTACAGATTCTGTGAGTGAATCAGACAAGTAGGCGACCAAATATGTACCGATCCAGGCATGTGCGAGGAACACGAGTGACTCCAATGAGCTAACTCCTTTGTTTTCAAGCTCAGAATTTTTGTAACGGTAAGTGGGCATCACGTACGTATCGAAATAGAACCTCGCCAAGTGTTCGAGAAATACAAAGAGCAAATAAGCTGTGAGCCGGGGTCCAAATGCCACTCGTATTTCTTCCACGAGATCGCAAAGCTGAGCATGTGCTAGTCGCTCTGATTCCAATGCTTGACAAGTAGTTCGCGGCGCGGACGCAAGCACCTTGGCCACTTCATTACGCCATCGTGTTCGCAGCGATCGGAAACGCATGCACATTTCGTCGCAGAACAACAGGTACAATAGTGGAAATATTGAACTCAAATATCTAAACGGAAATCACGATAATATTGAAAATACAAAGTATAAAAATGTATATTAGATTTTTTTTATTTTAGTCGCAATAAGTTAATTAATAATTACACAAAAATTCATATCACTGTTCAATTGTACCTATATCCTGAATAATTTCTCTTTTCTTATTCCTTCCATTATCAGTCATATTGCAACTTTCTACTCTCTTTCTCGAAATATCTAGATCCGTGCCTTCTCAATATTTTATATTATTCCACATTTTGTCTACTACATCAGTGTCATACACTACACCATAACAATGGCCACTAAATATAATAGGTACATTGTACATAGTAGGTATATGTCGATAGAGACTAGGAGTACAATCAAATATTTATTCAAAAAATTATTACAAATTAAAATTAAACCTATTCCACTTATATAATTTAGTACTATTTAAAAATGCATCTAGTAAATCTACTCATTCATTTTAGCCTCGTCCTTCTTCTGTGCTCTACGTCTACTTTACTCATCAACTGTAACTATAATAGTATAATATATTATTATTAACTGATAAACATTCACACAATAGAGTTATTTTCATATAGTACAGTTTTCGTTTTACCTCAAAATCGTTTCCAAGATGACTTTAATTGACATTTTATTTAACAAAATATCTATAGAGGCGCAAGCAAACAACGTTAGCGTACATCCCAAGTAAGCGATTACATAGTAACGGGGCCCAGTTTTTTGTTCCGTAGGTCGACCGTGCATCATATCGTACCTATTCGTATTTTCGATGATTTTTGGTAAACGTATATCAACATAGATCCATGTTAATTGGCTCAACAATTCTCGCAGTATAAAATTGACAGTCCAAAACCACAGAGTGGCTGTTGGATTTCTTATGACTTTAAACACCAATAAATAGCACGGCGTTATGTAAGTCACCTGCTTGTATGCAAAAACATGATATAAAATTATAATATACATATCTATTAGTTATTATATAAATATTTAACATAATTTTCATAAAACTATTACTATTGTATTCCTATAAAAATTTAGTTTAAAATACTAGCCTCATATAGTTTTCTCGTATAAAAAATAATTACCTAATGTATTACGGTAAAAATAGGAATATCAGTAAGACCTACTGGTATGTCCTATAGGTTATCGACTGCACTCGGTAAATTCTAGGATACACAAAGTTATTGTTATATTATACGGTAAAGTGAATAAATAAATTTTAGATTTTGAGCGAAGCGAAAAATGTATTGGTTTTTACAATGATGTGTAGTTATCTTTTTTTGTTTTTTTTTTTTTTATATCTGAACACAATATTATTACCCGAAATAATGCTCTGATTTTCAAGAATAGCATAAGTTTCCGGTTGGAAAGTGGATGTAGTTGGTACTTTATTTAGGTCATTTTTCGAATTTCTCAAAATTGACTCTACGCGATAGAAAAACGAAAAACGAAGAAAAACGACATTTTTCACGAAAACAGAAATATCGACGAATTTGATTTCAATATTTCACGATAACTCGGACAATTTTGATGTTAGAGACTTGAAAATTTTATTGGGTAATCACATAGGTATTATATATATGTGGTACAATTTTGGAACCGTTACGTTAATTTTCTACAAAATATAGGACTTATAGAATATTACGTAAAATTCTCTTTTTTTTTTTTAATAAAATTTGAAAATTTGATTAAAACTCAAATACATTTTACTTAACTTAATTCCAATTAATTGTGAATTACCTATTACAATTACGAATTTTTTTTTTTTAGCGGTTTAAAGTATAAAAAGCAAGGAAAGAAGAGATACTGGAACTGGTGAGGTGGGATGCAGGTGTAAAGAGGATAGTGTTAAATTTTGATTAACATTTGAATGCAATGATAAATCATTATATTCGAAAAAGATTCTGAACGAAATATTGTCAGATTTGGGTATTTAGGTGATTAATTTAAAGGTTTTATGATAAATTATTTATATTGAACTTAGAGATTGATAAAAATGTAAAAATTGTAATGAATACAAATATTATCCGATGAGCTTCGCACAAAATCGTTTTTACAAATTGTAATGATTTACCATTGAATTCAATTGTTAATCAAAATTCAACACTACGAGTATATTCTTTACACCTGTATCCCTAGCTTTTTACTTATCATAATACATTAATTAACTTGTGATATATAGAAATAATTGTAGTTCATTGTTCATATATATTTGTCTTTTTTAAAATAAATTATAATTGTTATATAAAATAAACTTGTGATACCTACCCATAATATATAATTATTTAATATACCTATATTTTTTTAATAACAAAAAATGATACGAACTAATAATTTGTATACCTGTTATAGTAGGTATATACCTGTATTTAATTATTTTATAATTTTATATATCAAATAGTGAAATAGTTTCCTTTAAATAAATATAATTTGGGAAACACAAAAATAAATAAAAAGTGCGTAATAATATTAATTTTATTTTGTATAGGTACTTTTATCGACATAATAGAATTGTTTAGTAACTATATACTATGGTCTATATCCTAATAGATTTACCATATATCTATACCTTTCTTGTAAAAGTCCAAACTATAATAATGATTCTGAGTTTTATCATATAATTTTGTATAGGTACCTATCCTAGAATTTACTATATAAGATCAATAGGTAAATATCCAAAATTTTAAAATTTAAATATTATGATCATATTATTATAGTACATGTACATACCAAGGGCCATATGAAATTAGGCCCCCATTGAAATTCTAATCGACCGGAAAATACATTTTTAAGGCTGGTTAATCCAATAATTTTGTACAACATTAACGTCGGTCGTAGGTCATCGTAAAAATCTTTCTTCGAAACTGACATCTTTTCCGAAACTACGCAAATGTCCTATTAACTATTATATAATGAAACACATAGATACACACTAAACACACACACAAGTTTTTAATTATATTTTCGTAAAATTTTACTATAATTTATCTATTTCAATAATAGGTAGGTAGGTACTCAAAATTATTTATCACTAAATAGCAGGTAAATTGTTAATATATGGACGACAATTCGATTTTATAGAATTATTATTATACAACCGTATGTCCATTTGTACTAATCAAATAAACTAAACATTATATTTAAATTCGTAAGAAGTGTATGAAAAGTATATAAAATATGCATAGAAATGACTTCGGTATGAAAAAAACATGGGAAAATAAATATTTAATTAAGTACGTAACTACTTGAAAATATTATACATGGGCACATTGCACTTTTACATAATTCAATGTGTTGTAGCATTCAAAAATAATAAAATTTTATATGATCATACGTTTTATGTACCTACCTACCTAACCGAACTTAATATAACCATACCATTAAGTAGGTAGTCCAATGTGTCATACTTATTTTTATTTTTTGTATTCATAATTTATACAAATATTGACCAAATTACCATACAAGTACAATTACTTATTTATCAATAGGTAATATTAATATAGGTAGGTATATAAACAGTAAAAAACAATGTTAACAAGTTTATTTGACTTCAATTTGATCGATAAATATTTATCTAACAAATGAATGGTAAGTAGATATAAGTATAATAGTATATAATAAGTATAGGTACCTACGTGCAACACGTCAACACATGAACTATTATTGTGTCGATTTTGATGAATTACATTATTTATTATAATATCAGTTATATGTTTTTATTGATGTTTCTCAATATTATTCTCCCAAAAATATTTTTGACTGAATATAATATTTTACTTTCGTACACATTTTTCCGTTTATTTTGGTCGTGTTTAATGAAATGAAATAAATATTAGGTTTTAGGTATATTCATATATAGGAATATAATGAAGGGATGGGTACTAATGCTAATAATAATAACTTATGCAATATTTAATATATATTAATATTATTAGTATTGTAGTATAAGATATTAATTTTTTTAAAAGTAGGTACCTACCATGATGTATACCACGATAAATAATGCCATAATGGTAAATAATACTGTGGTATTATTTGTATAGGTACCTACCTACAGAAAGATTTAAATACCTACTGCAGGTATGTACTGCCTTAATTATTTATATTTTAAGTTCTGAGAAAAGCGAATAATGTATTGGTTTTACAGTAAGTAGGTAGGTATGTCTTTTATTATTATTATTATTATTTTTTTATTAATGTCTGTACTTCTGTAAACACTTTTTGTACCTACCTACCGAAAATAATGATCCGATTTTCACGAATAGCATATGTTTGTTCCGATAGGGAAGTACTGAAGTAGATTTAGTTAGTAGGTACTAACTAGGTAGGTGGTACTTTAATTAGGTCATTACCGTAAAAACGTGCCTAACTGCCTACATAGTTTAATCTATAGATTATTAATTTTTCTAACATTTTTAAGCATTGAAATTCAATATAGGTACCTATTTTCATTATTTGTTTACTTATTAGAGTATATTTATTTTTTATTTATATTAGGTAATAGATAGATTTATTATATTTATAAAGTAAAATCAATAAATATTTAATTAGTTATCTTAATCTTCTCTAGCTTTAGTTTTATAGTTAAATAAAATAAATATAATATCTAATGTATATGTACTAACTTACCTATTCTGGTAATTATAATGATATTAAGTAGAAATTATACTCTTTAAAATTTTGAAACAAAAATTTTAAAAATCAGCTCCCAACAGTCACTAGGTATAGTTATAAATTATAAGGTACTTTTTTTTTTTTTTTTTTTTTGAATGAGTAAATTTCAATTAAAAAAATTGTAATGGTTCATATAGATATTATATACGACTATACGAGTAAATTGTAAATAAGTGTTAAAATTATGTGTATTAAAAAAAAAAAAAAGTGTATTTTAGGCATACTTAATTTTTCCAAAAACTGCATACTTTGGGTAAAATGACACTAAAATTATAATTCAATCACAATAAAAATTTTAAATTATGTATATTTATATTCTGAAATAAACAATTTATTTATGTTGTTATATTTCCTTGAATCTTCTCTTGTATAAAATATGTATGCTGCATTAAATATTCAAATTCAGTAAAAATTAAATTACTAGTATAAAGTATAGTTGTAGACAGTAGTTAGAAACAAAGGGTTATTGCTTATTGGTAAGAATCCATTTTAGTGTACCTACCTAAAATATACTAGTTTGTATAGTGTATACAAATAACATGTAGTACAAATTCAGTTTTTAATATTTTAAAAAAAATTAGTTTTTATATAATAAGACTATTTACTATTTAATAAATGGTAGCAAGTTCTAAAACAGTAACACTATTAGTTTTTTAATAAATTCAAAATATTTACTATAACATTTTTGACAAATTAAATTTTTTTTTAAATGAATATAATATTCTTATCAGACAAGTTTTTCAATTTTGAATCTTCAAATAACTATACTGCAATTATTGATTAATAAATATTTTCAAAATAAAATTTGAAAGAAATGTATAGTGGGTTTTAAAATTAATAATAATATGTAAACAACACTATAGCTACAAAATATTATACATATAGATTAATTTATTATGTATATAAAATCATACCATATAATATATACTTGAAAATAACCTTTATAATGGTTACAAACAATAAAATAATTTTTAATTCACAATACGTGTGGGTAGGTAAGAGTGTAACACTGATTATATATTATAAATTGGTTACAAACCAATATTTATTTGATGTTAAACAAAATTTCTGATATAAAACAATAAATAATAGTATTATAATAATGTTTTATTATAGGAAGAACTCCTTTTGTCAATAATGCCGGTATGTTTAAAACAAATAATTTATATATTTATTATAATAAATAGTTGTACTTATTATCAACATATAAATAGTTAATTCATTAAAATATATTTTATAAAGATAAACATAATATAAGATTTAAATAAAAATTAAGACATAATTTTTTTTTAGACCTATTGCCATATAACATTCACTATACAGTTTGATGAATTTAATATAAACAATTGAATTGCATTTTATATATATATAGGTATATATTTTTCTTTTATGTTATCAAAAATTAATTACTAAAAATGAAGTTATTTATTTTTAGTACAAATCAATAACATGCAACAAATATTTTATAATTTATAAACAAATAATTGTAACGATAATAATTCAAAACTAAAAACCAACAACCAAACAAATGGATTCTATAATAAAAACATTTAAAAATAATCCCCAAATTAGTTAAAAATTAAAAATAATAAAACACTAAATTGTTTTGGACGGAATAATGATTCATGGAAGACTTATTTAAAGTGGTGTTGGTGAAGGAACCCAAAGTGTTTTGCTTTGTTCCAAATCAACAGCTGCTTTAATTTGTGTACACATATATGCAACATTAACTCCAGCTGGTATAATAGCTATATTAAAACAACTTGATTATTAATTTGTACAATATTAAATACAATAATAAGTCTTAAAAAATATACCTGAAATGTAATGTCGATATTCAGATTCCAATTTTAATGCATGTTCATACATTTCTTTAGCTGCTTTAGCAGAAATTTTATCATGAGATGATCTAGAGTCTTTAGCTTCTTTAACTTGTTTAGTGGATTTAAACTTAATTAATAAAACAATAGGATATATGTGATGGCGGTGAAGTCTTTCCACACTAGTAAGACCAATATCTATTATACAATGACAATTCTGTATAATAAAATACACTAGTTTAGTAAAATTGTTTATAATTTTTTTGAATTTTCTAAAACAATTACTTTGCTACAAGCATCTTTGAGTCCAGAAACTGAAACACATTCATAAATCGATCCTTTTTTCCGATAATCTATATATACACTATCAGCAACTCCCTTTTCCATAGATGCTTGAGAACAGTGTTTTGCCTCAGGTATATATCGTATAAATAAATCAGGAAAATCTACTATTAATTTATCAGTTACACAATCTGCAAGAGGTCCAACTACCATAACTGGACGAATGCTTGGTTCAGCTATAATAAAGATAATTGATATATTATAATACGCTGTTAATTTTGCTTGTGAAATTGCACACATACAATTTAACCTAATAACTCTTTGATAAGATGCGATTACAAGGGAATCATCATGTAAAGTACCAGAATCACTATTGTAACACCCTTCTAAATTAATATTTGAAAAACTGGCCAACTCTTTAGAATTACTGCGTTGATGTTTTTTACGTCTAAAAAAACTACGTCTTGTAGCCCGCCGTGCATCACTTTCTAATTCACCACCACTACGTCTAATCACAAGATCTTCTTCGACTCTAATTATAAAAATGAAGTCCAATAATTAAATTAAAATTAAAATATTTTATTTTATTTATATAATATATATTTAAATGTAAGTACTTGTATTTGCTAGGTATAATGCCAACTTGTTGCTTATAACCATTATGGTCCACTAACCAAGCTCTCCAATTGCCCGGAACTCCATTATACATTGTGTTGTCTACATAAAGAATATCATCTTTTCGGAACTGTAGTTGAGAAGAATTACTAGTTGTATCACCCAATTCATTTGTACGATCGAATAGTGCTCGTATAAAAAAACTATCACCAGGTTTATCTTTTATTTCATTATATTCTATTATGAATAAAAATTAAACATATATTTTTATAATATACATAGTGTAATATTTTAATAACTTTAAAACTTATAATACATACTATCAATTGAATATTGGGCAAGAACTGTTACTTTTTCAGCTGGTTTAGCTAATTCATAAGCCGCTTCTTCGGCCGTTGCTTCTCTTAAATCTGTTCCATTATATTCAAGTATACGATCACCAGTTCTATAAAAAATACATACATATATATTATATATATATTATCAAATTAAAAAATGAAATAAATAAATTTAATATAATCTTACCGTAAACCTGCATTATAAGCTAATGAATTTACAGTCACACTATGAACAAATATTCCAACAGCATTTCCACCAACTAAGCTTATTCCTAAAGTACTACATTTTCTTGTTTCCATAATGAAATAACGTGGTTCATATGCTCTTAAACTTCTATTATCTGTATTCCTATCGCTCTTCCGGCGAGTTAATGTAGCAATACCATGTGATATAACTGAAGCACCCGTTGATTTTCTATTAACAGTAGGTGAATTGCACGGTGTTGGTGTTTCAGAACGACTGCTTGTAGAACTTTCTGCTCCTTCTAATTCTTGATATTCTAGAAATGTAATTAATTGTATTTTAAAGTATTAACCAACATAAACTTCTTTAATTGTTATATTATTAAATTCATACTATCAGGGCTATATTGAACAAGCATAGTAATTGAATTTCCACATTGTCTTAAGACATTTGCAGCCAATTGATAAGTTGCACTTCTCATATTGATTCCACAAACTTCTAACAACTGATCACCAACTTGTAGACCAACTTTGGATGCAACACTGTGTTCAGTAACAGTAGAAACAAATACTCCACCACTATCAACACAAGATATTTGAATGCCTAATGGTTCAGCTGATTTTTCTATACTAATCCATCTTAACTCGCCAGGTAATGTTTCATTTCCACTTCCTACACCCCTTAATAGTGGTTTTTTCAAATATCTAAAATATATGTAATGTATATTATTTTTGTTATAACTATTATTAATAATTCAATATTTAAATTTAATATTTACTTTGATGTCCAACCATATTCAGGCAAAGATTGGCGTTTATTGGCAGGCATGGACATTTGTCCAGAATTAAGGATTTCAACTCTAAAAGTAGGCATTGGACTATCTCTTTCACTACTTATAGATCTATCAATACTCCCTGTTGAAATGCCACCTGCACCACCACTACTTTTACTTGCTACACTTGGATTGGAAGGTATTCTAAATTAAAATTAATTAATTAATACAAATATGAACATAGGTTAAGTTGTATGTTTATTCAGTATAAAATAAAAAATAATCAAAATTTAAATATTTGTGTATTTATTAAAAAAACAAAATATAATATAATTTTTTTTTAAATGTTTTTTAACTATTATCATTTATTTTATTTATTTCTTTTTTCTTTTTGTAAATGAAACAAATTGATTTTTTTTTTAAATGTGTGTATGTTATGAATTTAAAGTTATTTTTTCGGACGCATGTATATTCCACCGATTTCCAGGTAGTCAATTTTAGGGTCCGATTTAAAACATGTAAATTCCACCGGTACAGTTTTTTTACCAGCACAAATTAATGTAAATTCCACCGGTACCAAAATTTCACCTAAAATGAGAGTATGAATACGTATATTCCACCCATATATAATTATTTTAAATACGGCTAATATATTTTTTATGAAAACCTAACCTAACCTAATATTGATAGAAATTCTACATCAAAATCAAGTTATGAATATTTAAATAAAATAATCTGTTTGTTTAAACAAAAAGAACTAACCAAGATGGAATTCGTTAAAGTTGCATCTCAACATTATCAAAATATTAATTTATAAATAATAAAATAATTTAAACATTTTTCATTTTTCATTTTTAACAAAATAACACATTTTTAATTATTAACGATATATAAATAAATAAAAAACACATTTTTTGGAAGATGGTGTGACCACCTCCTTGTGGTGTCTTCTGGGTAAGTAATGCTAAATGGTTCATAAAAATATAAAATATTTTAAAAATCATACCGGTAAGACATTACATCAATTTTATGAGTAATATTTTAGTACCGGTAGAATTTACATTCGCTCATTTTAGGTAAAATTTTGGTACCGGTGGAATTTACATACAAAAAGGTCACAATCGGTGGAATTTACAATCGTCCCTTTTTTCATATATTTACATATTATAGTTTAAAAAATTAGATAAATTAGAAATTGAAGTATCAATTGTACAACTAGCATTCTTTTATTCTTATATATGTTTATATTTATAATGGTAAAACATGAAAATTTTATTCAGATCAATTTTAATATCTACAAATAAAAAATTTGACCATTTATGAAAAATATAAAATTCTTAATGAAATGTAACAAGTTCAAATATAATTCACATATAACTTACAAAATTTAAGAAAAATCAGATGCATTCATTATATGTTTATATATCAGTCAATTAAAATAATTAAACATAATTTTATTTATTATATAATAATAGTTTAGTTAGATAAATTTAATAAATTAATAATAATTAAATAATTGCATTAAGCAATACATAAACTGTGTGTTAAAAACTTTCTAGAAATTTTCAGATTCTAAAAATATATTGAGATCGCTTTATAGTACAAATATATAATTTCTTTTTTTAGTTACAAATATTTTTACAATTAAAATAAACATACCTAAATCTTGGATTCTCTCTTTTTCTAGGAAATGTACCAACTTCATACCCATAAGATTCAGACATATCTTCACCACGATAACCAATATTAGTCATTAGACGATGAGGTGATCTAGTAGTAAGTCTATTATAATGCATATCGACAGATGGAGAGTGACTGTGATGAAACTAATAAAAATTAATATTATATAATTATTTAACATTATAATAAAACTTTTATTTAACTTTCATTAAAAAAAAAAAAAAAAACATTAATTAAATGTTTTATTTTAGGAATGACTATGTTCTATGAAAACATACATTAATATATTTAATATGTCTAACAAAAATAGGTGCTATAATTATAAAGATGACTATTAATAACAATATTACTGTATTTACATATTTCATATTTTATTTTATAATTTTACTTGTGATGTATAAGGAGGTTCGAAACAGTACATTGATTCTCCACTATGAGATGGTGATGGTTGAGAATATCTAGTGTAATTTTGTGTAAAAAAGTGAGGAGTAGTAGATGGCGGTCCATACATATGTGATGTAGGTCTTACTGCTGGACTATCTCCAGCATTACTTTCAGTATCACTATTAGTATATTTACTAGTTTTCTTTTTAGCATAATATTCCATTACATCTTTACCTATTTTACCAGATCTATTGGAAAAAAATTAAATAAAAGTATAAAATTATTATTACATTTTATTTTAGTACAAAATAAAATATTAACCTGACAGAGAAATCTATTGATGAAGAATCAGTCTTTGAATTACTTTGTGATGACCAAGATGAAGGATTATTTAGTACTATTGGTAAAGGCAATCGTTCTTTATTTTTACGAGGATGCAATATTGTACCAGTTCCGTGTTCAATTACAGGACCACTTCTAGCTTTTGGCCATGTACCACCATTTTTATCTAACTCTTTAGATTTTCTATGCCGGCTATAAAATAAAATACAAGTCAACAAGTAATAAAGTAGTATTATAAAATATAATATTGACATAATTACCTAGAATGTTTGCTAGTTGTAGGTGCAGGATGAGGTCTAAAAGCATCTATAACAGAATCTAATTCTGCAATTGCATCTTCCTGGTCTCGTTCTGAAATAGAATTGTTGACGGGTGAAGGATTCCTATGAGGTTTTTCTGGAAGCATCACTCTTCTTGATTGAATATATTGAGGTTTTTGATAAGTTTCTTGATATCTTGAATAATTAGATTTATCTGTTTGTGTTGTACTATTAGTATATTTTTTATAGATATCACGGTTTGGCCCAGAACCACAATTCCCAGCACAATATGTTGATTTCATAGTTGTAATAGTTAGCACATCACCAGGCTCATGCAAAAGTAACATAGCTTCTCTTGAGTTCTGAATATTATCAACTGTTGTATTGTTAATCTACAGAAAAAAATAGAAACAATACATAATAAATTAATAATAATTTGTTCATAATTTAAAATATTTACTCACACTTAATACTCGATCACCAACGTCTAAATTTCCATCTTTAGCAGCTAATGATCCTGGAGATATTTTATTGATATATATACCAGTTTCTAATGAAATTCCATGATCATAATTATTCACTTGAAGTTGAGTAGTGAAAAGACTTCTAGATGGAGAAGCAGGTTTTCTTCGTCTTATAACTAAAGTAATATTACTTAATGACCTCATAGTTTCTAAAACTAATCGCCTACTAATTGATGCACAGTCAAGACTATTTACTCTTAATATACAATCACTAACTCTGAAAAAAATCAAACATACATATTATAACTCATAATTATTTTTTAAATTAAAAGTTCAACCTTAGTTTTCTTGCTGCTATGCTTCCTTTATTAATAGATGATATGTAGATTGCATTATCATTAGAATATAATGGATCATCTCTCCCCCCAAGTAAATCAATACCTAAATCTTCATTTGGTCCTAAAACACCCTAAAAATATATGTTTATTATAAATAAATATACTATATTATATGTCCACTAAAGCAGGGAACACTTTATATATCAGTAACTAAGGCATACTTTTAATTTGATTTGGGCAAAATAAAACTAGACTATTGGACCATAAATTATTCTAGCTTACAATAATTTTAACTCATGTATTCTGCTCATGCACAACATTACATATGCCTTTTTAAATAAGAACCTACATTTTTTATTTCAATAAAAAATTGAAGTTTTTTAAGTCATTTTGATGTATCAATATATGTTCTAAATTCATTATTGACGAAATGAGAGCTATTTTAATTTGCAAATATAAAAGTATTACTGTATATGTATAAGTATACGTCAGTAAAATTTTCAGACCTTAATGCCCAAAATTTAAATAAAAATATTCAATGTCCTATATTTTGTAGAAAAATTACGTAACGGTTCCACAATTTCATCAGATATATATAGTGCCTATGTGAATACCCAATAAAATTTTCAAACCTCAAACTTTAAAATTGCTTGAGTTATCATCAAATATTGAAATCGAATTTGTTGAAATATCAGTTTTCAGGAAAAATGCTATTTTTTCTATTGCATAGGGTCAAATTTTGAGAAATTCATAAAATGACAAAATTAAATTACCAACTACATCCATTTTCAACCGGAAATATATACTATTCGTGAAAATCGGATTATTTTGGATAGTAAAAGTGTCTTCAGAATAAAAAAAAAATCACACATCATTGTAAAACCAGTACATTCTTCGCTTCGCTCAGAATCTATATCTTAGATACTGAGATATAAAGTGTTCTTCTGTTTTTGTGGACACAAAGTATATATATTATATACATATAATGTAACTTATATATTCAAATAATTGAATGAAAAATAATAAATATATTTACTAGGTCAATATTTAAAATTTCTGTATCCCAATCTTGAAGGTCAGTATCTATGGCAGAATCTTGACTATATCGACCAGTTGCCTGTAGTTGTAATAAACGAGCTTCTTTTTCTAATTGGGCTTCCATTTTTTCTCTACAATGTAACATATTATTAATTTTAGAGTTAATTTTATATATACTGGAATTTGCATACTTAAGATCATTGAGTTCTTTAGCTGTATCACTTTTTTGTTTCATTACATCATCACAATCCCTCATAGCGCGGGCTAATTTACTCACAGCATCGTCACGTTGTTTTCTTAAACTATCACAAAGAGTTCTTATACTTTCACGTTCTAGCACAATTTTATCACGTTCACTAAATGCCCAATCACGACGTCTTTTAGACACTTCTGCTTCTTCTAAAGATTCATCTAATTCAGCATGATACTTATCAGCTAATTTTCTTAAACGTTCAATTTCTTGATTAGCTTGATCTAGATTATCCATACGTTCTTTTTGACAAGAATTAAATAAATCTAATGAAGTTACTTGTTCCCGTGAATTATTTTGATTTTCTCTTTCTCTACTAAAACCATAATCCAAATGACTTTTAAATTCTCGCTGAGATTCATTTTTGGCTGTTATCTCTCCAAATCTTTCTTGATAATCATTACATTCTTTAAGAGCTTTATCACGATCATGTAATGCTGAAGATATTTCACGTTTTAATGATTCAACATGTAATTGTAATGTTTTTTTGTCATCTCTACACAATTTTATTTCATTTTCTAATGATTTATTTTTGTTATAAGCCTGAGATAAATCTTCTGACAGTTTTTCTAGTTCATTGTGAACACTATCACGTTCACTCATTATAAGTCTGTATTCTTTAATAGCAGCATCATGAGCTTTATTTAAATCTTTTAGTTCTTTGCTACTTTTTACACTATAAGTAACAGCTGCTTTCATTTCTTTGACTGCTTCTTCATGTTGTTGTTGAACTTTTTGTATAGCATCCTGAAGATCATTACGCTCTCGAAGTGTTAAATCCCACTGACGTATAGCAGCTGTACACTGTTGTTTTAATCCATCTCTTTCTCGAAGAGCTGCATCCCGTTCTTTGAATAACTCATTACATTGTTTTTTAAGTTGATTAAGTTCATCTTTCATCATATCCATTTTATCAACAGCTGATGAATGTGTAGTACGTAAATCTTCATATCTTTTTCTCAAAGTTTCATAATCTTCTAATCTTGAATCATATTGCATGAAGTGACCATTAAGTGAATCACCACTTGCTGCATCATCTTCTGGAATATCCTAAAAATTATGAATTTTTATTAAAAAAATAATAAATGTAATTAAATAATACTAAATATTAAATAACATAATTTAAAATAGCTAATCTGAATTATTTCTATTAGATAACTTTTTTATTTTATTATTTTAGGTACAACGTAAAATTGTGAAAATACCACTAGACCTTACTAAACCTAACCTAACCGATTTATAAATATGACAGAGAAAAACAATATAATAATTATATATTATTTCATATATTAATTAATAAAGTAGATAATTATGTTATTTTACTTTTATTTGTACATAACTCTATTCTTACTTATTTTAAATATATATTAGATAATAAATGACTAATTGATCACTGTAATAATAATAGTCAACTAATTTTGACTAACATTTTAAAAATATAGGGACCGGTCCAATATGTGATCTACCAATAAACTGCTATCTACCTACGATAATGCTTTATAGGTAGAACGTGTGATCTATCAATACTTATATTTAGACTATAGTGCTATACCTAAATAATTATCGATATAATATGGATTTTAAGACTATTTACTTTTACGGTTAGGTTAGGAGCCTAAAAATATACAAATCTGTCATTATAAATATCATAATACATTATGAAATAAATAAATACATATCAATAATACGACTTTCAGCCAATAACAGCATAAAATGTGAAAATATATAGATAAATGTTAAACATTCTAATAGTCACTTCTTTAATAAAATACAAATAGGTATGGAGGAAAATCAAAAAAATATTTTTATACTTATTATTTTTGAAAATTTTAAATTACTAAAATTAAATGGAAAAATAGTAAATTATAATTAGCAGTAAAAATTATTTGTTCAACTATTACAAGTTACCATGTATTATTTTTTTCTTTAACCAATCAGTATTTCCTTTATATTTGTATTCACAAGTGCAATTTCAATGAAAAACTGTAGGTATTAAAACTTATAAAATATGGGAATGGTTATATGAAATATAAGGGTTCTATTCAACCCCAAATATCTCCCTAATTGAATCTGATAACATTAAACATTTAAATTTAAAATATTATTAAAAAATTGACAAAATAGTCATCAGTATCTTGTAACATTACAGATTGCCAAAAATTACAACTATTAATCAAGCCCAGTTTTCTCATATACCCACCGAACTTATATAGTGTAATTGCCTTAAAAAGATTAAGAAATATTATGATAGAGGACTTAAAAGTTAAGTATTACTTTTAAAAAATAAATTTAAATATTGCACAATCTATGGAAAATTCCTTCATAATAAGTACAACTCTAATTACATAAGAATATTGTAAAATTTAAATGACTAAGTTGTACTTTATCTGATAGTAGAAAAATTTACACAAGATTTTTAAAAATAATAATCCAATTAAAATTTTTGAAAAACTAAATTAATTTGTAGTAATACCTGTTGAGATCTATCTAAAATTTGTTTTTCAACAGCAAGTTTTGCACGCCATGTACATGATTCTTGATTAACCTGATTAATTTGATTAATCATTGCTTGATTTTCAGACCGATAGTATTCTAATTCTTTTCTTGTCTGT
Organism: Tetraneura akinire; assembly: GCA_021307375.1. NCBI lineage: Eukaryota > Metazoa > Arthropoda > Insecta > Hemiptera > Aphididae > Tetraneura > Tetraneura akinire. Next base: position 25,348,399 of record JAIUCT010000007.1, on the reverse strand, counting down.
TCATATCTTCTAACAGTTTCTCCATGTTGCCTATATAAACAGTACATAATTTATAATATAGGTATTTGTATTACATTATTTTTAGAATAGTTATCATGATTAAAGCTAATATTATATCTTTAATAATGTATAATTACATACCGTCTTAACATCACCAATTCATGCATTGCTTTATCACATTGCTGCTTTAATCCATCAGAATCACGTTCCCTGTTACTATTAGCATCTCTATTCCGATCATTACTTCGATCTGAATAGCTTCTTGTTAGCATATCTACTGAAAATATACCTATAAATAATAATTCTAAATATTTACAAATTAATTAATATACCCGTGTTTCTAGAATTCTCAACAGTGTTATTTGATGCCATTTTATTATACTTTATTGTTCAATTGTAATTTGTTTAATTTTTGACCAATTAAAGTCAAAATTATACAATTCATTATTTTAAACATTTTGTGACAAAATATACTAAATTTATTCATAGCTAATATTAATGTTCTTAAACATCAAAAACTATAGTCTTTAATATAATATAATATAATATATTATAACATAATATAATTAAGGCAAGAAAACGTCACAATATTTATATTATGTTAAAATAAATAATAAGCTTTAAATATAAAAATAAAAATATATTCCTTATTAATAATAACAAATAGTTAATGAATAATTAATTAATTAACGTAAAACGTATATATTAAAAATTATTAATATATTATTGTAGCATTGTAGTGCATGCACTACTACATCATACACTACGTCTAAATTAACTAATAAATATTAAGTACTCGGACATGTATTATTTTTTATATTTTATGAAAATAAGTACATTAGTACGTTACACACTATTGTAAAATTAGACACTAGACAGAAGCACAGTGCACAGAAATAAGAATCATATCGTCGAATAATGAAATAAATAAATAATGGATATTGGTATTGGATATAGAATTATAGTTCATTATTATAGTCATAAAGATAAATAACTATTTATGAAAAACATATGTTAAGTTATGGTATATGGTTACAAGAGGACTGAGGTATATTCATAACCACCATAACCCTACTTTAGATTGGTAAAATTAAGATGATAGAAGAGTCGTGTTCATATCACGATTTAAGGATACCACCACAGATTATAACAATAATAATAATACAGAGATAATACATTGTACGTTGTGTATTTAAAATTTTATCAAACATTCAATTATAAAATTGAATGATAAATAAATAATCATGACAAAATTGAAAATAATAAATTTTGTATGTAAATAATAAACTAAACGAATTAATTCATTATTTAAAATTTACCTTATTTGAAAACTTTTTATTTTAATTTTGTAGTGATTTATATTTAGTAAAAACAATTTATTTTAATAATTTTTTAATAGGATTTCATATAAATACAATCACTTATAAAATATTTAAATAAATATATTGTAATTAAGTTAATTTTAACGTCATGGTCATTAGTATAGGATTTGAAGGGAGTGCAAATAAACTAGGAATTGGAATTGTGAAAGATGGTGAGATTCTATCAAATTGTAGAAGAACATATATTACACCGCCCGGTCAAGGTTTGTTTTTATTTTATAACAATTAATACATAAAAAAAGAAATGTTATACCATTTTTAGGATTTTTACCACGAGAAACTGCCCAGCATCACCAAAATAATATTATATCATTATTAAAAGAAACATTAGAAACATCTGGTATCAAGCCTGAACAGATAGATATTGTATGTTTTACTAAGGGTCCAGGAATTGGTGCTCCTTTAGTTAGTGTGGCTGCTGTTGCACGTACTGTTGCACAATTATGGAACAGGCCATTAATACCAGTAAATCATTGTATTGCACGTATCCTTTTTGAAATGTTTATTATAATTTATTATTACATACATACTTGTATTATTCTAATAAATCCTTAATAACTTTTACATTAGATATAGAAATGGGTCGATTAATAACTAATAGTGATAACCCTACTGTTCTATATGTAAGTGGTGGAAATACTCAAATTATAGCATATTCTGAAAATTGTTATAGAATATTTGGTGAAACGATAGATATTGCTGTTGGAAATTGTTTAGATCGATTTGCAAGAGTTTTGAAATTATCTAATAATCCTAGTCCTGGCTACAATATTGAACAAATGGCTAAAAAGTAGTAAAATCATGTTGTAAATTTTACATTTTTTTGTATTAAATAATTATTAAAATCATTTTTAGAGGCTTAAAATATCATAAGTTGCCTTATGTGGTGAAAGGTATGGATGTATCATTTTCTGGTATACTATCTTATATAGAAGAAAAGGCACCTTCATTATTATCTTCTGGTGAATTTACCCCTGAAGATTTATGTTTTTCACTTCAAGAAACTTTGTTTTCTATGCTTGTAGAAATTACAGGTAAATACGAATTACCTAATTAGTCAAATGGTATTTTAAAAAAAGGTGCTGGTTCGGTATGCGCTCTACAGATTTTGCCGTTCTACACTTGATCTAAGATGTACGGAAATATTGGACAACGTTAATCTGCCTCCTTTTCATATACCTATGATATGTTGGGTTTTCTATAATAATAATATGACTTTATTATCTTATCTTTGATCGTCTTTACCTTAAATTATATTACCCTTTGTAAGTTTTATTACAGTCGTTTTCTAGTGTTTACGAGTATAATATTTTATTAATTGTTAATTGTGATGGCTGTGATGACGATTCGTGGGTTTTATACAACAGTAGTGCCAATTGAGATCGAGTGTCATCGGTTTCTAGAAGAAGATTAGAGAAAGGATTGTTGAAAAGTGCTAAAGACAACACCCCTTGTCATAAATGCAAATAAAACGACAGGCCGGATCGTTTTCTCGCCATGTTAGAAGACATCATGAATAACGTGAATAAAAGCCAATAAAAATAAAAAAAAAATAACGACGTATGTAGAATGGAAAATAAAATAACTAATTTTTATACACCTATTTATATTTTATATTACTTTTATTATGACGTTTTTGAAAAATAATTTTTACATATTTATATTTATATGACGTTTTTTTAAAATTATGAAAATAAAATAATAACTAATAAAAAAAATGACCTGCAAAGCGCATACCGAATCAGAAACTTGATTATAGAGCGCATACCGAACCAACACCAAAAAAAAAAAAAAAAAAATTATTAATAATAATAAGTTATATGATAATAAAATAAATTTATTATATCTCATATTTTCATTTCTCTCTAAATAAAAATATCATTTGACATTATGTGTATAGTTATAAAATATGTTTTATAAATTTTTGAATTAACATAATTGTTAGTAATAATACTATACAATTCTATTTGGTATCATCACAGATTAGATTAAACATTGGTATCATTATCTTAAAAAAGTAATATTAATTACCACTTCTTAAAAATGTAATATTTTTTTCTATTTTTTTTTTTTTTTTTTTTTTTAGAAAGAGCTATGTCCCATTGTCAATCTAACGAAGTATTAATAGTTGGAGGTGTAGGCTGCAATGAAAGATTACAAGAAATGATGAAAATTATGTGTGAAGAAAGACATGCCACATTATATGCTACTGATGAAAGGTTAGGTATTAATTAAATATATTGATGGTTAGAAGGCATGAGTGTAACAGATTTTTAAAAATTGACTTTTTTTTTGTATTTTGTTATAAGGGACATAATTCATCAATAATATTAGTCTAACTTAAACATTGATATCATAAATTTGTAAAGAAATTATAGAATTGAAAAAAGTTGGGTGCAAGTGTCTTTCTAAACATCATAGTAAAATGTAAATGCCATAATGTCATGGTTGACAATTACTTCAATTATTTTAGTAATGGTTTAGTCAGTATTGTAAAAAGTGTCAAACAGTAGCAAACAATATTAACTGTTAATTTTATTGATAATGCAATTTGTAGAATATATATTTAAAATTTTATTATTAAATAGTAAGTAGTAGCTGACAAAGCTACCATCAAAATTAATTTCAAGAAATCTTAAGTCCCAAATATACCAGACACTTATAAAGCCAGTTGTAACATATGGATCAGAAACCTTACGTAAAGTAGACGAGAACGCTTTATCAGTATTTGAAAGGAAAGTGCTGAGAAAAATCTATGGACCGTGCAAAGATGAGAGTACAGGTGAATGGAGAATACGAAAAAACAAAGATCTCCGAGAATTATATCAAAGACCAAGCATCGCAGAAGATATTATCCAAAGAATGCTTAAGTGGGCAGGTCATTCGTGGCGTAAAGAAAGATCATTGTTGAAAACGGTACTGGAGAATGCACCACAAGGAAAGAGACCACTTGGAAGGCCGAGACGAAGATGGGAAGATAGAATAAAAGAAGATGTAGAGAAAGTAAGGCCAGGAATAGATTAGAAAGAGTTATCAATGGATAGGGAAGACTGAAGGCAAATTTGTCGAACGAAATGGTCTTAAAGGCCGAAGTCACGAAAGAAGAAGAAGATTATTAAATAGTACTAGGGATTTTTTTATATTAAGGATTATTTAATAAATTATTTATACTTTTAGACCAGTAACTCACTAGGCAGCCAATAATTCCCAGCTGCTGCAGTCATTAGAATGTGCACGACTGCACGGCAGCCAAAGCGAGACAAGGTAAATCCATAGGAATAATGGAACGTCTTTTGATTCGTTGGGGAATGTCCCGACGGGAACGTCTAGGAACGAAAACAATTTGTTCGACTATTTTCGTAGAATATTATACATATTATGACCGTTGGCTGCTAATAATTGCCCACTCAATATTTTGGCTGCCTGGTGCGTTACTAGCCTTAATCACAATTCATTTTAATTAAATAGATATTTTATACTCTTCTTTTATATTTTTATATTAATGCAGTATATTTAATAGAACATCATTAGGGAGTAAACGCCACATAGGAAACACATTAAGACGTAAGCGACTTTTTTTTTATTGACTTACAATTATAATTATAAATAATAACATATTAAAAATAAACATAGTAACCCACTTGTTTCATAAGTTTAAAAAAAAATTTTGGCTCTCCTGAACAATTTAGAAAATATCATTTACGCTATTTTGCCTTGTAACCATTAATATAATTTATTACAATACTGACACGATCATCTTTTTTTTTTTTAGTTTTATAATATATATATATATTTATAAATAAATAATTATTATTTATATCTTTAAATATTTATGATAGATTTTGTATAGACAATGGAGTAATGATTGCTCATACAGGAGCATTAATGTATAAAAGTGGATATAAGACTACATGGGAAGATACATTTTGTACACAGAGGTATTATTAACTTTTAATATTAATAATAAAAACGACTAAAATCAATTACAATTTTATTTTTTTCTTAGATTTAGAACAGATGAAGTTAAAGTTACATGGAGGTTATGATAATGTATTAATGATTTTATTTATATATATTTATACTAAAAACCAAATTATTCTTGCTAAAATACAAATCAATAAAGCAAAGACAGGCCATATTGAATAAAAATAATTAATTCCTAGTTTATCATTGAAAGTAATCGGTTTGTGAATTATTTCAGCTATCAAACAATGTTTTTTTGCTGACTTTATAATTACTTTAATACATTTACCCATTAACTCTGGTTCTTTTGGTACTAAAACCTGAAAAAATAACAATTTTTTTTATATTAAACTTAAATTTAAAAATTATGGTTCATAATTAATAATATTCCTTTAATTAAATGTAATTATATTACTATATAATAAAAAATATACCATAATTTAGTCATTACAATAAATATGAAATCATTAACTTTATATAATAAATCACAACATCTTTTGTTTTTTGTTGATTGTTGATTTACAATTTTAACTTTTATTGATATAATTTAATAGATAATATATAATATATAATTTAATTTAATATTTAATGATCATACAAAAAAATGATGAATAATAATTATTGTAACTAACCTGCTCATAAAATTTATTATGTCCAATTAATTCAGTACCACTTTTAGCCTCTTCAGTTATTAAAATATCTTGTATTTCTCCAACTTTATGATCATAATTAGTATAAGAGTGAAATACTTCTGTAAGGCGTTTAGTTCGAGTTTTAACCTAAAAAAAATGCATTGAAGTATTTTATATGTGATAAAGTTATTTTTATATAAATTTACCACATCTGATGGAATTTTTGGCATTCGTGCAGCTGGTGTACCTTTTCGTGGATAAAATTGATTAATAAACAAACTGGGAAATTTATATTCCTCACAAACACGCATTGTTTCTGAAAAATCTTCTTCAGTTTCAGTTGGGAAACCACAAATAATATCGGTTGCCAAAGAAATACCAGGTACCCTGTTATATTGTATAAGTACAAAACTACAATTCAATTATTAGGTACAATGGTTTTATTTACTTCTGTCGCAAAAATTTAATAACAGTTTCAAATTCCTCAATTGAATATTCACGCTTCATGTCCGCTAAAACTTGATTACTTCCAGATTGTACAGGAACATGTAAAAATGCATACACTCTAGGATGAGATAAAATTTTTGCTATCTCCTAAAAATAATATAATTAATATATTTAATAGGGTTATATGTTAAAACATACCTCTAAATGATTAAGTATATAAGGTGGGTTAGTCATTCCAATGCGCATCATACAACCTTCAGGTATAATAGCTACTAAACGCCACAGCAGCTCTGGTAGATTAGTCCCTATATCTAATCCATATGCGCCAGTATCTTCACTTGTTAGCCATAGTTCTATAGCACCTTCGTTGAATGACTCTATAGCTCTCTGAACGATTTCATCTAAAAGCTAATATTATAATCTATGACAATTAAAGTTCCTTTTATACCAAAACTTACTAGGGGGATAACTGCCAAGATTTCCCCGAGCATGTTTTGTTTTACAATAAGTACATTGATTCAAACATCCAGTACTAATTGCAATAATTTCAATTAATTTATTTTTGCGTATTTTTGGTAGTTGTAATCTAGCACCACCATCTTTTTTCCCATTTACCTTCTTTTGTCCCAATAATCTAATAGTATGGCCTAGTAGTAGAAATAATATATAAAATTATTGTTCTAAAAAGATGCAATAATAAAATATGTTAATAAACAAACCTTTTAATGTCTCTTCAACTACTTCAATTACCCTGTCTATTTGTTGAACACCAATAATACTTAAATTTTGAATAAAAGAAGACTTTGGATCGCCTTGAGGTACACAACCTGCTACTACAATAAATTTTCCAGACTCTTTTCCAGCAATAATTTCATTTCTAAAGTGATCTTCAGCTGGATTTTTTACTGTACAACTATTTAATATCCATAAATCCGCAATAGTTTTGTCATCTAATACAGACATCTTTAATGTAAAAGCAAAACCAAATATCTTGTTTATTTATAAGTTTTTCTTTAAAGAAAAGAAAATTAGACCTGAGACCTAACAAAATTTCAATTACTAAGGATAATTTGATTTTAATTATATAATTAAGTATGATTTCTTTGTCTACTAATTTAAGTTGAATTAAATATAGTTAAACTTGAACTAATAGTATTTCTAATAAAAAAAATTTAAATATAAAGAATTAAAAATACTGTCATTGCCCAAATTTAGCTTAATACAGTAAATATGTATATTAAAATACATAATATAAAATATAATTATATATTTTACAGTTTTTCAATAAACGTAAAATTTATTTTTATTTCAGAACTCTAGGAATATAAGTCCAGAATTCATTATTAAAAACTATAAGTTTTATTCCAAATATAATATCTTACCAATTATTTTATATCCATAGTTTGATAGAAGACCTGCCATATATTCCCCATCTGAACTATTGTGTGAACATCCCCAAGTTTTAATAAATATATTTTGAGTGCCAGGAACTTGTGGCGACGGTTCATGTATTTCTTTTATTACTTTGTTTTTTACTTTAGAACGAATAGTAACAACATTACGAGGTTTATCTCTACCAATTTCAGCAACATCTGCTACAGATGAAATCAAATCTTCTATATCGTCAACTTCAATCATTTTTATTGTACATAAATTCTGTAATCTAAGCTGAGTTACAATCAAGTACCTAGTATTTAATATTTATTACTTGCCTACTTACTAACTTGTTGTTACTCCTTAGTACAATTTAAAATTATCTAAATTCTTTTTTATGGCTCTAATATTTAAATCGAGCCAAAAACTAATCTAAAATCTTAAATCATAAATTCATAACATAATCATAGGTAAATGATTAGATTTAAAATGATTTGATATATCAAAGAGAATCTTAATTCTATCAATTATAATAAATATTGTTTACAATATTTGATGATAACCATTATTTATCGAGATATAGAATCACAGATATGGATGTATCAATCGTGCCGTGCATCTCGTATCTCGTTCCATCAGATACCAGATTAAACATAGTAACAGTTGTTGTAGGTGACACGGTAGCTATACTTTTATATTAGCTTTTTTTCACAGATTAGTGTCACCATTTTATAAGGTCACCATTAATTTTTTTATTGTCATAGCGACAAACCGTGACACGATTGTCGCAGTGACAAAGTAACGGCGACGTGATTTTTTGCCCATCTCTACCAGATTATATGGTTCTTAATTTCTTATATGGCATCATGCTACACACTACACAGTAGTTGTAGTACCACAGAATAGATGAAATTTAAATTCAATTTTTCATCTACTCTGTGGTAGTACCACGGTATAGAAGATAACTATTTATCCACTAGCCTAACCTAACCGTCGTAGTACAGTTGTATTCTTTTATCTATGCAGTACACACTGTTGTGAATGAATTTTAAAGTTGAATAATTAATATTAATTATTAACACGATTTAAGATATATCTTAAATCGTGATTATTAATCATGTTGTTCTAGTTACAAATAATTCCGCTGGTCGTGCCAGTCATTAGTTTAACAGCAGTTTACATTTTCTAACTCATGACAAAATAAATAGGTATGACGTATGACAGCAACTTTCGTAAAATGGTTATCATTGCGTATCCCCACTACATATGATACTTTCTGTGTACTCGTAATTTTTCAAATTTTATTGGTTGTTATTAACATTGGCGCCAAAACAATTCCTTTAAAAGTCCCTCCAATTTTAAGTAATCAAATGACAATTATACCCTCCGATAGTTTTTTTTAAAGTTATTTTACAATTAGAAAAAGACATTCATAATTTTCACGGCAATGATCTAGCCAAAACACCATATATTTTTAAAGTTATATATTATAATACCCAAAATTAATAATTTTGGTATTAGCATACCGCCTACTCGAAAAAGTATTATACTGTCTCATTCGATTGAATAATTTAAATAAAACATTGATCACTAATTACTAAACAATTTAAAATATCAAATAACATTAAAAAGCTTAAATTTACTAATTAACACATCAACCATAAAGATTTAAATGATACTGTTGAGCACTGCTAGTCGTCTCAGCTATGATGTTGGATGCTGGTTGGGATTAATGCTTTGTTCCTGATGGTTTTAGTTGCAAATCTTAACCTTTCACCTTGTTGTTATTGTACTATTAATTTTATTAACAAATTTGAAAGAAAATATTTCAATAATAGATAATATACAATATAAATATAACCTAACATTACAAGAAAACTATTAAAAATTTTCTTTTTGTTTTAAGAGGTACATTAATAACGTCAGGCACAAACATTTACAATGTTTTTTACTTATAACTTATGAATATTTGCAGTTTTAAAAATTTTACTTAATTTAATAAGGCAAAGACTTAATTTGGTATATGAAATTTACCTGATTTATTTTATGTTAACTTACAGTAAATCTTAATTCTTAAAAAAATATATATTAGGTGCATTAAATGAATACAACCTAAAGTATGGATTTTATACAAATAATGTTTCATGACATATTTATTGAAAGAAAAAAACATACATATAATCAAATAATTTGAAAATATCCTATTTTTCTTCACACCATTCATTCTCTCTTCTTAATTGTTCTTCCTCGGCAGCCGTGAAATCATTAGTAATATTGAAAGTTCTTCTAATCTCTTCAGGGGTTTTACCTTTAATCATATTTGCAACAGTCTTGCAAGTAACATCCAACAGTCCTTTGATATCCAAATAATTTGCTGCTAAGATAAGTTCAAATAGTGTTCCTTGATCCACTTTCAAGAAATCGGCATCCCAACTAGATATATCGTCTGTGCGTTTTTCACGTCCTTCATAGACTTCTGTAGGTGGTGGATCATCTTTGTGATAAGTAGCCCATTGGATAACTTTTTTAAGTATTCCCGCATTTACATTTGGCAATGGAACGATTTCTTCATCTTTTTCCTCCAGACCCAAATTCTCAACCATAGTCTTGATAGTTACTGAAGCTTTAGCGATTTCGAAATCTACTTGAAATACTTCGCCGTCGGAACTCCGTAATTTTATCATCGGCATTTTGTCAATTTATGATAATTACCGTGTGATTCTTAAAAGTGAAAATTAAAATATTAATGGCGATGTTCTTTGATTATCAACAATGACCAATTGCACTTTTCAATTTCTACGTCCAAACGCCTGTCTCTGTACTTTTGATAAATGTAAACCTTAAACAATGAAGAACAAGTTTGAGATTTAACAATGTGTCTGGTAAATGGTAAACTGTATAGGAATAAATTTAAATCTATATTCTATACCAAATAACAATATAATATTATACTCACCGTTTACGCTAATGCGCTAAATATTGAATAATAAATTATTAAATTAATAATAAATAAATAACAATGATTCAGCATCTAGCATTAGCACTCGCCAATTCGCCATTCCGCTTTCCGCCATTCCAGACTTTTGAAGTATGCCAGTATTGCCGTATGGGGAATATTGAGAAATGAAAACAATAATATACAGTGCATCCAATTTAAGAAATTTACATTATTGAAACTCCTAGCGATCTAAAAATTATATAGTAAACCAATACATTGATAGTTGATACTAATTTTTGTTTTTACTTCATACTTTCATAGCACGATTTACGTTGTAGCACGGATTATATGAAACCGCTTGAGGAAGTGATCGAAGCCGGCAGGCGTAGCGAGCGTCCCTTCCACTTGAAGAGAACGATTTATCGGAAATTAATATTAACTTGTTAATATATTGTTTATAATATGTTAATATGTATATAACAGCATATAGTGCATGACAAAATATTTTGTCATGATATAGTGTTATATCTAGATAAAAATTGTACTATACGAGTATATCTTTTCAAAACGAAAGAAGTTTGCCAACGTTTTCAATATTTAAAAATATTTTTAAATATTGAACGTGCTCAATCGTAAGGTCAAAGCAGGTAAAAAAACGTACCGTGCTCAATCATATGGCATCCGAATTATGAGACAACCTTTAGTATCTATAAACCTTGAGGTTAACCCATAAGGGATAAATGCACATTAGAGATGTGTCGTTCATGAACGACCTAGTTCAATTGAACTATTCTGTCAATTGAACGATTCGAACTAGTTGCACATGCATTGCATTGCACATGGAACCAGGGGGTGGACACTTCGTCTTTTTTTCAAAATCAGTCGCCTTGTTCTCGGATGCGATGTTATCAATGTATTCACCCACGGTCTTATTGTTCTATTCTGTGATAATACGATGATCTAAGATATAATATTATTAAATGCATGGAACCATCAAGAAAGATAAAAATTATTATCTATCTCGACAATACAATTGTCACATGTAGTTTGGTGATATCAAGTATAATAAGAATGCTTTTAAATTTTTAAATTATAAACCACATTCAGAAAGTAATAAAATATATCTAGGTACTTAAAAGTTAAAAGCACGAAGTCACGAACTAGTAGTTCATGGTTAAAAGTTAAAAGTAAAAGCCGGTTTAATGTCTTTTTACTTGTTATAATACAATAATGATCTATTTATATTAATATAATATTATTTAATAAGAGATAAGACAAAAATTTGAACTTGAATTTTTATAATAAGTGTAACTAGTTATTTGAAATTATAATTTCTTCCAACCTATTTAGAAGTATAAGTATAAATCATTTTTTTTCAAATATCTCATTATGGATACTAAATCAAACAAATATGAAATTATTGAATTTTTGGGTGAAGGACAAGTAATTATTTTTAACATTTTACTTTGTTGTTTTTCATATTAAGTACCTACTACCTAATGGTGCTATGAATAAACTATTTCTATATTATAAATATTTAATAATAAATGTTGAGTAAAATATTTATATTAATAAAAATGTAATATATAATATATAAAAAAGAAAACTAAAATAAGAAGAAATATTTTACATTTATTAAGCATTGGTATAAATTAACAATTATTTTTCTAAAAATTTTAATTTTAATTGATAATTATAATTATTCAATTAAACTATTATTAATTTTTTCATACTATATCCAAGGTTCTCAGTTTTTTAATTGATTTTTTCTTGTTATTATACATATAATCTAATAAATAAATAAATGAAAAACAACATTTAATAAACACCAATTAGAAAATTAATGAAGGAATTTTAATTAGTTCCAATAACATTCAAGAAAAATACAATAATATGAAATACATAACGTATTATACATGATATTAATTAATAAATTGAAATACCTATATTAATAGTTTTTATTTATTTACATATTTTAGTTTGCTACAGTTTATAAAGCTAAAGATTCAATTACTGGCAATATTGTTGCTGTTAAAAAGGTAGTAATTTTTTTTTAAAATTGTTCATGGTTTTTAAACTTTTTATTTTATTATAGATAAAAGTTGGTACTGCAGAAGATGCCAAAGATGGTGTTAATCGTACTGCCCTTAGAGAAATTAAACTTCTTATTGAGTTGAATCATGATAATATAATTGCATTAGTTGGTTAGTGTACAAAAAAAGTATAAATTATTTAATTTATTATAAAAATGCTGTACCTATATAAAAAAATTATTTTCAGATGTTTTTGGTCATTTGTCAGATATATCTTTAGTGTATGACTTTATGGATACGGACCTTGAAGTTATTATTAAAGACTCGTCTATTGTGTTTACTCAATCACACATTAAAGCTTATACAATAATGACACTCAAAGGATTAGAATATTTACATATGAATTGGATTTTACATAGAGTAATAATTGATTTTATTTGATATATAAGTAAACTAATAATATTAGTAATTTATTACAGGATTTAAAACCAAATAATTTATTAGTCAACAAAAACGGTGTATTGAAAATAGCTGATTTTGGTTTAGCAAAAAGATTTGGAACACCTGATCGGTTACATACACATAGAGTAGTTACTCGGTTTTATCGAGCACCAGAACTCTTATTTGGAGCCAGAGCATATGGACCAGCTGTTGATATTTGGGCAGTTGGCTGCATAATTGCAGAACTTTTACTTAGAGTTCCTTTTTTACCGGGTGAATCTGACTTAGATCAGTTAACAAAGATATTTACTACACTGGGATCACCAAGTGAAGAAATCTGGCCAGTTAGTTTTTTAAAATATATTTCCAATTTGGATTTAGTATGTTTACTATTCCTATTTCCTGCAATTATTTAAATAGTACCAGTCTAGTATATATCTTATAATCAGTTTTTAAAGTATACGTGTATAACCACAACTTTTATAATATAACTAATGCAAAGTATTTTTTTTTTTTCTGTAATCACTGTTTGTATACTAAACTTAATTTTTTATATAATTATTAATTATTCACTCATTTAAATTATTACAAAGAAAATAATTCTTTATTTCTAGGGTGTTGCAAAATTATCTGATTATGTAGTATTCAAACAATTCCCAGCAATTCCTTTAAGAGAAATTTTTACAGCTGCTCCTAATGAACTGTTGGATGTTATTGGATGTATGCTTAGTGTAAATCCATTAAAAAGACCTACATGTTCAGACGCATTACAAATGCCATACTTTTGGTAAGTTATGAATTGTATTCTAAATTGTTTTTAAATAAGTATTCTATAAGATAACTTTATATAATTATTTACAACTGACATTTATTATTTTAATGTCATTAATTGGAACCCTTATGTTTATTTTTATACAAAATACGTATAGAACTTTGAATATTTCGTAAAATTCTTGTTTTTATGTATATAATGTATGAAAGAATTGGCAGTTTTGGGTTTAAGGTTAGGTTAGGATAACTGAAGTTTACTCATATATTACTTAACACGATATCAAAATATTAGGATAATTCCTTAACTAAATAACCTTAACCTTAATATCATAAAAAATAAGTTTTAAAAATAATTATCTAAAACACTCAAGAAAAAAAAAGAATATTTTTTGTTTTATAATAAAATTATATTATTAAAGTAGATTGTTTATATTTATTTTTAATTTTCAATAGTATACTATAGATCAGCGTTTCTCAAAGTGTGGGTCGCGACCCACTGGTGGGTCATCAGTCAATTTTTGGTGGGTCGCAAACATTTTTTTGAATTATATAGATTCCAAGAAATGTTTGTTAAATTAATATTTGTTTAACATTTGTAAAAATATATTAACTATAAACCTATTAAATACTAAATATCTAATAAAAATTTATACATATTTATATTAGGTATATAAATTTTGTATTTTACTTTTTGAAAAGTGAAACAATGTGAGTCGTGAAAGATTTTTCGGGGGAAATTTGGGTCGCGGTACTAAAAAGATTGAGAACCACTGCTATAGATTATCATTTGTAAATAAATTAAATTTGTACTGGAAAAAATTAAATGATAATAAACCTTATATGCATTACATAAAAAAATCTAAAAACTATTTATATATTTTAAAAAAATTATATTGTATATTTTTTTACTCTTTGATTTATTTTTTATTTGTTAATATTTCATAATATATATTTTCAGTAATCGTCCACCACCTTCTTTGGGCAGTCAACTACCTATACCATCGTGTCTTAAAGAAAATAATATTGAATATCAGGATACTAAGGGGCAGAAAAGAAAATTTACTGATTTTTTAGAAGGAGGCAAATATAATTTTAAATGAGTTTACATTATTGGCTTTACAGAAATATAATAGCATTTACATAACCTTTAATAATTAAAAATATATTATATTTTGTATGTTAAAATTATTAATTACAATAAATATTATGGTTTGTTTCAGGAACACAACCAAAACGTTTAGTCTTTGATAACCTCGCCTAAAAATGTTAAGTATTACACATAAGAAACAATTTATACAAGATTATATATCATATTTTTGCACACATTAAAATATATTAAATTATTATTATTTATTCACTAGTTATAATGGAAGGTATACATGATTTATCCGATAAAACACCATGTTCAATTAAGAAGTTTTCTACGTCTCCAGCATAAAAATCATCTCCTAATTCATCAGTAATACGGACAAAATTACCAACTAATTGTCCTGCCCTATATGCAAGTAATGCAGGGACACCACACATCTTGAAATTTAAACTCATACCGGCATTTGAACCAATTAATTTACAAAATTTTGTTTTTTTAAATTCATTACATAAAACTTTTAGTGAAGAATTCATAATTGAACATGTTGGTATATTGTGTTCATATACATGTATAATAACAGTAACATTTGGGTTTTCATTTTCAACTGCTGTTAAAAAGTCATCGCCAGTTAATAAATCATAGACTTTACCAAATATTGGCGCTTGTTCAGTTTTATCCATCATTTCCCTCATACGTTTTTTACGGTATTCTGCAAGAAATTGATCATCTAATTCGTCAAGTTCTGATTTACACGTCAAAGCCATGTTGTTAATCTGTTTTACCACATTTTCTTCTTGCTGCACTCTCTGTTGTGATTGCTGTCGTTTATATTGTTCCCAATCATTTAATACTCCTTTTGGACCCGTGTTTGATGATGTTCCATCCCAGTCTGATTTTGATTGCTTTGGAGGATCACGGTCAAGCATTGGTTCATCCTCATCACTGCTACTACAGTAATTATGTAGTTTTTCACCAAGTAATTTGCTCTCTAAATCTGCCATGGTTAATATGAAAATTTTAATTTATTGGTATAAGAGTTATATATATATGTTTTAATTATTCTAAAATGGAAATGAATATAATAAATAATTATATATTCATATATAAACTATAAAGTGATTTGAAAGCACAGCAGACTATGTTCTGTATAGTACTATATTATTCTATAAACATATGTAAGTTTTAAATCCGCAAGTTCTATTAATTTTTAATTATCTACTGTGTCCAAAATTCCAAACACTTAAGTTTTAGTACGTTAAATCGTCGCTAAATAACCAATAACCATACTGTTGATATAGATAAGAAAATAGATTATTTATGATAAATATAATTTATATTATCACAATTAATAAAAAACAGTGCATCCAATTGATAAACTAAATATTTAGCCGTGTTTAATGTTTATACTTCTCAGATATCGACATATTTTAAATAAATATTAAATATGTAGTGTGTGTACTATAAATTTTTGAAGAAAAAATATTTTATATTTAAAGTATAAAAAACATGAATTCATAATTGACATGGGTCTTGAAAAATCTATATAAAAAAAAGTGGGTCGCCAATCGAAAAGCTTGAAGACCACTGCTATAAAGTATAATAAAATAATAAACGTACACAAACAGAATACAGTTGGATTTCAAAAAAAATTATATATATATTTGTGCTTAACTCGTAAAAAGTCATGTTCATGAATATTACTTGACTTAATTTTAATTAAGTATTTATTTCACATCATAAAACTATATTATATAGACCTTATACCACAGAAATAGAGTACTCTAATACTCTAAATCTGTGATCTATACAAATTATAAAATCTACGATTTTATTCTAATCATAAGTCCTAATTGGTTCAAAATAGTGAGGGACCTTAAGCCCTTCACTATAAATATGCCCTTGTAAACTTGTAATTAATGTACATGTAATTTTAATTCTAAACATGGCTAAGGTCCTTGCAACTTGCGCCCATAATTCTAATCTAAGCTCTCCAATCTCCATATTAAACCATTAAACCATTTTTGTCACATCTATTGAATCTTTGCCAGGATTGATCTAATAACTTTTAATTTATTATAGAAAATTTGTTACAGTATGTAAAATATTTATATTAAAATAATATTATAATTAATATAATTATAAAATTGTATTAGAGGTAGGTAAAAGATAGACCATTTACAACAATACAATAAATACTACATATTTCAATTGGTAATTTATAATTATAAACTATTACTTAGCACTAATTCTTTTTTTGCACAATATTTTTTTAAATAATGAACTATCTAGGTACTTAGATTTTTGAAAAATGTTTTATAATGAAAATAATTTTATTGTACCGTATAATAATAAATATTAAATATACAATTTTCCTATTATAATTATACATATATGATTTAAATTATAAAAATAGAATAAAAATAAAATGTATCATAATAAATAGCATATATAAATGTATAATATGCAAGACTATCTTGCAATTTCTTCATTAGGTAATTCTAAACATATAAAATATGAATTTCAACAATCATTTAACATTTCAGTTTTTATTTTAATAATTTCTTGTGTTTGTATGAATTTTTGAACTAATGCTCTATATTGTGGTCCATCTACTTGATTGTATTTATCTTGTTGACTTTGTAAATGTTTTAAATTTTTCAAGTTCACTGTATATTTATTTTCTTTATAATTGTAATAATTTTGCAATGACTTAAATAATTCTTCTGGACTAGAATGTTTGTTGATAATATTATTCTGTAACTCGCTAAAGATTATAAATTATTAAACTGAAAAGAATATAAATTAAAAATTATTACTGCTTACTTTGAATGATTTTTTAGATTATCAACTTCTTTTGCTAAATTTTGAACTTCTATAATGTTGATATAGCTACTTTCAAATAATTTAGACATATCACTTTTTAAATCATTATTGGTAATTATATACTTGTTCATTAGAGATAACATATTATTTAATTTATCCTTTAAAGTTTTCGCCATAGTTTTTTCAGAATAAATTATTTTTAATAGATCTAAAGAAAGACAACTACACGTTAAAGATACATACTAATTTTATTATTTATGTAGGTATTAAAAGAATAGTTTACTTACTTTTAGGAATACAATCTCTTTCATTAATAATCTTGGTACATTCATTTTGTATGCAGACACACATACATTCTTTAAATTGTTTTTTTTCGTCATCAAACAATTCATGAACTTTATAATGTGTCTCATCATTTTTAAATAGTCTATAATGAGTAATAATGTCTAAACATTTTTCTTTTAACAATCTATTGTCGATATGACTAAATGAATTAACAAATATACAATGTTTAATATGTTTGAGTTCACTAAATTTAATATCACTTATTGCTTCTTCTTTTTCTTGTTCGCTAATATTTGAGTTTCCGCGTATCATTTCTTCAATTTCTTTTATTTTGAGAGCCATAATAGATTTAATAATTACAAATTAAAATAAATACCTATATATAGCTACTAAAAAACTAGATAAAGTTTAACTTTAGAACACAAAAACAATTAAAAATATGTAATGGTAATAAAATAAAATTATAAAATAAGTAGGTAGTTTGAAATATTTCAATCTTAACATAGAGTGATGACAATTACTTAACTTGATATATTAAATTATCGAATATCAACTACTAACTTCAGTAATAAAGTCTACAAGGTACAAGCACACTTGCACAGATTATAATAGAGCAGAAGCACAGAAATACAGAATATAATAATGAATTAATGACTCAAGAGTCAAGATCACAAATTTCTAAATCTATATACTATACTACTATACCACAGTCTGTGACTATATTCTTACTCTATGGACTATACTATAAAAAAAGTAGAGTACTAATACTAACTACTAAGTACTAAGTAGTAAACTAGTAAGTATACTACTAAATAAATACTATAACTATATCTGTAATATGTGCTCTTAATGTAAACAACTAAACAAAAACCGTTATGATAAAGCTCGCCAGAATCAGTGTCTCCTCGCCTAGATAAAAAATTATCGCCAAAATTATGTAATATTTACCGCATAGACATATAAACTTAGTTTATAGGTCTATGATTTACCGTACATTTTGCAATTGCAATTTACAGTAAGAATCAATATAAATATAGGTCTTGTATTTGGAATTAGAAATTTCTGGCTTTATTTCAAGTAATTTCAGTAAAATTAATATTTAAAGTATTTATATGGATTCTTCCTATTATATTTCTATATTTTACAATAATGATAAATAAAATTGATACATTTTTTTTATGATATTGGCATTTAGGTGACAAGGAATTTTATGAGTAATTATATTGAACTTAGAGACTAGGAAATTTTATAGGGTGTTCATTTATGTACCTATTTGATCCCTATATATAGTCTGATACAATTTTGCGTTTTAAATATTTCATAAAAAATGTCAGAATTTTAATCAATTCCTTCTTTATCTGACTGAACTACGCTCAAGTCAGAATCGGTTTTCGAATACAATGATTTACATTGCAGTAAAATACAGTAAAATACGAAATTGGAATGGACAATGGAGCCCTAAATTCGGGGGCCCTTAAATATTTGGGTGCCCTGTGCATGTGCACCGCATGCACATGCGTAAATCAGGGCCTGTCCCTAGTGATATGAATAATAATTATTGTAATTGATGTAATGTTATTATTTATAGATCTATGTTATTCTAATTTTTGGTTTAGTGTTAAATAATATATTTATTATTTATACAACATTTATATTTCTGAAATTTAAAATGGGTAGTGAACTAGTGATAAGTTAAAAATCGAAAGTTTGTACCGACTTAATTAGAATAGGTACATTAAAAAATGATATATTTATAAAATAAGTCATTTGGGTAATCATATTTATAAAATATAATATTTATATTTTATTCAGTGGTGGAACTTTATTTTTACAATGGATATATATATATATATATATTGATCATTGATGCGTAATATACATAAGAGGTTACAATTAAGAACATTGCCTATTTATTTCGAAAAAACATAAAAAAGTATTTAAACTTTATACTATATGCCAATATGCCATCTAAATATGGGATAAAGTATCCCTCCTATCGAACGATGCGCTCCCGGTGGCAGAAAAACCGTGCGCTTTTTTTCGGACCATTTTTATAACAGGCTGCCATAAGAGTTTGGTCTCCTTATCTCTAGTCTTCATGGGGTACAGGGTAGTAGGTCGAAAAATGATAAGAAAATAGTTTCTGACTGAATACTCAGTAATACCAACGTTAGGAAACTAAATGTCAGAATGTACAATCAAAATAAAATATACGGATATGTATCTTTTAATGATAGTTGATAATAGAATGTATTTCAATTTTCAAATGTATTCAACTACTTTTTTCCTTTCAAGTTTATATTTAAATAATATTGAACAGTTGAATGTTGAATCATTACGACAAATTGACAACATACATTTTACTTTCCGAATTTTACCAAATTTATTTTCATCCACATCTATTTTAGCTATAGGTGTTAATTGTTATATTATGTATTTTTTATTTTAAATGTATTATTTATTAATTATGTAACATAATGTAAGACCATTTTATTTTATATCTCATCATAACATATATTATTAAATAGTATCTTCAAAATGATGTACAATTATTCTTTTCTATTTCTCTTGTGCATAATGTATGTGTATGTAACTCAAATTTTGAATTGTAATATAATATTTTAATGGTAATTGTAACTTTTACATCTGTATATAGGTATACATATACGATATACTATACACATATGATTGTATTAACAATTTATAATTTTTACAATAAATAAAATATAAATGTATTATTATTAAACTATTGTGCACCTTAAATAAGATGAAATACATTATTTTATATTTTGTCTAAACTCTAAAGTATGATAGTTCAAAGTATCATAAAATATTATGACACATTCAAGTTGTCAAGTTGACTAAATATTATATTTATAACTAGGTTTATTACTACACAAAAGAAAAACCTATGACAAAGTTTTTAAAAACAATAAATTAAGATTAAACTTACCTTGTTTGAAACATGAATTAATACTATTGTGGGGATTAGAAATATTATATTATTTATATTATTGGAAAGTATTTTCCCTCATTACTCTGTAGATCACATAAAAGTATTTTACTACTCCCAATTTTTATTTTATGAATTTAAAAACCATTTTTTATAACTAATTGTGATTATTGGCAATTTTAATTTTTAAGAAGAACCACCATTTTTTTTTTACTATTTTATATATTATGTATCTTTTTTTAAAATTTGTTTGTGTAAAAAATTATTTTAATTAATTAATACACATTATACAGAATAAAATTGAAATTATGTAAAACACACATATTTCAGCCATGCCCCATGCGGCCATGGTAAAATGATAAATTTCTAAATTAAAAGAAATACATAAGTTAAAATGTATTTAATAAGTGTTTACGAATTTTAAACGTTAAATTATGGTAACATAAATTAATTATTTTTGTGGGTTGGCAACACAGTCAATCTGAGAATTATTGTATCAAAATTCTTATCATTTTTCGACCTACTGCCTTTCACTGGTCTTCATGGTGGAAGTCATAGACCTATAATAACCTATATGCTATATAGTTATGTCTAATCTCTAATGTCTATGGTGGAAGTGTATTGTAAATTGTATTTGTAATATAGTAGATATTTGTCCACATGATGTTATGTTATGTTGAATTTATTTACTGATGCTATATTAGGTAATAGTCCTGGCTACGCGTTCGTAAGGTAGAAGAAAACTATTAAATACCCCTGTTAAATAAGCGGTAGGTAGTTTGTATATGTAACAACTAACAACAATATAAAATTATAAATATAAAATAAATTGTATGATTCATAATTCATTTAAATCACTACTGCCCTCTTGATTTTTGCCTTTTACTTTAAATATAGTAATATACGAGTTTGAGTTTATATTTATATAATTATGGTGCTTTTTACATAATATATTAATACTTATTAAATATTTAATGATAATTTACTATTTACTGTAGTTTCAAGTTCTAACGATCACCGAACGGAGACAATAACAGCACAAGGATAAGGTATATTATTACTTTTACTATGTTATTTACAAACAAACATCAAAATAGATTATAGATAATACTATTTTATTAATCAGTTAATCGCATATTGTCTATGGATAAAGTCATGAGTTAATATCCATTTAATAATTTTGTATTTTTCATTTTGTTTAATATTCTATGTTCATTAATATTATGTTGCTATTTGGGTAAATATTGTCAATTTAGTTGTGTGTAATAATATAATATAAATACTCAAAAATTTAGATTATAGCTTATAGGTAATGAGTAATGACTAAAGAGTAGAACTTATAATTAAACCATAAACATATTAAATTTAATTCAAGCAAATTAATCTGTACAACCATAATTAGTTTTAACTGAATTCTTATACAATTAATTCAATATTATTAACAAAGTTATTTATTAAAAATATAAATAATAAAATAATAATTTGATTTTGTATTTTAATAGCATAATGGAGAACGTTTTACAAAAACAATTGTTGAAAGTTGCAGAAACAATTGAACAAAAAATTGATCAAGAAATACAACGACTTGATGAATTAGATTTGGACAGCATTGAAAACATACGAGAACATCGTTTACAGCAAATGAAGAAAATGATTAAACAAAAAGAAGAATGGATGGCTAAAGTAAACATACATTTGTTGTTTATATTTTTAGACTATGAAACTCCACAATGTTAATTTATGTATATATTTTGTTCAATCTTTTATTTATTTTACATTTTAAACAAGCATTAACATATTCGAAACATTTCAGAGAATATTATGCAAACTGGTCTGTATAAAATATAAACTGATAGGTCTAAAATATATTTTATATAATACATATAAAAAATGGGTAAAATTCAATTTTTAAAGATTCGAAAAATAATCTAAATAAAATATCAACTATATCCAAATCCTTACCAGAATTATATCCCATTTGTGAAAATTGGAGCATTATAAAGTGTTATAAGAAAATAGTACAGTATATTAAAATAGTTATATTTACTTAAATATTTTTTTTTATAGGGACATGGAGAATATGAAGAATTAAATGATGAAAAACATTTCTTTGAAAAATCAAAAATAAGTCCAAATATGGTTTTGCATTTTTATAAAGATGGATCCACTCGATGCAAGATTATTGACCATCATTTAAAAATATTATGTACGCAACACATAGAAACACGCTTTTGTAAACTGAATGTTACTCGTTTTCCTTTTCTAACAGAACGCATGAAAATTAAAGTTATACCAACCATTGTATCTATAGTAGATAGCATATCTAAGGACTTTATTATTGGTTTTACTGAACTAGGAAATTGTGATGACTTTTCAACTGAAATGTTAGAGTGGCGTTTAGCTCGTTCACAAGTTATTGATTATAAAGGGGACTTAATTAATCCACCAGATGTAATAAAAAATAATCGATCAATGTTACTGGAGAAAAAGAAAACTATACGAAGTTCTACAAGAAATGATTCAGATGATTTAGATTCGGACTAATTAAATCATAATGTATTGTTAATCTTTGTGTATGTAAACTATTTTAAGTCGAGCAATTAATTTTTATATTAAATATTTTTTCAATTTTCTAATTCACATAACTAATAATTATAATTTAAAAAAATGTTAATTATTTAAAATATATTAACTTATAAAATATATAACTTATTTACTAGTGTATTTAATCAATAATTTATTTGATATTTTTGATTATAAACATTTTAATTTTTATATAAATTTTTCATATTTGTTTTGTTTTAAGCTTTATATTTTTTAAAAAATCTTCAGTATTAATTTTTTTATGGGTATTTAAAGTTAAAATTTTAGTAAAATCAATATTTATATTATTTATATGGATTCTTATTACTTCTTAATATTTTATAATTTATAATATTATATAACATTTTATCGATGTTTAAATACATATTAACTACTTATTATTCAGTTCCAAATTATTGCAATTTTACTTGCTTTTTTTTAGGACTACTGTTTAAAGTATAAAAAGAGCTGATACTGTTGTGGATAGTATTAGTATAAAGGTGTAAAGAGGATAGTGTTGAATTTTGATTAAAATTTGAATGCAGTGATAAAGTAACGCATCCAAAAAAAAAGATTTTGAGCGAAGATTTGTCAGATATGGATATTTAGGTGACTCATTTAAGGGTTTTATGGGCATTTATATTGAACTTAGAGAATTTAAAATTTAATTATGTGTTCATATAATGTACTTACTGTAATGTTTAATAAAATTTTGGAAGTCTTCATGTTGAAATTTAAATACAAACGAGTATTAACGTATTTTATATTTTTAATATAAACGTAAACATTTTAATTAATACATATATAATCTGACTGAACTTCCCCTAGAATAATTGATTTTTGAATTGATCGGGAAAAATTGTTTTCCAGTATCACAAACTGATTTCGTTAGGTAGAAAGCCGTTGTAAAATTTAAAGTCAAAACTTTATGGGAAGTTTAAGTAGAAATTGATGTTTTGTAAAAAATTAATTTAATATTGGGATATTATAGATATTAAAATCTAATGAAAAATGTATAGGTACAATGAAAATACTAAGATAGTATAAAATGCTGCTCGACTATTACTACTATATATTACCATTAATTAAATACTATTTATAATCAATACTACTACAGTATTACTGTTATATGAGCATACAATAACATAATTATTAATGGACAACTCGGACAAATATATTAATAAATCAATATTATGTCTATAACAGATATGTATAGATATTTAATTATATTAATATTTTGTAAATAATTTCTGTGAATTGGAAAAAAAGTATGCATTTAATTGCAAGTCCCTTGTATTCGTATCAATTATAAAATAAACAAATTAATTTTACCTGGCCCATATACTCTGCATCCAAAAGCCTTGCCTCCCACCATTAGGTGGGCTGGTTGTGGCACTGCTTATTACATAGTTAAATGTTAAAGTATTAATAATACATTTTATTGTTAAAAGAAAATAACGTCTTCATTTTGTTAAATATATTGTTTATTTACAAAATTATTATTTAATTAGTCCAAAATTATGATACTTGTGTCACTACTTTCACCATCAGAAACAACTGAAAAAAATATATAGATAAATTAAAACTATAAATATCATTACAATTTTTAGATTCTGAGCGAAGCATTTACAATGATTTGTATTTTTTTAACGTCTGAAGACGCTAATTACTACCCAAAATAATGCTCCGATTATCACGAATAGCAAATTTTTCCGGGTGGAAAGTGGATGTAGTTGGTCCTTAATTTAGGTTGTTTTCGAATTTTTCAACGTGGATCCTATTTGATAGAAAAAAGGCGGTTTTAAAGAAAAACTAAAATTTCGACAAATTCAATTCAAATATTTCACGATAACTCAGGTAATTTTAAAAGAGGAAGTACAGGGAGACGTGTGGTGTATTCGACATGTCATTAACCTAACCAAGGTGTTAAGCACCATAGCCAAGGAATTGTCAGCGGATGGGTAACCGCCACTGCGAATACAGTTTACTGCCTTGACTACTACCACCTCCCTACCAGGCATGGCAGAAACCTAAAAGGTGCCTAATAAAAATTCTGCCAACAGGTATCTCAGGTGCCAAATGAGTAGAGAAAGGAGAAAGAAATGTGAAAGCAGTTCCCTCCGGGTTTTCGGTTCAAACTTGTAAAAAAAGTAATTTTAAAGTTAGGGACTTGAAAAAATGCTGCCAACCAGCCCTTGGTCTGATAACAAAAAATAAAAATAAAATAAAATAAAGAAAAAAAATTGAGATTTGTGATTTTTCTAATAATTTAATACTGTGTTGATATGTGAGTATACTTCAGTAAATTTTTTATACCTTAAAACCCAAAATTCCTATTTCATCAAACATCATATCCAAAAAAAAAACGAGAATTTTAGGAAATATTCAAAGTTATAAATAATGTAGATAAATAAACATATGGTTCTAAAATTTTATCACATATATAAATAACCTATGTTAACACTATAAAATTTTCAAGTTTCTAAGTTCAAAGTTGCCTTAGCTACCATGAAATATTGAATAAAATTCATTGGATTTTCAGTTCTCTTGAAAAATGCCTTTTTTCATTATTTTTTGGTTGTTTTTCCCATCGCATAGGGTCAATTTTGAGAAATTCGAAAAATGATTTTGAAAAAGTACCAACTACATCCACTTTCCAACCGCAAACATATGTTATTTATGAAAATCAGAACAATACTTGGGTAAAAAGTGTCTTCAGATATAAAAATAAAAAAGACATACATTATTGTAAATTCAATAGATTTGTTATATTAAATAAATACAATACAAATGTTAGAGTAAGAAATAGAAGGGATGGAATGGGATATAGATTTTGATTTAGTTTCTAAGGGCAAATAATAGTAAATATAAACCTAAAACTTATATTATAAAGAATGATAACAAGCATTCTATACTTACTATAATTACCAATAACAGGTTTAATTTCATTTAATTTATATTGATTTACAAACTGAATATCACTCTCATCATTTGATGATTCACTATTCTCTGGATCAATGATTATTAAATCATCTTTTTGTGTGTTATTTACTTTATTTAAACTCGTATTACATGTTATAATAGCAGTTCCTGTCGTTACATTTATTACTTCTTGTTCAATGTCCATTTTATCTAAATATATATTATTAATTGATACTTATTAATTTCTATAACTAAAAACTTAAATTTTATATTTAACCCTTGGCAGACAAGGTTGGCACGGAGGACCCAAGTATTTTTTATTCATTTTTACAATTATTTAATGCTCTTTTTGTATCCAAATACTTGTATTATGGATATATACCTGTGTGAAAATGTTTTTAAGGTGATATTTGAAAAACAAATCTTTTTTTAAATTTATTTATTAACTTTTTAATTTGATAATGAAAAATATGAAAAAAAAAAAAAACATTTTGGTTCATTTGGCGTTCGGTCGCCCATGACTGACGTGAGAATAGACTAGTTTCAACAGAAGATGAACGAACACTGACGATTAACATAGTGGCGAAAATCATTTGGGCCAGTAGTAGAGATGTATGTGGTAGGATATGAAGGGGTAAAAATCGGTTATCAATAATATTTTATGCTAAGGAGTACTTTAAAAATAGTTTTGGTCATGGGTGACCGGCCTTGTCTGTTGAGGGTTAATAATTTAAATATTCAAATAAAAGTGGTTATATAAAATATAATAAACTAATAATAATTAATTTTTAAAGTGTCATTAAAATTTTGTTGTGTTACAAAGCGGTGGATATTACATACTTTTTTTAATCATGATCCATTGTATATCTTTTAATGATTACACAATTATTGTTAAAAAAAATATTTTACTTTATATATTTGTTTTATACTTTTACATAAATTCATGTTTTCTATGGTTTAATATCAACTTTTAATTTTTAAATGGTAACATATTGTTTTATGGAAATTTATTTGTACTGGTTTTTAAAATCCACTTATTATTTGTGGAGTTATTAACATTTTATAATAAGAATTTGGAAAATGGATGGTAACATTTATGATACATGATAATTATATTAAAGGAAAAAATAATCAAATTTTAAAAGCTATTTTACATATAAATTTTTATAAAAATATTTTTTTTTAAAGAATTTACATTTAAAATATATGTTACCACTTGAAAATCAAAAATTTAAATTGTTTTAATGAGAAAGGTAGAAATATTGAAAAAATGGTAAAATATAAAACAAAATAAGCAATTTTTATAATTTTTTTTTTATTATTACAAAAATTACTTGTATTTTCAATGTTATATACTGGATCATAATAAATAATTACCCTGAATACATAGAATATATAATATAAAAATATATTATATATTTTTATATAATATAATTAATATATTTTATATTTTTATATATAATAATGAATATCCTGTTTATCGATTCATTATGATTAAATCTCGGATGTTAATGACCAAAAATTCATTGAAATATGCATTTAAAAATATCAAAATATGCAATTATAAGTTTTAAAATGTATTAAATATATCTAGGTATTTTTTCAAAAAAATATATGCAAAAAAGGGGTTCACATTAATTAAAAATAAATTGTATACTCTTTTAAATGTGTGTATTTAAAACTATTCATAATATACAAGGATATAAAATATGAATAAGAGTAAATAGTAAGTAGATTAATCAAAATTAAATTTTATATAGGTTAAGTATACTTTAAATATAAGGATTACACTGTATATAACAATTATTTTGCTGATATTTTCAAATTTTAAAGACCTTCGACGATCTGACAGTAGGTATTTAAATATTGAAAATGACCGTTCCACGTCTACAAAATTGATTGGTGTGTACTTATAGTTAACAATATCGTTAATTTCCATAACGTCAGGTAGTCCATCATGTGAGTCATTGAGTATTTTAGTAATTTTGGATAATACTTTAAACCCTGAATTTTTGTCTAAGACTTTTTGTAATTTTGTGTACATTGGTATACCCTAAGGAGCAGATGTTCCAATTTTCAATTTTTCTGAAACTACGTTTGTAATGGCAACCGAATTGGATAGAGTTTTCCCTTTCCTTCAGAGATGTTAGAGCTGATGATAAGAACAAAAAATTTGATTTTATCAAATAATAATGTAAAATATGCAAATATATGCAAAATAAGTTTGCATAATTGAAATCTAGACTTCATGAATCAAATTTATATTATACTCTAGTACAATTCTAGTTGCATTAAAAAAACATACAAAGTAATAAACATCCGAGCTCTAATTATGATCAATAAGTACCAATATTAAAAATTAAATAAAAATAATTGTGTAAAAAATTTAACCTTCGTTTTCTTCCTTTTTATTATTTTCTTGGTTAAGTGGTCCGATTATTTTAAATTTCTCTGATAAACACAATTGTAAACTATAATTTTCAGAAACTGCTGGTTTCAGGCCTTGTACACATTTACTAGAACTATTAAGAAAAAATAAAATATGTTATTAGTGATGGAGACAAAAGTGGTTTATACATACATTAAATAATATATATTTTATTTATTATACTATTCTAGTAAATTTTAATTTAAATTTTAAATAAAATATTAATTAAATTAAATTTATTTTTATTTCATAAGCTTAAATTTTTTTTTAAATTTCTTTTATTCAGTGATATGGGAGAGATCAATTATGTTGAATTATTCATTCTATATATTATAATTTCAAAAACCAGTGAATATCTCAGATGGATTATTCTAAAATCGATTATGAACATTCAATATTATAATAAATATACTATCACAAACAAATGGATATAATTTGTGAAAGTATAATTATTGTTGAGTTCTTACAACTATTCTAATCAAAGTTTGCCAATTTATCACTAAATTAATACGAATTAACTAATTTAATACAAATATTAAAATGTAATCATAATAAAATATTTGAAAACGCTAACTACTAAACGAAACTAGATAGATTGTTAACCATCACAATGACAAAGACAGGAAGTATTGTCAATATAAAAAGGTAACCAGAGGAGCTGATAATTAGACGACCTATTAACGATAACAGAAGAACATAATTAAAAATTAAATGAACTTAATGACTGATATATTAACAACCAGATCGTTTTTTTTTTTTATATTAAATTATTTGTATTATGAAATAATATAATAATAATAAAAAAAGAAGTATGGCTTCAAATTAATCTATATACATATTACAAATAAAAGGAAGGAGTAAATATAAAATAAAATAAATAATTTTACCGATTTTCTATATCAATTTGAATAGCAGATTTAATTTTATCCACAAGATTAACAGCAATTAACGCAGCTTGATTCGAACAATTCATAAGAAGTTCTTGACTTAAACAAGCACATCCTTCAATATCTACTCCACATAATTCCCTATGATTGTTAAAACAAATAGATAATTTGTTATCACAAACTTTGTCTTCCAAAAATGAAGGATCCAAAATAATAAAATCACTAAAAATCATTATTTTACTTTAAAATAAATGTATCGATAAATTATAAATAATACATACTATTTTTCAAAAATAGCAAAGCTTGCAATTACTGGATGATGATGAAGTGATAGTGGTATAGGATCTCTTTCTGAACTAGAATAAACAATTATTTTTTCACCAGTTGAAACAACATCTGGATACCGGAAATGCATTAATGCTGCTAGAGTTGCAATGGAACAACATCCTAAAGTATTCCCATCCATATTAAGAACACTTAAATCCACTTTAATTTTCCATACCTAAATAAATAAAAGAATTTGTACAATGCCATAATTTAATAAGTACCTATATTATAATAGTATATTTAATATTTTTTAATTCATAAACATAAAAAAACAAAACAAAAATAAAGACTGGATAATGGTGTCCAATAGTAATATATTTTTATAAAAATGTAGAAAATCAATTTTGAAAAACTCTATTATATAAAAATAAGCGCATGTGAATATTATTCTTCTACTTAATTTTCCAACCATAAAACCCAAAATTGCAAATTTCATTCATCATTAAAAAATATTTTTAATTTATATTCAATTATATTTATAATCTTAATTATTCAAATTTTAGATTCTGAGCGAAGCGAAGAATGTATTGGTTCTACAATGATGTGTCATTTTTTTTGTCTGTAGACACTTTTATTACTCGAATAATGCTCCGATTATGTTTCTGGTTGAAAAGTGGATGTAGTTGGTACATTATTTAGGTTATTTTTCAAATTTTTCAAAATAGACTCTATGCGGTATTAAAAACGATGAAAAATGGCATTTTTCATGAAAACTGAAATTTTGACAAATTCACAATTTCAATATTTCACGATAACTAGAGCAATTTTGAAATTAGAGACATGAAAATTTTATAGGGTATTCATTTAGGTACTATATGTGTACCTATATGGCCCCTATATCTGTCTTTTTTTATTATGTATATACTTATAAAATAAAATATAAATATAATATTCAAAATAAGTTAACATTTACCTTATTCCTATATGTTTATCATAAAATAAATTTAAATTAAATTAATAAAAAATATAGTTTCCTTGAATTTTGACAGTTTCTATCATTTTTTAATAATTTCTCTCATAGACCTTATACTCATAGTATAAATTCATCGGTTTCTTGTTTCTCTTAATAAAATTATTGGAAAATTACACATTATTAAAATTTATTATAGTCTTAAATCTATTCATTGTAATATCTCCACAAAAAATTAAGATTTCCGGAGTGTTTTTCTTAAATTATGAGTTAGGTAATGAATTATATTACTTATAGTGCTTTTTTTAAAAAAGTTTTTTCTGTCTAAAATATTTGTGTTTTTCAAATTAGGACAAAAAAATATTACAACTAATTTAAACACCAATTATATAATTTTATACAATATAACTGATTTCAGTTTTTAATTTGGGTTTGTTTAGGTATAAAAGTCACCTTCATCAAATACATTTTTGGTGTCAATCAATATTATATAATAGTTATGTTTTTTCTTGGTAACAATTATTATTTAGTTGTTTGGTCAACAACCAAATAAAAGAAAGTACACATTATTGTAAAACTAACATTAAAAATACATTTCTTACTTCATTTAAAATTAAACAAAAATTAATAGGTATATAATATTAACAAACTATTAATTCTAGTAATCATACTTTTTCTTCGGCAATTATACATAACGCTTCCAGGTCTATACATTTTGAATCTTTATAAAATCTTTCCAAGACTTGATTTATTTTTGTTAAATCAATTAGTTTGTTATCTCCAGCTAATTCTGCAGATATTTGAAGAACACCTTCATTGGGACGACTATTGTTTGGTTGATATATTTCACAACTAACTTGAGCAAAGACTCTTGTAGAGCCTAGAGTCACTAAACAGTTACCCCAGTCAAGACCAAATTCAATATGTAATGGTCTATACTCCTCTTTTTTACGACCATCAAGACGCTAAAATAAAAATTTATTTTATAATCTTTAAATTATTTAAATTAATTAGGTACCTACCTACCTAATATTAAATTATAAATTGTTTTTTATAAAATATTCATATTAATGATTGTAAAATAATTTAATCTATATAATATTACAAATATATTTTAAATGAAGTTTTAATTTACATATTATATGTGTGTGTGGTTGTTTTTTAAATTACAATGATTTATAATTATTTTTTATACTAATAAAAACAAAAAACAATTTTTATGATATATAAATTTTATTTTCTATTAAATTATAATTAAATTTATTAACTTACAATTTTTTGAGATATTGCATCCAAAATAAATTTTTTTTCGCAATCTGATATAAGATTCAAGTTCATTATAATAAATATAACATATATATTATAAATATCAATTAATGAAACTTTATATTGTTTAATGTGATTATGTTCACTAATCACTATTCATCAGATAATGTAGAATTATAAATTTATAACATAACTATAAATAATTAGTTTAATTATTTGTTTATTTGCATTCTCATATTATAATTAGACACTTATAATTTAATATAAAGTAATAGGATATTTTTAATTTTCTAATACTTTATTTTGAAAAATAAAACATAACAATTTTAAATGTTGAAAGCTAACAATAAACTGAGTGAATAAACATTAAACATAACTGAGACCAAACAAAGTAACAAGAATGAAAATGAACTACAAAAATATAAAAAAGGTAAATACTAAATAGTTTACAGTTTTAGTATTTTACATTATTATAAAACCAAATTCAAAATCTTTATTTGATATAATAAAATAATAATAATAATTATTATTATTTTAAATAGTAAAGGTATTATCAATTATCATTATATTCACATATCACATCTTTCTCACATGCATACAATTGGTAACCTCAAAAATATATATATAAACAAGTTATATAAGCAAATATAAAATATGTTTAACCGCGGTTTAAAGTTTAAATGCTAACCTAAAACAAATGTTATCTACATTTTGTTGACTAATGATTATGAATTATGATTAATTGTGAATATTCAATATTCATTCCTTAATTCCTTTATCGTTTATGAAAATTGTTTGTATGTTACTTCGGTTTCAGTTTTCAGTTGTTTACTAGTTTAGTACTTTAGAGATAGATTATACTATATTATTATTCGTTTGGGTTTTGGAATACCTTAGTAGTTATTATTTAATAATTATATCGAATAACAAATAGCAAATACGCTATATTAAAAAATTTATTTATATAGTTGATTTATTAATTTAGTTTAACCTTATATTAAAAAAAAAAAACATTCTATTCAATATTGGATTTTATTTTTAATTTTGCACTAAAATAAAATAATAAAATGTCTTACAAAGTGCCTCAAAAAGTACAAAAGGTTATGGTACAACCCATTAATTTGATATTTCGACACTTGCAAAATCGCGCTAAAGTACAAGTGAGTTTTTGAATATACACAATGCATCAATGATATTTATAATTTAATTTAATCATATGGTTATAGGTATGGCTTCAAGAAAAGATGCATTTAAGGATTGAGGGTCACATTGTCGGTTTTGATGAATACATGAACTTAGTGTTGGATGAAGCTTTTGAAGTTAACACTAAAATTGATTCACGTAAACCTGTTGGCCGCATATTATTGAAAGGAGAAAATATTACTTTAATACAAAATATGACACCATCTATTGGTTAAATCTTAACATCATCATATATTTAAGAAATTTCTTAATTTATCCTTTGTAATATAATTTATAATAAAACACCTTATAATTTTACAAGTAAAATATTATTGACTCACATTATTTCCTATAAATACATATTTACATAGGCGAAACTACAGATCAGGCCAGTCAGGCTATGGCCTGACCTAATACTGACTGAAAATTTTTATAATGTACATTATATATTTTAATAATTATTTGGGCATATATTTAAGTGATTTTTTTAAAATTCCTAATATTATATTTTTTTAAAATTAAAAACTTTATTTTCACATCTAAAATTCCTGAAATGTTTATGTACTACATGAATGCAAGATTATTATGCCACTCATGCGCATACTTATTAGAAGTGTACAAATATGTGGGCTTGAATCGCTTGATATAATTCTTAAATTAAATTGTACACACTATACAGTCTACACAAAGAAAAAAAATTGGTTATGGAGTATAATATTCTATATTTCTATGTACTATACTACTACAGTATAATCGTTTTTAGATATTATTAG
Source organism: Tetraneura akinire (assembly GCA_021307375.1). Lineage (NCBI taxonomy): Eukaryota > Metazoa > Arthropoda > Insecta > Hemiptera > Aphididae > Tetraneura > Tetraneura akinire. Next base: position 25,313,989 of record JAIUCT010000007.1, on the reverse strand, counting down.
ATTTAAACGATTTAGACGTAAAATATATTATATATAATAATATATTATAGCAACAAGCAATAGTTAATTTTTCGTAATAAATAAGTCGACAGTCGGTATTTCGGTAATGTTTGTTTCGTGATGATTTACCCGTATTATCGATTATGCGTCCCTTATAAACTACTTTAATTTTTTAATATTTTTTAATTTTTTTTTTATATATTTTGTTTGGCCTGACCTAATAAAAATGTCTAGTTTCGCCTATGCATATTTATAGTGTATAAAGTAAATAATCATTAATTGAGAACAGTCTATAATTATGTGTACTAATAATAATGTAAGTTATACTTAATAAAATATATATTCATGTAATTAAAATTAATTTTTAAAAATTAGTATACGCATTAGCAATTTTTAATTGGCAAGAATAATTTTTTTTCAAAAGGTTTTTTAAATTTTTATGGTTAAAGCAATATTTTAAGTCAAATATCAGCTGAATAATAGCTTTTTTAATATTCAGTATTGATAGTATTCCCAATCTTTCATATTTTTTATTCACAAATTTTATTAGTTTTTATCATATATCCTATTTTGATAATGTAACTTACTAATTTGATTAAAAATTCATTTTTTGTACTAGGTACGAAAATAAATATAAATATGTAACAAATTTTAATTTAAAAAAATTATTTTATCTTATAAATTGGTGTAATTGCTATCTTCATTATAATTGACCATGTTTCTATCATACATGTAATTTTTATATTAGTTGTATTTTTAATTTGTTTTTATACATCACCATCAAGGAATCAGTTCATAAATCATCATAATAATATTAATAAAATATGATGGTATTGATCTCATTGTTTTGTTCAAAAATTTAATATATAATATACAAAAATATAAAATATTAGGAATACAAATAATACTGAATATTAAAATCGCTATTACTCGTCCAATATTTGATTTAGATTTTTGGTTTGACCATTAAAATTTATAAAATGATACAAGCAAAAATAATTCAAAATAAAAAATCATGGTTGCTATTTTAATTATAAGAAAATATGTCTTATTAAGTAGGTATAACTTATATTTAATATTAGTACATATAATTATAGACTGTTTCCAATTAGCGATTATACACTTTTTATGGTTTTAACTTTATTGTATAATATAGTTTATTTAATATATTAAATTAATTAGATTATTTAGAAAAGTGAACATATTCAGAAATTTAAATTTTATTGTTGAGATAAAAAACTTATTTTTTGACCGTTATATGTTCTCTTTTCGAAATAAAAAAAAAACATACATACTGTGTTACTTTATGAATACGTGGATGTTTTGTTTTCATACCAAATAGTGAGTTTAAATCCAAAGAACCAATACATATTCAATTACTTTTATTTAAATTTAAAATAGTTTTATATTTTTCCTTTCTTAAACTAGATGAATTTTAATTTTTATATTCAACAATTCACTTTACAATAACCAACTTTAATGTAGTATGTTAACTGACCATTTCTATATTAAATTCAAACATTATTCCTGTTTTTCTCCTCACTTCGATAGTGGTATATTTTAAAAAATCAATTCTAATAAATAAAATGATTTAAATCACCGAGATATTAAATAAAAATATAATTTTTTATGCAATTAATTTAAATGTATATTTTATAAATACCAATAAAGGTATTGCTTACGTATAGTTTATTACTGAATGAATGTGTTGTAATCTACTCAATTTTTTACTTAATAATATTTTAGTAAAGTGTATATAATTATCATTTAAATTACGTATGTTTAAGTTTAAATAATCTTTTTCTAAAACTTAAAAACTGATTAATTCGTTTCAATCAGTTTCTTTTTTCAATACACACAAGTGAAATGCATAATTTATTAAGAGGTAAACTTTATAGTCATTGATTAATAATTCGTTTTGAAATTTAAAATATTGAAGTTCAACAATACTATTTGTTTTCTTGTGGTAATGAAAATTTTAAAAAAACGTACCATATGTAGGTATCACATTTATATTGAAAACGGAAATATATTCCTAATTCATAGTTGGTAAATGAAAAAAATATTTTCTTGTAATAATTTTAAATACCATACTTATAAGCCTATTATGATATTGCATGTTATTAATATTTTTATTTTTGAAGTTACAGTGCTACATTTTGTACATAAAATTTTATAATGATCAATAGAATTTACATGTATTTATTAAATTTTATTATCCAAATTGTTTATAAATATATATTTTTAAAATATTATAAGCATTCATTAAACTCATAAACAAATACAAAAATTATGAGTGCAATGTATTTATTTTAAAATTACTTTAATGTATTTCAATTACATTGATTCAAAAATCTTAAAAGGAAAGTATAATATATACAATGGGAATCATGTTTGAAAATAATTTTTAACGCCTTTGATTCCATGATCCAGCCATTGGAGGTCCACCACGACCCATAGGAGGTCCACCACGACCCATTGGAGCTCCACCACGGCCTCTTCCACGTCCAACTAATAATTAAAAATATTAATCATATATTTTATAATTAAAAATAAATTTTAATATACCTGAAGATCGTATCATTCCACTTTTCCCACGACCTGCTGCTCCACCCATAGTCATTTTACTTTTAAACATAGGCGCATTCCGAAGCATATCTGGTAATATAATAAAACGTACTTTTGATCCTCTTACATATACATTTTCCATCTGAGCTACACGACCATCTCTATATGTAACTGTGACATGCGATACCTAAATATGTATAATTTTTTTTAATTAAGTACCATATAAACTTAAATTTTTAAAATAAAGAACTTTAATAATGTAATGTTTTATTACAAATTTACTTACCTGACAGTTCATATTGTCTTCTGCTTCAATAAGTTTTCCACGATAAACTTCACCATCAATTGTTTCGCATGTAACGATATGCCCTTCGGCTTCGTGTAACACTTTGATAGGGACGCCAATAGACATACTTAATGTAAAAAAAATTCAGTATTATAAAAACGTACTAAAACGTTTAAAAATATAACTTTAATCCTAAACTCCTATAAACAATACTCCGAAAAATATATTCAAAACATACTGAATGTTTGAAGTTGAAGTTTGAAACAATATAAACTAAACATTCCCGATTTAAAACGAAATTCAAATATGTTAGTAACATTTAATTTTAATGTATAAACTAAAATATAACCTTAAATTAGACAAGTCATACTAAAGAAGCGCCCTCTATCTCCAATTTATCTTCATAGTACATTGTACCCGTTGAACTATATATTATGATAGTTCAATGAGACAATGATTGTACCTAGCATTATAAACATATAGATATAATCATAGCATTAACAATATATAATATACCATAGTAGTTTTATATATTCTGCGGTAGTAATATCATTGTTATATTCTGTGGTAATATGTGGTAATCTGTAATCATATCATAATATATTATTAAATGGATATATTATGATAATTTATGTAAAATGTTAAATGTGATAATAATTATCAAAACTTAAATACTCAATATTCTTTATTCTTATTTTTAAATAGTAAAATAAAAGTAAAGTATTAACTTTTGAGTACCAAGTAGTATTGCTGTTGTTTGTTATTTGCCATTTGGTAATTTACTAAATAGTAAATACTATCAAAAAATTAGGTATAGTGTTATTTCATGCTGTTCATTTTCAAGTATTTTATTACTTAATTTCTTTAAAACAATTTGTTTTTAAATTTAATGAATATTTATTTATTTAAATGCATATGAAGATGTATACATGAGTAGTACTAGTAATAAGTTATTATTTATTACTTATTAACTACTACTTCGTAAATATTCGAGAAGACATCAAAAAACATTGTTATAATGGATACAACTGCTACAAAGTGCAGTATGCGTTGGGATGACTTTTCAACTCATTTTACTAGTGAATTTGAATCATTACGGAATGATGAACAATTTGTTGATGTTACATTATGTTGTGATGATCAATTCATTAAAGCTCACAAAGTAATATTATCGGCATGCAGTCCTTATTTCAAAAAAATACTCATGGTAAAGAACAGTGGTTAATATTTTAATAAAATTTAATTAATACTTAATTGTTTAGATGAATCCATCAAAACATGTCACAATTATCATGCACAATGTTGAATATGAGCTTATGAAGACCTTAATTGACTTTATGTATTTAGGAGAAGTACTTGTAAATCATAATAATGTTGATAGATTTTTTAAACTAGCTAAAACATTCAACATACAAGGATTTCAAAATGGATTTAATAAAAATGAGGTAAATTATTAAGGTCTAAAAATTCAAAAGTAATTAGTACTTTATTTTTTCCAAAATATATTTATGCCGAAATATTAATAAGTAGTCAAGTAGGTAATCGTCAAACTATAATATTTTAGAGTAGTATTGAAGGCGATTTATTATTTAGTATTAAGTATTGAAATATATTATAGTTATAAATTATAATTAACTAATTAATTAATATTAATAATTTATCAGTATTTCCAATTCATCGTATATAATTTTTTTAGTTCATGACATTATGATATATTATAATAATTTTGATTAAAACTACCTGAATGGCAATTATTGTTAATTTATAAAATTATCATTAATTAATTCTTAATGAAAGTATCATTTGGTATTTATTATACAAATAATATGTACATATATCCGCTTTATTTAAATTCAACATTTTCTGTTCATCCAAAAAAGTACTTGTCATTTTCAAAATAAATTATTAATGGTTTTCTTGATTTTTTAAAGTTATCATTCCCTTTTATAAGTTTGACATGATTTTAAAAAATAAATCAAGTATAACATTTTATTTGTGCCAAGCTCTAGCAATACTTATATGAAAATATAAAATGTCAGCTAAAATATTTTTCTACATTAATATTGTTGGTCAGTATACTATTGAACTTGAACATATTTCTATATAAAATAATATCATGTAGACTGTTTTCTATAATTTTATAATCTCTAAAAAATTATTTATTCTCTTCATAATACTATGGGGGGTAAACCACGAACGGAAGTAGGTGTACAATGGTTATGGAAATACAGGGAAGTACATGGAAGTATTTAAAACATATTTTGAAAAACGTATATTTAAATTCTAGATATATGTAATTAAGTAAAAAAAAAATTCAAATGATATTAATCTAAATACCTACTACTAATGATTATTTGAGAGTTAATTAATTTTTCGTTATTTATTTTTCCTCTCATTCCCCAAATATCATAATCATACCACTAAAATATGAATCAAGTAAACCATACATTTATACAAATATACAATGTACTGGTACTGTCTTTTATCTGTGCTACTAGAGCATAGTAGGTATATACGTATTATCAGTTTACCCAATAAAAAATATTTAAATGTAAATATTGGTTTTTATACGTTTCAATTCATTATCATATTTCAATTTTATTATTTGATAATTCATTATGTCAAATGTGCAAAAAATACTAGACTCAATAGTCAATACATAATTTGAATTTGAATATATTTATATAATCAGAAAATTTCTAGTTTCCTGACTGTTGATGATTTATGATTTTAATATTTTATTACATTCTACATTTATTTCCTTTGGTCAATACTCATAATACTCATAAAAAAATATATAAATTTCCTTTATTATCTTTGGTTATTAAAAATTATACAAGAAATGTTTGCTTTCATATACTTTATTTTTGAAATATTTTAGGGTTTTTCATTAGCTTCATTCCTGTCATTCTAATTAAATGTGGTAATTAAAAAAAAATGTAATGGGATGAATTTATTGCCACTTGGGTTAATTCATTTTGATTCCCTAAGTGTAGCCTTAATTATTGCATGAATTGTTATAGTAAAAGCAATTTACCAAATAATTCTACATAAATAAGAAATATAATATATTGTATTAACATTTTTATATTATATCTATGACATTTATATTTATAATTTTCTGATTTGTATTTATGCAAATATAGTACTTGATTGTTATCATCCCACCAGTATGTCGCATAAAATTTATTGTCCCGCCAAGGGCGTGTCGTTATTTTTCCTACAATTATCGCGTTTAGCTCATGATAAAATTAAATTTTATATCATAATATATTAGTGTGATTACTGAACAATTGCAGTTTACCAAACAATTTCTTCACTTTTTTTTAAAAAATAGTTTTCAAGTAGAAAAAATAGCTTGATACGCCTACTAGCTCCGCTCACTTCCACAAGCGATGCTTCGCGGCATTTTTTATGAGGATTGGGCTATGCCCCACGGAACTATGGCATACCTACCTAATACTTACCCCATAAACCTGATACTGGTGCAAATAGGCAGTGGTTTTACGTGACCTAAAACCTCACTTCGCAAGGCCTATAAAAATTACCTTCATGATCAGTGGCGTATATAGAGGAGGGGCACTCTGGGCCCGCGCCCATAGTGAAATATTAGGTTATATTTTAATAATTTTTGATAGGTATTTATATTTTTATAATTTTTTTTTTAACAATGTAACAAATTTATAATTACCTACCATAATCATTGTACTTTATATTATTATTTATTATAAAATTACATAATATTTTTTTAAATATTTATAATTTTTAGCATTGACTAAAAACCAACCTACCCACTCCAAACATACATTATATTTAGTAATTTATATAAGTAATAAAAAAATTAGCCCATAGAGAAAATAATTTCTATATACGCCACTGTTCATGATTGATACCCATTATATTATATTGGTATAAATAATCAAAAACATTGCCTAGCGAGACTAAAAAATAAGTAAAAGTATTTAGTATTTAGTAATTATTATTATTATATCACATATATTTATTTTATTTATGGCAAGACAATAACAAGTACCAAATTATTAATCCATCTAAATTTAACATTAACATATTTTAGAATTCAATTTCACCATCATTATGTGAAAATGTAGACCAAGATGTATCAAAAAATAATGTAATTGATTCAATTGACAGCCATGAAGATGGATTATTTGCTAATCAACTAGATCAACTTAATCAACTTGTGAATACTAATGAAGTAAATGTATGTTCTGTTTATTATTTTATTTTTATACCAAGTGTCCTATGAGATTTGTCCCAGCCAATAACTTTTGATTTATTATATATTTTTAAAATTTGATTTTTATAACATATATATATATACCTATATACAAATCACATTTTTCATTACTATAATTTTTTTTTTAGTAGGTAGATAGAATACTTAAAATAAAAATAAGTAAAATATTTCTTTTTATGTTAATTAAAATTTTGACATAACCAATTTCAGTCTTGATATATTATATACAATATAATCCTTATTTTACTTTCACCAATCAAGTTTATATATCAATTTTTCTTTTAACCTAAATGAAATCTTATCATTCCAGATACTTCAACTTTATATTTAAAATATTTATTTTGTTTTCACTCCACAAAATTGTGTTGCAATTTTTTTAATCTGCCATAAAAATCAATCCAATAAAAACTTTCTCTATTATTTCAGTAGTTATTTTATGATAATTAAATTATTAATGATTAATTAACCATAAATTTATTCAAATATTTGAGTTTATCAGTCATATTTTTTAAACTTTATTGTTATTTAAAGTATTTGTTTATATATATATTATAGAAACGTAGAAAAATAGAAATAAATTATTGGCAACAATCTTCTGACACAATTTCGCCAACACAAACTGAAAAACAGAGATGTCACTCTTTAGATCCAAGACCTTGTCCAGAGTGTGGACGTCAATATAGCAGTTTATCTAATTTACGACAACACATTGAGTTAATTCATAAACCTGGTTGTGTTGTATGCCCTTTGTGTGGTAAAACATTCAAAAATAAGCTTTATCTTCGACGTCATTTTATTAGTTTTCATGAAATGGTACCATCCAAAGTACAAAATACGTCTGACTCAAGTATACCATATGCTTCTAATCCGTTACACTATCAATCTGATCAAAATCAACAGAGAATACAAATCAAAGAACAGTCTAATAGTCAACAATTAAGTTCTACTTGTTTTGATCAAAGTATACATCCACGTTAATTATAACTAAAAAGCAAAGAAAACTTCGTAAGTTTTACTATTCTTATAATATAGCAAAAGTAAGTTCATATAAATTGATTACAAATTAATATAATTGCTTTCAAATTAAAGACTTCATTTTTTGGTACTATAAACCTACAACCAATATCTTTTTTATTTTTTTTTTTTTTTATGGCGGCTCAAACATGTTTAATAATTTTTGTATAAGGTTCTATAATTTTAATCATATTTTATATCTGTTAATTTTTATGTGTATTGCATTATTTTAATTTAATTTAGACATATTTATCAGTGCTCAAATTAAAGTCGCACAGATATATGGTCTATGAACATGGCAACTTTTATAAATGTAAATCGAACTTCATGTCTGTTAAAAGAATTATTTCGAAGTAAATAAATATTATGTAATAAGTAGGAATCCCCTTATGTATACATGTTGGGTATTATGAATAATATACCTGTATATTCTTTACTTTAGATAAATATTATGTAACTGGGTAGTGAAAATATACTATACACATAGTTGCTTATATTATACCAAAATATATTTGTGATGGAAGTTATTAAAAAAAAAAAAGTTTAATAAAAATGTATATTTATATTGAAATATTTGTATACAAAAAAAAAAGTGTATATTTTGCTCTTTTGTACATTGCACTCTATTTCAATTACTACTAAAAATTGTATATTATAATATCTAATGAAGAGTATCTAACTAGATCTTTATTATATATATAATATTTTGATTTTTTTAATAAAATGAAATAAATATTGGTGACCAATATTCTATTCAATAGTTGAATAACTAAAAGGTATAATGGTAAACTACTCTATAAATGGTGGAAAGTTTAATTTATCAATTGTTATGACTTATGATCAATATGTATCATAAATTTTAAATTATAGGTATATTTATATCAATGCTTTTAGTTTGTGGTTGCCAAAAACAGATTGTCACTATTTTTATCTTTATTTAAATGTAATGTAGTATAGACCATAATAGTGTTTTCTTTGATTTTGGTTATAAATTATAATAATAAATATTAATTAATAAAAATAATTTTAAATGCAAGTTTTATTAGACCTAATCATAATGAATTTGTATATGATCAAAGAAATTTTGTTAAAATTATTTTTTAAAACATGTAATCACATAAAATTAATAACTATATATCTGTTATTTTATATATTATGGCGTCGGAAAAAATATCCGGTAAAAATTATTTAAAAAAATAAAATATCCTAGTAATAAATACCCAAGGGAAAAATATCCAGTTGAAAAATTACCTGAGGAATAATAACTGCAATCAATCAATGTCTCAATCAATATAACATAATACTATTTGTACGAATCGCATATCTATCTATAATATATTATACTTATAATGGCAAATAGCTATAATATACCTGCATATAATCTAAAAATCTGTCAATTTATTACAGTATTTATAATCTAATAATTAGTAATTTCCAATTAAAACTAATAAGTAGGGAAGTGTCATATAATTATTGTTGTATATAGTTTATTAACTTTATATTTATATTCTATAACATAGTAGATTTTTTAACTGGATGTATTTCTCCTGGTTATTTTTTCATTAAACATATTTTCAACTAATTATTTTTTTCCGGATATTCTTCACCTAGATACTTTTTCCTGTATCCATTATATTATATTATCAAATTAAATATAATTATAAAATTTTATGCATAGTACATATGCCATGACATTAAATAATCTGATTATACTTTTTTTATGTATATTCATACTAAATTATAAGTAGGTACGCTATTTTATGATCTCTATTATAAGTATTTATAAATATTACAATTTCATATATTTAATAATGTGGAATTATAAAATATATATTGTTGTTATAAGAATTACATTTTTACATTTGTTTATAATTTATATATTATCATTCAAAACTTATCTTTATAAATTGTAAAGATAAAATTTTATATTATATTGTGTACACCTTGAAATTATTTTGAAATTAATGTTATTAACATTATAGTAAATTGTGAGCATTTATTTTATTTTATTGTTAATTTGTATTAGTAAAAATTTATACTTTTTTATTATTAAAACTAAGTATATTTAATTAATTTATGTTTAACTATTTTAGTTGTCATTTAATATGATATATATTAAAAATATTAAACAAATATTTTGAGTTTTATATTATGACAAGTATGTTACATATTAATTAATATGACTAAAATTATACTATATTGTATTAAACATTGTAAGTAAATACAAAAGCATATATAATATAAAATAATTAGATTTTATCACTATAAATGAAAAAATTAACTATTTTTGCAATAATAATTGAAAATTTATATCATTATTAGTCATTACTGTTGTAGTAAGATAAAATAATTATTCTTATTATAATGTATATTTTAAATCAACAAAATTACTAGTCAGGTCATGATATACTAACTTTTCACATTTAATATAGACAAAACATATTTATTGTGAAGGCATATTGAATTAGTAAGTTAATCTCACGTCTTAATCCACATTGACTAACCTATTTTGCCACGATGTAGGTGGTGGCGATTTAAACAAACATAAATTCTAAATTTTTACTAATTAAAATTTAATTGTGTAAACGTAGAAGTATATATAACTTATTTAATGATTTACTAAGAATTATCGTATGTATTATAAATAAATTGACATAAGATATGCAAGTAAAATGATAAAAAGAAACAAAATATGATTTTCTATTCAATTGTATTTTATTACATAGTTTTGTTTATTAGTATGGTTAAAATAATTAATATTATTTACCATATTTGAAAATAATATAATATAAAATATGTTAATATGCAAAGCAATAAAATATAATATATATATTTTTTTTTTTTTGATAAAATGTTAAATTAAAACTTGTTAATATAAAGATCAATTGATATTTTTAATATCTTATTATAAATTATTACAAGCAATATTATGAGATTAACCAATAAGTATAGGAACTAATATTAGCTTAAGTTAGCATAAGAAATAAAACTAAAATTACATGACTCAAGAGAATAACTTAAAATCTAATAATACATTTTAAGTAATTAAATTTATTATTAAATTATAAATATAATTACTATTTTTGTATTATATAAAATTTATCAAGTATTATTTAAATAAACATTTTTACTTAAAAAAAAAAAATAATAATAATAAATAAATTATATTAAAAATTAACACAAACACAGCAGGAAAATATTAAGTGCATATTTAATAATATGATATAGTAAAAAGTAATTAATCAATTTTAAACAATTTAACAACTAATGCAAAATAAAAATCTTATAAAATATAGATGAATTGACAATACTAAGTTAGGTTTTCCTAACACCCAATAATCGTTTAAAGAATTATTATTTTAATAAATACAATTTTATTTTTTTTTTACATACAAATTCTTAATAAGATAAATAAAAATATGTAGTTTTGTATTTGTGACTAATTTTTAATCTAAATATACATAAAAGTAATTTAATAACACATGTAAGAAAAATTAATACAATGTAATAAAATAAGAATTTGATCCAAACTAAATATGTCATAGATATAACAAATAATATATATATATATATATTAATGATGGCACAAAAAAATATTTCAGTTAAGGTTGTTAACTGACTTCAATATTAAATATTAGTCATGAATTAGTAAACAATAAATTAATAATTTTTAATATAATAGTTATTACACCTGTAATACTTTTAGACTTGTATTAATTATAAAATTAAAAAAAAAAAATTGTATACTTAATTTTTGTATGTATTGACGGCTCGTATGGCACAACATAATATTAATGCTAAAACTAAGCCAAAAAATTCAACTGAACCAATTGCCACTAATATTACAAGGAATATAATCATAAACTTCCGTGAAGTATATAATAATTTCTCAGTGCAACCCTGAAAATAAACAATTACTTTTTTATGTTAAATTGTAATATCTATACTTAAATGAATATTACATTAATAAAAATGTGTATTTAATATAATAATTATCAAGGCCGTAACTCAGAAAAATTTCGGGAAGGGCGGGGTCCAATTTTAAATTCTGAGTGAAGTGAAAGGTTATACCTATTGGTTTTACAATGTGTGATTTTTTTTTTTTTATTATTCTGAAGACACTTACTACCCAAAATAATGCTTCAATTTGCACGAAATCTATATGTTTCCGGTTGAAAAGTGGATATAGTTGGTACTTTATTTAGGTAATTTTTCAAATCTCTCAAAATTGACCCTATGCGGTAGAAAAAATGATGAAAAAACGACATTTTTCACGAAAACTGAAATTTCGATGAATTCGATTTCAATATTTCATAATGTTGAATTTAGAGACTTGAAAATTTTATTACATGTTCACATAGGTACTATATATATGTGTGTGTTAAAATTTTGGAATCGTTACGTTAATTTGTCTACAAAATATAAAACTGAATATTTCATAAAATTTTCGTTTTTATGTATATAATGTTTGATAAAATTGACAGTTTTGGGTTTTATGGTTTGAAAATTGTACTGAAGTATACTTACATATTACTTAACATGATATCAAAATATTAAAAAATCCCAAGAATCAATTTAAATAAATAAAACCAAATCCACAAAAATTTACTTTTATTTTAAGCAAATACGTATTTCGATAACAAAGTTACCATCATCAGTGCAAAACACCAACTGAAAGACACACAGTTGATGTTTTCACTGATAATGGTAACTTTGTTATCGAAATACGTATTTGCTTAAAATAAAAGTAAATTTTTGTGGATTTGGGTTTTTATTTATTTAAATATATTATCCACAAGTCAATACATAAACTATAAATAGTAAAAACAATATTTAAAGTATTTATACAGATTTTTCTTATTTTTATGACCAGAAATAATGCTCCGATATTTACGAATAGCATAGGTTTCAAGTAGAAAATTAGAAGTAGTTGGTACATTATTTAAGTCATTTTTTAAATTTTTCAAAATTGACCCTATGTGATAGAAAAAATGACAAAAAATGTCATTTTTCACAAAAACTGAAATTTCGATAAATTTGATTTCAATATTTCACGATAACTAGGGCAATTTGGAAGTTAAAGACTTAAAAATTATATTAGGTATTCACATAGGTACTATATATATTATATATACGAGGTAAAAAATTTTAACCGTTACATTAATAATTTTTCTACAAAATATTAGATTTTCTTTGTTAACATAAAATATAAGTATACTGAAATATAATTCCTTTTATTTTATAATATAACATTTAATAACAATAATATAACTACTATTAGGATAGTAAATTTTTATAAATTTATTTAATATTAAAAAATAGATTTTGGAAAAAATTTGTGGGACCCCCCCTTCTCGGTTATGGCCATGATATTTATTAAAAGATTATTATTAAATACCAACTTAACAGTTTAGACAAAAAGAGGAGTAATATGTGAACTACTTGTTACTAAAAATAGTTTAATTGTCATATATATAAATTAATAATACCTCTGAATAAATTAATTTAGAAATTGGTCCTGAAGCAACAGCATTTTGTGCTTCTAAACATAGTTTAGTATCATCTGAAGAGCAGCATGAAGCTGGAATTTTGTATGGTTGTTCTGGAGAACTTATTGCAAGTCCTAAACTTTCAGTTTGTGGATTATTATACTTACTCCCAGCCCAATCAGATGGACCAGATGCACCACAGCATTCAAGCTATAATATAATAAATATTAACAAAATAATATATAAATAATTATATTGTAATTTTAAATAAAATATTTTACAAAAATTCTTTCATAACATGAAAGAAAAATTAATTTAATTGAATAAAAAGTGAAATTGAATAAAATTAATTAATATCTACAATTATTCTCCCAATACAAAAATTTAATTTAAAATTAAAAAACTAATTTTTATAACATTAAACACTTACATTATGTTGCATAGCATCAAATGTTTCAGTTCGACCTAACATTGAACCATATTCTGATTGAACAGTAGTCTTAACAGTGTATCTAACAAGTTCTTCGAACTTATCACTATTTGCATACATCCATACAGCAGCTGATATTTGAGCCACAAGGACAGTAAGTAATAGACAGAAATACTATAAATAAAAATTTGATATTTATTATTAAATATTATTTTTTTTATATGAACAAATATTTTTTTACAAGAACAAGTGAACATTGAGATTCACTTATAGCAGCTGCACATCCAAGAAAACCAACGATCAAAAGTAATATTCCAACAAATAGAATTAAATATACGCCTGTATAATAACTAGCTTCATCTTGAACCATGCTTATTGAAAATGATGAATCAATTAACATCCATATTGCAAGCAACATTAACAACAAACCACATGACTGAAATTAAAATCAATTTATAATATAAAAATATTTTTTTTTTTTTATATATTAATTAAAATGAAAAAGTTTTATATAATTAGGAATTATGCCAGTTTTTAAAAATGAACAGTACCGATTCTTCTTTCAGTTCTCATAATTTATTCTAGGTAATACCAGTTTTTTCATAACTTAACAACGAAATAATGTAATAAATTACTTAAATTATGGGATAAATGTATAAACAAAAATATACAAAAATTATTTTACCGTCATAAAATCTATTCAATTTGATATTGTATATTTTAAAATTTAAATTACATATATTTCAACAATTTTTACTTTAATAAAAAAAAAAATTTACAAGTTGAAATACTATAACCTATTAGTTATATTAACATAATTTAAAATGTTACATTATAACGTTAGAAAACATTATAAATTAACTCTAAAATACCAAGTAGGTAAATATTATGAGTATATTTTTTTTAAATAAATAATATAATTCAGTTAAGCATAGATAAATAAATAGAAATTGATATAAGCCAAAATATTTTTTTTAAGTGATTTATCTGAATAGTTGGTAGACAACATAAATGTTGATTTCTTTAATGGAAAGTTATGAATACAGATAATATATTTTTCAATATTATGCATATGGTAGTAAATACTAAATTTCATCTTTCATTATACATAAAATATATTAATTTATAATATTCATGATAAAATATTTATTCTTATAATTATAATTCTTAGAATCATACACGGGAAAAGTTTAAAGTAAGACGTATTAGTTAGTAAGATATTTATGAAACTTACCAAATAAAGTATATTTAGAAGAGTAACAACATGTTTCATGAATGCATAACAACCCGTCAAAGCCATTATGATTATATTTGTTTACCAATAATGTAAATATACAAAAACAACAAAAAAGCTAAAATTTAAGTTTTCACAGTTTAAAACTTTCGCTTCCTTAAATGGACATGTCACTGTCACAGTCAAAATACACAAAACGACAAAATTTACTTAATTAAAACTGCACAGTGCACACATAGATAAAAGATAAAGATAGTTGCACTCATAGGTCTATGGTTGCACTTAATGAACAGTAAACACTGATTAGTGATAACTGATTAGTGATTACTGAACAATGAACAAAACTATTTTAATTATAATTATTAATTTGCTCTTTCCTAGTTTGCTACCATGATTTAAAGACACAAAATAGATAATAAATTAATAACTATAACATTAATATATAAATATATAATCATGGACCAAGGTGGATTTAATCCACCTCGTATATAATGTTTTATATCACAGTATTATTATTTATACTGTGGTTTTATGGTGTTGTATTTATAGTACAAACTACAAATGGATTTCTTGCCATACGGTGGTAGGGATAACATTTTTACTGTCCTGCCGTCACAGATATAGAATATAAATATTATATTCAATATCTGTGCCGGCCGTTTTCTAGTTCGTTCTCGTATTCTTATCTATCTCAATGGCAGGTATTATTTTCAATGGTAGCAGGATTCGGGACTTATTGCATTAAAAATGATCGAAATATGCATGCACATATGCAGTTAAAATGATAAAAATATTTATTTAAAAAAAATATATATATAAATATTATCATTGATTATAGATAGACTGTCTATAATCAATGATATTATATATAAAATGTTTATAAAATAATTACATATAATGATATAATGCCTAATAATTTACAATCTATAATTGGAATTTTTCATAATAATACATAAATAAATGTCAATAATCTAATATTACCAATAATATGTTTGAATTGTTTGATTATTAATCGATAAAGAAACTATCATATAATTTATTTTGGGAAATAATTTCAACATTATATCATATCAATATCAATCACAATATAGACCAACAATATTATGTTTGTAAAATAGAATAATAAGGCGAATGCCGAATATGCACTAAAATGTTAAAAAATCTTGAAATATGCATAACTAAATTTTGTATTTAAGTTCATTACATTATGAGTTCATGAAATGAATTTTCATCTTATCTATAATATTCTACTCGCATTATAAAAAAATATGCAACTACAAGAAGTCCCGAACCCTGGTTAGTAGATACCACTATAGTTTAATATCTCTGACACGGTTGTAGCACAGATTAGATTAAATAAAATGTATTTCAGCTTAAATTAAATTTAAATTATGTCAATTTTATTTAACATTAATACATTATTGTAAAATATTGTAATATAATCCATATAAATAATTTAAATATTGATTTTACTGAAATTTCAAATTAAATTTTAAGTCTTAAAATCGCTATAAAAAAACACTGAGAATAGAGATTTTCCTAATATTCTATATATCTGTGGCCTAAAAAAATAGAGTCGCAATTTTTACTGATAAGAGGTCGAGTGGAATCACCTTATCTTCTCTACATCGTGGTCATCACTTTTTCGAGTTTCGTAACCGTAGTATCTGCAACCGTGATATCTGATAATAAAACATATTTAATCTGTGGTTATGCCGTTCAAACTTTCAGAGTGTACAACCTAACTTCCCAAGTCCCAAATATTCATTGATCAGTTATTGTTGGCAGAACATTTGTTTCATAATTTGTTTTGTAATATTGATTGCAGCACTGTAAGTTTCAATTTTCATTTGTGAATCGTGATAAGTAACAATTTAATGATGACAATAACAACCTTGGGTCATTTCCAAATCTTGTATTAATAGTAATTTATAATTCTAGAAATAAAATAAACGTAAGTATTTTAATAGATCGCTAAAACGAAAGATTGCGTAAAATATTAAAATGAACTATTGGAGTTGACAGTCTAATTTTTGTGGTCGTTCTATTGTCTGTTGTGTTTTGATTATTCATCAATTCTTGAATAAAATTTGATAAACAATGTCTACGCCAGCTAGAAGAAGATTGATGAGAGACTTCAAAAGGTAAATTAATTAATTTGTATGTTGGTGAATCGACAAAAATATTGGTACTTTGGTAGTTGTCAAAAGTGTTATAAAAATGATGATATTAGATTGCAGGAAGATCCACCAACTGGTGTTAGCGGAGCACCTACAGACAATAATATTATGATTTGGAATGCTGTTATATTTGGGTACCTAATGCTTTACACGTATTTTAAAGTAACTATTTTTTAATTCAAATTTTTCTAGGCCACATGATACACCATTTGAAGATGGAACATTTAAATTGACTATTGAATTCACTGAAGAATATCCAAATAAAGCACCAACAGTTCGATTTGTATCAAAAATGTTTCATCCTAATGTATATGCTGATGGTGGTATATGTCTAGATATTTTACAAAATAGATGGAGTCCTACTTATGATGTATCTGCCATATTAACTTCAATTCAAGTAAATAATGTGACCTTAATTTATTAGTTATTAATAATAAAACTAATTATAATATATAGGTACTGTATTATACTAGTTTTCTTATATATATCTTAATTAACTTTTTAAGTTTCCATTAGTAATTTTATTTTATGTTGTATTTCTAATGTGATTTGTTAACATCATTTCAATTGTTATATTTAAAATATAACATTAATTTTTTTAAATTTTTTTATTATCTTTTATTATTTAATAAATTTTAGTATTTTAACTACACTTCTGTGCATAATTTATTAATGTAATAAATTGCTTATTATTTAATATTATTACTCATACAGTACTCCAGTTGTAGAGGAATGTAGTAAAACAATTAAAGTACTCAATATCCAATTTTAATGGTCAATGTAGACATTGATTATTAAGTTAATCTATGGCACCATCTCGCGATGCGAGGTTTAGGTTATACAAAACCCCAACTATCCGTACCAGTATCAGGTTTATACAAATAGCAAATAGGTATTAGGTTGGTATTGTTTAGTCTCTTGTAGTGTAATTGTGGTTTTCATATCCTCATAAAATGTGCCACGAAGGGGCAATTGAGAAAGTGAGTAAAGTCAGTTGATAAGGCTAGCTATCCCTTGTATTTAAAATCTATAACCTAATTAGTTTTAAAATATATTTCCTATTTTGTCCAAAATGTTTGGTCATTGTGTACAATTTTCCTACTTTGCCTGTGACATATATATGTATATATTTCAACATACATTTTCTAAATTACAAAACATTTAGTTCTTAGAATGGATACATTTTTTTTTCTTTTTAATTGTACAATTATATTTATTTATATATAACTACTCATAGACTGTTAAGATTACAAACTTAAATGTCTTAATTGGTACTTTTTATAGTTATTTTTTAATACAATATGTTGTATAAGTAAAATATATTATAAATGTATTTATTTTAGATTCTGAGTGAAGCGAAGAATGTATTGGTTTTACAATAATGTGTCTTTTTTTTTTTTTTTTTGTTCTTTATATCTGAAGACACTTATTCTACCCAAAATAATATTACGATTTTCATGAATAGCATATGTTTCTGGTTGGAAAATGGATGCAGTTGGTACTTTATTTAGGTCATTTTTAGAATTTCTGAAAATTGACCCTATGCGATAGGAAAAACAACGAAAAAATGATAAAAAAAAAAAAACAGTATTTATTCAACTGAAATTTTGACGAATTCGATTTTAATATTTCACGATAACTCAGGCAATTTTGAAGATAGAGACGTGAAATTTTTTAGGGTGTTCATATGTTATATAATTTTGTAACCATTACATTAATTTTTTTTACTAAATATAGGACTGAATATTTCGTAAAATTCTAGTTTTTATGTATATAATGTTTGATAAAATGGGCAATTTTTGCTATTTAGGTCTAAAAATTTTACTGATATATATGTACATATTACTTAACATCATATCAAAATATTAGAAAAATCTCTAGTCTCAATTTTTTTTTATAGCTTTTTTAAGTTGAAATTTGAGTAATATCAATATTTAAATTATTTATATGGATTATTCTTATTATATTACAATATTTTACAATAAAATTGACAAATATTTTTTAAAAATTTTGAAAATTTAATTTAAGCTGAAATACATTTTACTTAACTCAGTTCCAATTAATTGTGAATTATTACATTTATGGTTATTTTTTTTATAGCTGTTTAATGTATCAAAAATGTTATAAAATACTAATAAAATTTTCAGCTTAATGTGTTTAAATCAAAATTTGCATGCAATATAACTGTAAGAATATAATAAAAATTAAATATATTATATATTTTAAATTTAACTAATAAATTCAACAGTTTTTTTAAAAAATTCTCAATATTTCACTTATGGAAAATGAATAACTACTAAGAAATTGCATAAATAACAAAATTCTAGGATACTTAATAGACAATTTTGATTTTATTGATTTTCCTCTACGAATGAAGTATAAATTATAAACTTGAAAATTTATTTGAGTACCTACTCCCATATATATTTTTCATGCATTACACAGTTTGTGTACAGTTACTTTTATTTTTAGTATTAATTTTAATAAATGTCAATATTTTATTCACTAATTTCTAATCAGTACCTATATCTGACTGAACTTCACTCAGAATTGTTTTTTTCAATTGTAATGATTTATTATTGCATTCAAATTTTAATCAGAATACATTATCCAATACCATCACAATCGTCCTTTCCACAGGTGTATCCAATTTTATTTTATTATTTGGAATTCAATAAATTACCTTGACCTACAAATCAAATTATGAATAATTAAGCAATAAAACTATTTAAGTGTTTTAATGTGTATAGTTTGTTTTTATAATTATATGAATTACTAAAGTTCAATTTATAAATTATATATTATACATTACAGGTTACATATTCCTTCTTTTTCTTCTTCTTATGTGCCTTCACAACTCTGAAAGAGTTGGTTGCCACCGTCATTGATCTCCAATAATTACGATCCTGTATCCTTTCCTTCCAATCTGTTACTTC
>JAIUCT010000007.1:25254460-25292933 GCA_021307375.1 Tetraneura akinire | reverse complement strand
TATATATATATATATATATATATATATATATATATATATATATATAATATTAAAAGAAAACTATTAAATGTGTTTGGTAAATTTATTAGAAAATGAGACATGTTTTAATAAGTTTGTAAAATATATATACTAATTGCTCAGTATATTCTTAATTGCTGATGCTATGTCTAGTCTTGTTACAAAGCTTTATTTATCTCTTAATAGAATAACTATAACTATTCACTCAAATAATTTTGTTTATAATTTTATTTTCTAATTAAAAATTTGTCTATCAATGAGAATCAAGTTACATATTATTAATAATTATTAATTATATTCCTAAGATTATGTTAATTTTATAACTTGTTTGGGTATTATTAAAACAATGAAATATATTTTATATTCACTATAATAATGGCTACCATCTTGCTATAATAATTAAGTATCTTATGAAATTGTATATTTTAATTAATATCATAAAGGTTTTTCATTCTATCTACAATTATCAAAACATTTTATAAATACAAATATATTTTATAATCTTCAAGTACAAGTATAATTTTGAATTAAGAATTTAATTTAGTTGGATACGATTAAGTTGATCGCTACATTTGTAAATTGTTTATTTTCGATTTACATAAGTAATTTTTTATAAATTGTTTACTCATAAGTACACATATCAATAATTACGTTTCGACCTATCATTTTTAATTAAATTTGAACATATTAAATATACCATGTTTTTTTATATAGGTACTAGTACTACACATTAAAAACTTACAGAATATATAATTAAATATTAAGTATTTAAAATATATTTTTAATTTATTTAAATTATTATTTAACAATTCTTTATGTATAATTTATATTTACATTCCACAACTAGTAGAAACTACTTACTATTAAAATTTAACTAAACTAGTAGTAATACTTATCTCTTTTAATAACCTATTCTACAATTGGCTCACCAAGGAAAACTAATCGATTGGCAAATTATCTAGACTGTATAATTTTAGAAATGACAACATTTAAATACATTTACTTATATTTAATGTATACAGGTTCCCCATTTGAATGGGTAGTTGTATCCTAAACATAATCTGTTTTAAAAGCTTGTTAAATTTGTGTAAACGTATTTTTCTCCACGTATAATTTCTCAAATCTTGTCCATTAAATTGATATTATATGTGGAATATAATTGTATACTCATAATTATTGCCTTACAATAATACATTTTAATTATATTGGTGAATTCTAACTAAATACTTCACAAATTGCCACAAGACGTAAGCTTAGATAAATAAAATAAAAATATTCAAACTTCAATTTACGAGTATAATGTAACTACTTACCTACCTAATTTTTTTCTTTCCATAATTTTATTATAATAAAAATAAAAAAAATCCAGATTGATACAGCTATCGAGAAGAATAGAAGATAATGATAAATGACTAGTATTATATTATGATTATTAAGATTTAAAATTTGAATGAAATGGTAAATCAAAAACAATTTTTTATTTATTTAAACGGGCGCTGTCCAATTACAAAATCGGATGTACGTCATTTGATCGCATGACATATTGGTCGCAAGTTTTTCTTCTTTTTGCAATGTTTTAATAAAATGCCAAAAAAAGTCAAATTAAAATCATTATGCCATCCTTCAACCTCGTTATTTGTTCTTAGTAAATTATCAATCATTAAACTTATTTTAAGAGATCATTTTTTCATTATAACTACGTAAAGATGTGGAAAATTATAGTTTATTAGTTTATATTTAATAATTTATATAATATTGTTTAATTTATCAGTATTCGTTGTACCGTTTATTGTAACAATATACTACATTTGTACCAGCTTCGGTATTTCCTATGTCCAATCCAACGGGCGACAATTTTAATTAAAATTATAAAAATGTACACCATTTAAATAAAGACTCAATATGAATAAATAAATAAACTTGCGACCAAATGAC
Organism: Tetraneura akinire; assembly: GCA_021307375.1. Classification (NCBI taxonomy): domain Eukaryota; kingdom Metazoa; phylum Arthropoda; class Insecta; order Hemiptera; family Aphididae; genus Tetraneura; species Tetraneura akinire. Next base: position 25,290,980 of record JAIUCT010000007.1, on the reverse strand, counting down.
TGTATACCACAAAATCAGATTAATTAATTAAACAATTGTTTGAAGTAGATATAACATATAGGTACGTATATTATACCTAATATAAACATATATACATACAAATTTTTGAGCGAAGATTTTTTTCTTTTTTTTTATTCTATAGACACTTTTACTAGGTACCCGAAATAATGCTCCGATTTTCACGAATAGCATATGTTTCCGGTTGGAAAGTGGATGTAGTTGGTACTTTATTTAGGTCATTTTTCGAATTTCTCAAAATTGACCCTAAGCGGATAAAGAACGACGATTAAACGTCATTTTTCACGAAAACTGAAATTTAAACATATTCGATTTCAATATTTAACAATAACTCTAACTTTAACGATAAGTTAGAAACTTCAACATTTTATTGAGTGTTCACACGCATAGCCGTGCTAAGGGGGGGCAAATGCTCTAGGGCGCCAAAGATACTGAAAATTTTAGGGGCGCCAAAAATATAGATGATATATTTAATTTTTAATTTTAGAATCTGAGCGAAGCGAAGAATGTATTGGTTTTACAATGATGTGTGTCTTTTTTTTTAATACCCAAAATAATGATCCGATTTTCACGAATAACATATGTTTTCGGTTGGAAAGTGCCAAAGTGTGGATGTAGTTGGTACTTTATTTAGGTCATTTTTCAAAATTGACACTAAGTTATAGAAAAAACAACGAAAAACGACATTTTTCACGAAAACTGAAATTTCGACGAATCCGATTTTAATATTTCACGATAACTCAGGCAATTTTGAAGTTAAAGATTTGAAATTTTTTTTTGTGTTTATATATAGCTACTATATTACTCGTATGTGGTAAAATTTTGGAACCGTTACGTTAATTTTACTACAAAATATAGGACTTTGAATATTTCGTAAAATTATCGTTTTTATGTATATGTATGTTTAATAAAATTGGCAATTTTTGGTACTAATAGGTCTTAAAATTATACTGAAGTATATATGTATATTACTTAATATCATATCAAAATATTAGAAAAACCTCTAGTCACAATTTTTTTTTTATTGCTGTTTTAAGTTGATATTTTTAGTTCAAACGAATCCATACGAATATTCTTCTTATTATTTCTCAATACTTTTCTCAATAAAAATTAATAGAAAATTTTTGAAAATTTCATTGAAGTATATCTTAACGTTTTTCGTAATATTAAGAAATTCTCATCACTCAAAGTTTCGTTTCTAAGCGGTAGAAACGACCAAAAAATGAAAAAATTATTTATAAAAAAGCCGAGCTGATACAGTGATATTCCTATACATATCGGAACCATATGGGTACACATATATATATACTATATTATAGTACATTAATAACACCCTATAAAATTTTCTAGACAATAACTTTAAAATTGCCCAATTTATCGTTAAATATTGAAATCGAATTCATCGAAATTTCAGTTTTCGTGAAAAATACCTAACCTAACCGTTTTTTCTACCGCATAGGGTCATTTTGAAAAATTTAAAAAACGACATAAATAAGGTACCAACTACAAACAATTTACTACTGAAAACCTATACTATTCCTAAAGAGGTATCGGAGCATTATTTCTAGTTGAAAAAATATCTTCATACATAGCATTATTTCTGGTTGAAAAAATGTCTTCATACATAAAAATAAGAAAAATCCAATAAATACTTTAAAATTGAGACAATATTATAATATTTTGAAACGATATTAAGTAATATGTAAGTATACTACAGTAAAATTTTCAGACCTAAATGCCCAAAAATGCCAATCTTATCAAACGTTATATACATAAAAACGAGAATTTTTCGAAATATTCAAGGTCCTATAATTTGTAGAAAAATTAACTAAACAGTTCCAAAAATTTACCAAATATAAATAGTAGCTATCTGAACACCGAAAAAACTTTTTGAGTCTCTATCTTCAAAATTGCAGTTATATTGAAGTATTGAAATCGAATTCGTCAAAATTTCAGTTTACGTGAAGAATGCCGTTTTTTCGTCATTTTTTGGTAGTTTTTTCTACCACTTCGAATATTGAGTGATGAGAATTTCTTAATATTTCGGAAATACGTTAAGATATATATCAGTATGTTTCAATAAAATTTCAAAAAGTTTCTTATTTAAGAATATTCGTATGGATTCGTTTGACATAAAATTATCAACTTAAAACAGCTATAAAAAAAATTAAGACTAGAGATTTTTCTAATATTTTGATATGATGTTATGTAATATCAATATGTATATATACTTGAATACTTCAGTAAAATTGTCAGACTTTAAATATCAAACATTATATACATAAAAACAAGAATTTTACGAAATATTCAAAGTCCTATATTTTGTAGAAAATTATCGTAACAATTCCAAAATTTTACCGCATATATATATAGTAGCTATATGAACACCAAAAAAAATTTCAACTCTCTAACTTCAAAATTGCCTGAGTAATCATGAAATATTGAAATCGAATTCGTCGACATTTCAGTTTTCGAGAAAATGCCGTTTATATTATAATTATATAGGTAAAGATTTGTTTTCAATAGGGGCGCCAAAATATAATTGCCCAATGGCGTTAATGAAGGTTAGCACTGCACTGTTCACACGGGTACTATATATTATATGTGGTAAAATTTTGGAACCGTTAAGTTAATTTTTCTACAAAATATAGGACTTTGTAGTTTGTATATTTCGTAAAATTATGATAAACCATTGCATTCGACGAACGATTCTGAGCGAAGTTCAGTCAGATAATGAAGGAATTGATCAATATTTTGATATTTTTTATGAAATATTTAAAACGCAAAATTTTATCACACATACAGGAACCATATAGGTTATAGGTACCACAGCACAGATGTATATAATAAATAATAATATTATCTATATCTGTGATAGGTACACATATAGTACATAAATACTATAAAATTTTCTAGTCTCCAACTTCAAAATTGTCCGTTATACGCTTTGCTATATCATTTTTCTACCGCTTAGGGTCAATTTTGAGAAATTCGAAAATGACCTATATAAATTACCAACTACATCCACTTTTCAACTGGAATCATATGCTATTCGTGAAAATCGGAGCATTATTTAGGATAGTAAAAGTGTCTTCAGACAAAAAAAATATATACCTAATATTATAATTGAATATAATTGGACCACCACACACAGTTCAAAATATGGAAATTCGAGTATTTAGAAGAAAAAAATTATAATTACATTTTATTTTATTATTATTCTTATTTAATTATTATATAGTTAATAATAAGCCTATAATTAGTTAATGGGCGTGCATGGTAAATAATTTTAGCTTTTACACTACATATTACATAATATTTTAATATTATAGTGGTGTAATATTGATAGTTTCGCCGCGGCAGCACACGTAGTGCGAAATATTTCATTTTACTATGATCGTAGTACTATTATATATCAACACGCTACGTCATAATGGACATAATGTTTGATAGGAAACGAATTGATGAATTTATGAAGGTTCATGAAACAATAAAATACGCTCTCGATTTGGGTCCTAAGTCCTAACGACACCCGTATTAGCCGAGCAATGTGAGGTCGCCGCGTACTTGCGTCGTAAGAAAATTAGAAAAGTAGTAATAGGGCATCCTATGATCTATTGCTTGCGTTCTCGTTTATGTAGGTATAACCATAGACCTATTAACTAAATGGACTGCGCCTTCCTCGCCCCCCATCATTTATAAAAATCAGACTAAGTAATTTTGCAAAAAAAGGTATTATGGAAGAAAAAAAGAGTAAATTTGTTATTTCTTCCATGAATTTTATGTTAATATTGTGATTTTTACAATTTGATAAGAAATATAATCAAGAATCAGCATAAGAATAAATTATACGCGCATGCGTATTACATCTTTGGAACGTCGGGAATAGTTCCTGCAACGATCCATTCGTTAAAATGTAGACTATTATCACATAAAATCATGGAATAAATAATTTATAATAATTTTTCTTCCAGAATACCTTTTTTTGCTTATCAGCAAAAAGTCTGAGTAAATTTTTCTATAAGCGCAGTCCATTTAGTTAATAGGTCTATGGGTATAACCATCAACCACAGAGAAATTTCATACTCTGTGGTATAACGTCCTCTTAATAAATAGCTGCTTCCAATGCCCTTAACACAGATTATCTATGGCGATTCCGTGATAATAAAAATAATTGATAACAGTTAAAAAGTTGTCAACAAAATTGCTGAAAAAAAGAACCAGAAACATTGTTTTGTTGGCAACATAAATGCTGCCAATTATTGAAAACATATTTTACAAAATTTGTTATCAACATTGTGGAAATTGCGTTTTCCACAATGTTGCTTTGGTCTGGATCATGCGTTTCGTTTACTAGATAGAAAACTATAGGAGACAATTAAGCATCACATTTTACTCCAGATGTTTTGAGAACATGTCAAGAAAATGACATAGCCTGTTTGTTTTTCACCTAATTCTACTCATCTTTGTCAACCTCTAGATGTCTGTTTTTTTTAGACCTTTTAAAGAGTCATGGAAAAATATTTATAAATTTAAAATGACACATAAAACAATACATGTGTTCAAATTAAAAAAAAACTGGTTTTAATGCAACTGGGATTGTGCTATTTAATCCAGATAATGTTTTAAGAAGATTACCAGATTACATTGACAATCATGTTGAAGAAGTTAATGATAACATGATACAATTTTTGAAAGAACAAAGGTTTTCAAATTCTGCCCAGGTTGTACGCAGAAGAACGCGTAGCACCTGGAGTAAGTGTGACTGCTAATGATAGTGATGAAAAAAATAATATTCATAATCATAGGCGCAACTAGAGCCTAAATATTGGGGGTGCTGAAATTATGTAACACAAAAAAACCACCAAATGCTATTTACCAATTATTTATAAATTACTATAACAATTCTAAAATTAAACATATTCTATTATCCTAATAAGTAGACATTTACATTTAATATTTTTTCTAGGTTTCATGCAGTATTATCAATTTATTATATTCATAGATTACAATATTATAAGACATTTGAACAAAATAGTTCTAAATAAAACTTTAAAACTTAAAATTGACGGTATTTTAATGTAATTATTATAGTTAGACCTAAAGGAAACAAGGGGTGCTAAAGACCCTCTTACGCCCTCCTAGTTGCGCCACTGTTCATAATCCAGATTCTAGTGTAGCACCTGGAGTAAGTGACTGCTAAGGATAATGAAGAAACTAATAATATTCATAATCCAGATCCTATAAATATAGGAATCTATTTATTGGTTACAGTGGAATCAGACATCAATGTACTGTATATAAATATGCCGTTTTAGTTACAAAAAAAAATTGGTCAACATGAACTAGAAGTTAACGGGTAGAAGTCTATGGATACTAACCATTCAACATTTAAATTAATTGATAATGATATGTGCAAGAAGCTTAGTTAAATTACCAAGAAGACTGAACAAATTTTTTTTGTTATATGAATATTGTAATTTTATAATTAGGTACTTAATGTGAGACTAGTCAAGAAGACTGAAAAACTTATGTTGTTATGATCTTTATTATTTTGTTTTATGAGTTAAATTAATTTTAATACTTTTTTATTAAGTAAGACTACTAAGTAAGTAACTCATGACTTTAAAGTTCAAAAGATACAATTATTCAATATAGATTAAAAAAAAAGTACAATTGTCTGTTTATTAAGAAAGCATATTTGATTAGTAGCTATTTTTTTTTATCTGATCAATTTAACCCCAAAACTTAAAACATAAATATCTCTAAAACTACTGAACCGATTTTAATATGGGTTGAGATTGATCACTTTGGTGAATAAATACATGTTTATATGAATTTTTAGGAGGGGCATCAAAGACGCCCCAAATAAGGTGCGAGATTGATTATTTAAATTAATTAAAAATAGAGTAAAAATAGACTATAAATAATTGTTTGATAAAAAATGTGTACTGTATTAGTTTAATCGAAAATAAATTAAAATTATGATTAAAGTGACCCTTTAATGGTATATTGAGCATTAATATTCATTTTGTTCCTGGTTCACTTGATGACCAATATTAACTTGTAATTCTTCATGGTGTCTCTCTTTTTTCAAAAGTTCTATCTTCATTGTATCAGGACCATCTTCGGCTTTTATTATCTTTAAATTGTATGTATTAGCCTAAAATAAAATAGTTAATTTTTATTAATTTTTTTTTTTTAAAGCAAAGGAAGGGATACTCCTGCCGCAGGGGGGATATAGGTGTGCAAATCAGTGTTTAATTTTAATTAAAATTTGAATGCAATGATAAACCATTGCATTCGAAAAACAATCTGAGCGAAATTCAGTCAGGTATTGATTAAAATTTTGACATTTTTTATTAAATATTTAAAACACAAAATTTTATCAGACAATATATAGGAACCATTTAGGTACACATATAGTACATGAATGAACACCCTATAAAACTTTCAAAGTTCTAAGTTCAATATAAATGCTCATAAAATCCCTTGTCACTTAAATGCCCATATCATAAAAGTTTTTATCAATTTTATTAATCATTATTGTAAAATATTGAACTATAATAGGAAAAATCCATAAAAATACTTCTTAAAATTAAAAATTCTACTTTAAACACCTACAAAAAAAAATTAAAAAAATTGAGCCTTGAGATTGAGATAGAAATACATTTTACAGGTACATACACGTTAAACATTTATTGATGATTTGTATATATATATATATATACATTTATATTATACTAGCTGAATTACCCGTTGTTGCCGGGTTTAAGTATAATGATGTATATAACCTGGCTAGTTTTTCAAAATTGTATCTACAAAACTTCTTTGTACACAATAAAATATAGTCTATATATTCATATTACTTTTATAGTATGTTTTTGAATCGTTTTACATATTATTATAATTCTTAGTATATGTTATTATTATTTATTACATTATAAAATATAACTGAGAAAACTGTTTTTCACAGTATCAAAATAATTACTACCAACTCGAGAGAGTGACCCGTGTACGCGCACATTTGGGTTGAGTTCTAATACTAAGATTCCAGCTTGGCAGTATTTTCTATTTTTACTAAAAAAGTTAATAGACATTGTTTATGTTTTACTGAGTATATATACTTTTTTGTTAGTTTTTGTTTTTATTACTTTTTTGTTTATAGATGGTTGTTATTAGTTTCAGTATTATTATTTTGGTTGCTATTAGTTTCAATAATAATTATATGAGCACTATGGTTACTATTATAATTTATAATCATGATGAGTAAAATTCGTCAAATTCATCATTTTTACTGTCGCATAGGGACAATTTTGAGAAATTCTATTTGAAATAAAGTACAAAGTACATCCGATTTGCAACTGAAAACATATGCTATTCCAGAAAATCAGAGAATTATTTCGGGTAGTAAAAGTGTCTTTAGACATTAAAAAAAACCACACATCATTGTAATACCAATACATTCTTCGCTTCGCTCAAAATCTAAAAAATCATAAGTAATATCAATCTATTTAATATACCATCATTAAAGTAGATAAAAAATATCTAGAAACTTCTTCTTTCTCTAATCCTCCAGCTAATTCCTGAAATGATTTCTGTTCTCCTTTAGCATTAAAGCAGCCTAATAACCGTGTTCCATATTCATGTATATCAAATTCTGAACTTTTTTCTTCTTCTTCTAAAATTGGACGGAGTTTATCATGCCAAGCTTGAACTCTTTTTCGCATTTCTAATTGTTCATTCATCTAAAATGTCAGATAAAATAAAATAAAAAATTATATTAATATAATAGATTTCAATTGTACACTTAACAATATCAATTTGATTTTGTTCATGTTTCTCTAAATCTAAAGCATTTCTCTGATATGTTTCAAAATTATCTTCTTGCGGTACTTCTATCATTTCTTCATCATCAATATTTTCAAAACTATAATCGAAAGAATTGTCATGCATTGGACTATCAAACCCCTTGAATCCAATTTCTTCTATACATTTAAAAAAAATTTAAATAACTTATTGTATATTTTATTTTAATAACTTTATTATTAATTTTTAATAAACATACCACCATTTTTCAACCTTTCTTCCATTTGTTTTTGATCGTATTCTATGACAGATAATAACACATTACTACATTATAATAGAAATTTTTTTTTTTTAATTAAAGACTAACATACTTACCATCATTATATAAGTTATTGTTTTTATCTGAAAAACAAATACAATTAAGAGGTTTTAATAATATAATTTTAAGTAAAAGTGTTGTAAATATTACTTGTTTGTTTTTTTTTCACTTTATTAATTTCATGTTTTTGAAGCTCCAATGCGGTACCGACTAGTTCTCTAAAAGCTGGATCCACAAATATACCAGATTTTAATTTCATTATTTGATTACAATATTCTCCAATTGTATAACTTGGTAACCACACTCCATTGTCCTAGAATTATTGCACTATATTGTTATAATATGAGAGAAGTACATTATAATATTTTTTAATTATGGAACTATAAACCAGTCTTATAGTTCCTAATTAAAAATTTTGTTTTACAGCTTTATTAGTATATGAAGTGGCATATTTTGAACAAAATTCTAAGGGGTCCAAAATTTTTTCCTATATATTACTCATAAAATTATAAATTTACTAAATAAGAATAACAAAATTAATATAATATAAAAAAAACAAGCCGACTCCTGCCGCATGGGATACAGGTGTGCAAATCATAGTATTTTATTTTAATTAGAATTTGAATTCAATGATAAACCATTGCATTGGAAAAACAATTCTGAGTGAAGTTCAGTCAAATAATGAAGGAATAGATTAAAATTTTGACATTTTTTTCTGAAATATTTAAAACGTAAAATTTTATCACACATAGGAACCATATAGGTACATATACTTGTATAGTAAAAAAATTAAACACCCAATAAAATTTCCTAGTCTCTTACATCAAAATGTGTTATTGTCCAATATTGAAATCAAATTCGTCGAAATTTCAGTTTTCTCGAAAAATGCTATTTTTTCGTTGTTTCTTCTACCACATAGGGTCAATTTTGAAAAATTGCAAAAATGACCTAAGAAAAGTACCAACTACATCCAATTTCCTATTGAAAACCTATATTATTCATAAATATCAGAGCATTATTTCTGGTCGAAAAAATCTCTTCATACATAAAAATAAGAAAAATCCGTAATACTTTAAATATTGATTTCACTGAAATTTCAATTTTAACCACCTATAAAAAAAAAAATTGAGCCTTGGGATTTTTCTAATATTTCATATCATGTTAAGTAATATGTAAGTATACTTCAGTAAAATTTTCAGACCTAAATGCCCAAAATTTCTAATTTTATCAAACATAAAAACGAGAATTCTACGAAATATTCAAAGCCCTATATTTTGTAGAAAAAATAAAGTAACGGTTCTAAAATTTTACCACATATATAGTACCATTGATTCAATTAATCAATGATGGCACCTGTGTGAACACCCAATAAAATTTTCTCGTCTCGAACTTCAAAATTGCACGAGTTATTGTTAAATATTGAAATGGAATTCATTGAAATTTCAGTATTCGTGTAAAATGCCGTTTTTTCGTTATTTTTTTTTATTGTTTTTTTCAATTTTGAGAAATTCGAAAAGTGGCCTAAATAAAATACCAACTACATTCACTTTCCAACCAGAAAAACATGCTATTCGTGAAAATCGCAGTATTATTTTCGAGTAATACAGATTGTAGTAAAAACAAAAAATAAATAAATAATCACACATCATTGTAAAACCAATACATTTTTCGATTTGCTCAGAATCTAAAATAAGGATCACCACCATGGTTGTGGGGGGGGGGCGTTACATTCTCAAAAGCTACCGAGGTGTTAAGCACTGCAGCCAAGCATTGACAGGAGATGGGCAACCTCCGCTGCAAAATATAGCCTACTGCCTCAACTACTACCATCCCCCCTACTAGGTATGGCAGAAACCTAAAGTACCAAATATAAATTCTGCCTAATAGGCGTCCGAACTAGACCTTTGGGCCTCTCCTGGACATTCTGCGCCATACGATAATAATTTAGAAAATCTTAAATAATTTATTATTTTCACCAATTTATCATATTAACAGTAACATACAATATTTATATAAATACTTCTTTTTGAAAACAAAAATCACTTTACTAGTTATAAAAGTTAAATATAAAGAAATTACATACCTAATTATCAGAGATTTTTTTTATATTAAATGTATTTTAATGTTACATTACCTTTTATTAATAAATTTAGAAAGCAATGTATTTATTAAAAAAATTAATATATTTAGAATAAAACTTACCTGTACTTCCTCTTGCTTTTTAGATTTTTTTTTTTTTTCTATAGGTTTGTCCACATAAATATTATCTGCAGGACTTAAAACTAAAGCCCATGGATCATCTCCATTATTTAAAGGTATCTGACTAACGTTCAATATATTTTGTGGCCTGTAAAATAACAGGACCATATGAGTGCAAGTTATCTAATTAATAATAGTTATTTTTAAATATATATTTACTCTGGTAACTCTGCATTAGGAACACGAATTTCATCATTAATAGTCTGATCAAAAATTATTGGGTCTGGTGTACTTGGAAGTATATTATTTGAATCATCTGTTTCATCAATATCCATTATATTGATTGGCATCTAAATATTAAGTAATAGAATATAAAATATTAATATACTTATTGCAATATTATTTATAAAATATACCGGGTCAGAGCTTTTTTGATATATGAAAGACATATTTTGAGTATCATTAGTAGAACAATCAAATTCTTCGTTTACAGCAAAATCACGATTTAAAGGACAATTCAACCTTAAAAAATTTAAATTAATTAATTATATGAATTAAAATCACTTTTCACTATATAACATTCTTACATAAAGTCATATTTTTTTCCAATATTTTCTCCATTTCCAACAAAAATATAGGGCAATATTTGACTATATTTATTATTTACTTTAATATTAGCATTGAGCACAATTTTTGGAACGCATGACTTTTTACCCAAAATTATTTTTTTGCAGTCAAACATTATTACTTGAAAATACAAATAAAATTAATAAAATAAATGAAAATATAATATAAGGTTAATTTTATAATTAATTATATTATATTTTAGAATTGTTATTATACCTTGTTCACATGTCATAAATATAAAAATGAGCAAAATCTATAGGTGTAGATAACCCCCCCCCCATCCAAATTTTGAAAAAATAAAATGATTATGCAATTTAAACCAAATTTTCTATATCAAGTCTGCATAATGAGAAGCATATATATATATATTACCGTTAGAGTATAAAATGGTATTATTTCATGAAATACCTAGGTATTTTATACAATAACAAAAATAAAACGATAAACCATGTAATTTTTAATTTATATTAAATTCCCCGATATTGTTTAGTTATATCATATACATTGAAAATTGTTAAAATAAAATGAGTATTTCCTGTATGTAATTAACTAATTTGTGTTGTGCCGTATAGATTATCATGAGTGGTATGATTAAAAATTAAAAATAAATTTATATGACATTCTGATATTTATATGACACACGGCGATAGTTACTAGTAAGTAGTTAATTAGTTCATTTCATTGTGTAATGGCAGTTTTATTTTATTACATTAAGTATTTTTTATTAATATGGATGAAGAAATTATTATGAAAGAAAAGTTGTATGACAATATTATAAGTCGTGAATGCAAATCTAATAGTTCAATATTAACCGCGGAAAAATATTTAAATTTATTATTAGATGTAAAAAATATGAAAATTAAGAAAACAAAACCACGAGATTATTGGCTTGCAAAACATTACGATTTAATATTAATAAATGGCATTGAAATGTTAATTTCTCCATTAAGTGAAAATAATCCTAATTTGAAAATATATGTTATGATAGAAGATATGTTCAAAATTTAAAATAATGTACATAAGTCGATTGGACATGGAGGTAGAGATCGTATGCTTAATAAAATATCGTAACTTAATAAAAATATCACTCAAGCTGATGTGATGCTATATTTAAATTTGTGTATTCCGGTCAACAAAAAAAAAAAAAAATTACAACAAAAAGGTATAGTCGTTAAACCTATGATATTCGATAATTTCAATTGTCACTGCCAAATTGACCTAATTAACTTTCAATCACAACCAGATGGCAATTATAAATTTATATGCGTTTATCAAGATCACTTAACAAAATAATTAATATATTTTTATAATGATAATCAAATATATTTTATTGTAATAATTTGTAATATTTTAATAACTATAATATTGTAAACATCTAAACAATATAATACTTGATTAATATATATTTTTAATGATAATCAAATATATTTTATTGTTTAATTTGTAATATTTAAATACCTTATATGATATTTTAATTTAAATAATAATAAATATTTCTATTTATAAGGATAATTAAACGTATTTTGTTGGAAAATAATAATTGTTATATGTTATTAATTGTAAAATTAAAAAAAAAATTGTAATTATTTTAACTAGTTAATGATGTATATACTTTAACGGTTTCCATTTTAAAATTATATAAAATAACTAGTAATTTTATATATTTTCTAGATAAGAGTATTTATTTTAATTTAATGTCTATACTTTAACTAAAACAGTACGTTAATATATATAACTTATTTCACACTTTAACGGTAACATATATATATCATAGCATACCTAACCTGTACCTACGCTATATGCCTATGTATTATATACTTACATGACGAAGAACTTTGTCCATTAACTGGTTCAAATGAAGGATAAAATTTTACTTTTTTTTCTTTTTTTTTCCTTTTATTATTTTCTGTATTTTCTGCATCATCTGCATCGTCATTATCATTTGAATTTATTCGACTAATATAAACAAAATTTATTATTATTAATGATTATTAATATTAATAAAATATTATTTATCTTTATAAATAATAATTTATTAAATTATATTTCATTCCTATCAATCCCAAAGTCTAGTTTACTTTTTGATACTGATTTATATTACACTTATTGCTCCTAAAATTTACAATATCAATTCTTTCAAGTCTTTTAAATTAAATAAATATAATTATCATATTACGGAGATTGGAAGCAATGATTTTCTTTCTATATCCAACATACATGAAATATTGTAAACTAATCTATTCAAAATAAGAAACGCCTGCGACGGCCAACTACTGTGCATAGGCATGGCATCAGTAATGAACTTTGACCGTCGCTGAGAGCGATGACGTTATTCAATCATAGTCAACTGAACTAGACATATAATTTAAAAAACATTGTATACACTTTATGAGTCATGCGGCGAGGAGCAGTGCCTTGCGTATTTTTCATATGCATTTTTTGTGCAGTCAGTAGAGGAGGTTAACAGCTGGAGAACAATTGGCGACGAAAATTGGTCGCCGCCGCAGTCGATTCTTATTTTGAATACACTATAGACATTTTCTATTTCCAATATTATAATAATTGATTATAACTAAAAAATTGCATGCATGATAAACAGAGAAAGAAAATTAGGTTTCCAATTTCCTTAACATATATATTCTTATAATGAAATCAGTTATTTTATTTGTTTATAGATTTCTCATTAAAAATAAAACTGAGCACTTGTGAATATTACTTGGTGAGCACTGAGGATAACAAAACATAGTTGTTGAAATAGGTATGATTAAAAAGTAGGTATAAATTTTGTGATTTAGGTTTATAATAAATTTTTTTTTTTAGATTTCTTATAAAATATTAGCCTTTAATAGATATATAAAAGTTAAATGATGACTTACTATGCTCTAAATTTTCCAATTAATTTCATTATGAAATCAACTACTTGATCTACTTTTTTTTGATAAATAAGTATAACATTTTGCATCATTAATGCAGCCTCCACAAAGATTAAATTATTACCATCTGAAGATTCTCTTAAATGATTTAAATATGAATCCAATTCCTGAAAGAAATATATTTAAAAAAAAAATACTTTATACTCTTTTATATACAGCAATAAAATTACTTTAATTAGGTCATATTGAAGAGGTTCACAATGATTTTTTTTTGTTATTGATTCAATGGGACGTAATAAGTTTTTAAATGCTTCATCAAAATCTTTATCATCTTGATAATTCCGTATTAATGAATCTATTGGATCGTTCGATAGAGCTATTTTAAAAATATTTAAGAAAATTTGAATATTTACTATACATTGTAATAATTTTAATTTAATATAAAATTACCAGTAGATTCATGTATATTCTGCTCACTCATTCTTGTAATTATGTTATTATATTTTTTCTTTTTATGAGGTATTTGAGATTCTGCCATGTTTTATATGTGAAATAATAATTCTAATATTCTGAAATTATAATATATTTACTATTAAATAATATTAAATATTAAAATATGCAAACAATAAACATAAACTAATTTTTTTTTATACATCAAACATCAAATACATATCCAGAATATTATAAATCATGCTTAGTGTTCATATTATGTTTCAAAAAATGTTTCTTTAAAAACATGACAGCCACATGGAAATCACACAAAAGAAAAACAATGTACTTAACAACATAAAAATAGTTGACAATTGCAGTGGAATTATCTTTTATTGAGATTATATATACACACACACACATATATATAAATTATAAATCACCATTTTATAGATTGTTTTTAATATATGTTAATAATTTTATAATATTAGAAATAGAATAGAGTTCAATTTTTGCCTAAGATAGGTACTAAATATGTAATAATCTAAAATTATACAATGTAATTCTTAGATTTATCTTAGTAATTGATTTTGTATATATAGGTTATCTTTATAAATTATTTAAACTATGTTAAAAGTAAACATTATACTAAAAATATAAATTTAATATTAAATCACCAATGACATTTTAGTTTCAATGAAATTTCTTTTAAAAATGATAAATGATTAGCATATAATTGCAAATTCTTATGTAAGTCAATCCATTTAACTCCAATTGCATCATCTCCTGCATGAAGTTTTAACATTCCTACATTAATGCCTTTCTCATCATGAAAAAGGTTTACAATAGTTTCCATCCAAGCATTATCTGTATTCCTAGGATCATCAACATATCCACGAAAAACTTCTATACCATTCTTAAATACTTTTTCAATTTCCTTTTCTATTTCTACAATGTCTTCTTTAGATTTTTCAAGTATGTTCAATGCTTCTTCCATAAATTCTCTCTTTAGGGTATTTGATACTACTTCACCAGGATCAACCATACCACCAGGTAATGCCCATTCACCAGAATCTTTTCTTTGAATAACAACAAACTGAAGAATAGGTTGTCTACTTATTTTATGAAATACACGTTCATTTTCAGATATTTTCCAACGAGTAACAATTGAATCAGCAGCATGATTTGGACCCCAACGTCCTAAAACCCCACGGCCAATTAAACCAGTTCGACCAATAGGATTCAGAGGATAACCATTTCTTATTTCATACTTTCCAGTTAAACTAATTCGATTAACATTACCATCAATGGAATTCCAAATGGGATTGAATTTTGATACATTCAAATCTTGATCAGCCCATGGTTGACCAATAATTGATGTTGAAGTAAATATTGTAGGATTATATGTAGGATATAAAGAATTCCAATCAACTTTATCATCTGGTACATGAAATCTAATAATTTTTTCATTTGTTTTAGGATAAAAATTGTTTCTACATTTAATGTGTAACATTTTATTGAGCATTCTTGTAAAATTACTAGTAACAAAAAAAATAATTCTAAATTATTCATTAGCTGAAAAATTGATCAGATTAAGTAAATTAATAGTAGTAGGTAATTGTATAATATAGTATCTTACATTTATTTACTTATATACAATAGGTACATTACAGGTAAAAATTAGTAAGTAGACCAGAGATAGTCAGTAATTCAGTATATTTATAAATATTAAACGTATATAATAGTTATTAAATTAATGATTGTTGGGTAGTATATAAATTGAAATATTTACTTAGTCACAATTCATAAAATCCAGCACATAAATAATAAAATAATCGGAATTTGTAATTGTGTACAATCTTGCATATCGTCAATAAATTTATATAAAGTAAATTTTTTTTATAAAAATACTCTTTGGTTTATTTTATTAATCTATGCTTTCAATATAATTAATTAATAATAAAATAAAATAAATTAAATATTTACAATACATTAAAATAAATCCATTTTTTTGTCTTTTTTTTTTTTAATTAGTACCTATAAATTTATTTATTTTATGTAAAAAGTAAAGATTTAAAAATTATTTGTTCTTTGAAAGCTAAGTTAATAAATAGTTAATTTATCCATCATAAATTTCTCTTAAATAGATATAACAATACAAATATTGCTCTTTCATATATTTAGTTGTACACTAATCTCTAATTAGTTACCTTTACCTATACAAACTAATACATGCTTATCACAAATATGCTCATTTAATTAAGCAAATAAATGTTTATACACAATTATTATATTAAATTAAACTTTAATTATTAAAAAATATTAATCAGAAATAAATATATATAATGTACCAATAATATAAGATCTATCTTCAATTATATATTTATATTTTTCAATACTACTGATAATTTATATTTATAATAATTGTGTTAATAAAACTAATTATTTTTAATAGATTTTATCATTGTAGAATAGAATATTCTATAATTAATGGCATTATACAATATTCATTATTATTGTTTCCGTTTCATTTATAATATTTCCCTTGTACTAGTCCCATAAATAAATAAAGAATTTTATAAAATATCAAAATATACATAATAAATAAATAAATATTAATATACCTATAAATTCTAACCTAGGTAGTTAAAAAGATAAAATGTCAGTTCAATTAAATATTGGAAATGAGAATGTTTCAATTAACATAACATGGTTACGTGACAATTGCAGGTAAGTATAATTAAAAATTAAAATATATCAATATAAAGACTTTCAAAATAAATTTTATATTATTTGATTTAGATGTTTTGAATGCTATGATAATGATAATAAAACTAGAAAAACTACTATTCAAAAATTTCTTCAAATAATTAATATTAAAATTCAAAATTGGACACAAGATGATAATAGTTTAAGTGTCACTTGTAAGACAATTTATATTTACAATTTATTAAAAAAAAAAAATTATATTTTATATTTCATCATAGGGTCTGATGGTCATAAATCCATATATCATACAAATTGGATAATTGACAATTGGACTGGAAATAAAATAACAATTAAAAAATATACATGTTTTGGCAAAGAGCTTAAGGAATTACCACCAAGAATATCTTATAAAGATTTATCTCTAATAGAAAGCCAAAAAGGATTAGTAAAGTCAATTTTAAAATATGGTATAGGCATTGTAACAAATGTAAGTAAAGATATTCTAGATATTATATAGTATTTATAGGATCATACTAAAACATTTATAATACATTTAATTATTTCATCACTTTATAAAAATCTAGATTGAGAAAAAGATAATTACAATTTATTGCAGCAATTCCCAACTTTTTTCATTAATGGCACACTAATTCCAACCCATATTTATTTGTGGCACACTCGACATTGACTTAGGTACATAATATATATACAACATGATTTTTGTAAATTTTTTTTGTAATTATTATGGCACATTTTTTTCTATACTTTGTCATAGTTATAATATTTTAACCCTTATCCCTTACATGATAAAACATCAACTTTTTATTTTCAAATGGTAACGTTTTAAATAGTAAATTCTTAAGGAATGTACATTTATAAAAATTTAAATTTACAGTTTATGGAAATCCAACTTACACAGGTATTTCAAGAGTTATTAATATTCTAGAGTATCTATATAGACGAGGGGAGTGCGTAGTAAAATCTACATGATCTTGTCCGATTTCAAAAATTATTCTTTTGGTTCATGATATCGATACCCGTTCTTTTTATTAAATATTTAATAAAATAAAATAAATTACTTATGTTGTGAGATACATTAAGTTTGTATAACAGTGATCTTATGACCCATTTAAAATCTAAAAAAAATTTTAAACTCACAAAAAAATAAAAAAATTGTTTTACTTATTATCAGTTATTACCTGAGATGGTTTGCCATAAAGGCACGATTGTTGAAGTATAATTGACGCGACATGAAAAGATACTGACGATGATGCGCCACAAAACAAATAATTAAATCAGTGTAATCACGCAAAAAAAAATAAAAAAAAAATAAGAATCGGTCCCAATAATTAATCATAATAGAACCAGTAATTATCTGTTCTTCCAAAGAACCAATCCATCCCTAGTAATAATATATATTTTTCATCCTGTTGATATATTTATATATATAGGTAGTAATTAATTACATTTTATTTATTTTAATAGGTAGAACCAACATTGGAAGCCACAGAAAAACTAATTAGGTTTATAGCACAACCACAAGGAACTATATTTGGAACAATGTGGACAGTTGGAAATAATCAAAATCATAAAGATCCTGCATATTTAAATGACTCATTAATAGTACACAATGACAGCACATATTTTTGTGAAAGTACAGGGTAAAAGTTGTAAACATATTAATATATATATTTGTATTAAATTATTTAACTGTAATTAAAGATAGGTACATTTAGTCAAACCAGTCAAGTAGATATAAGTGTTTAGAGCACCATTAATGGCAACAAACATGTAGTGCAAATATATAGCTTTAATTTTCCTTACAATTTAAAATTTTGAAAACTAGTACTCATATAAAATTGGGCATGTTGTGTATAATATATATGTTATTCAAGTACATAATAATTTGAGATAAATAATACCGAAGAATGTAAAATATAAGATCAATAAATCTATATCCAATATAAAATATACTATTATACCAACATATTTTGTAATAAAAGATAATGGTTAATAATTGTCACTTAACATGTTTATAAGATAAAAAATTTAAATTTGTATTATTTAACAATTCACTACATGAAAATTGTTTAATAGTAAGTAGGTAAACAAGTTAAATTAAATGTTACTATTCTAATAGTTTTAATTGATTTTATTTAGTAATATCTATAATATATATTTATACTATTTTTTAATTAATATAATTGTAATAGGTAACATACTTATTGCATAATAAAATTATTTTATTTTATTTAAAAACAAAATAAAATGAAACTCAATTTTATATTTCAGGCTTCAAGTATTTCATATGCTAGAAAGAGATATTGATGGTGAAGGAGGGTTTAGTACTGTAGTTGATGGATTTAAAGTAGCAGAAATTTTAAAACGAGAAAATCCATTACATTTTAAAATTCTTACTGAAGTTGAAATAGAATCTGAATATATAGAGCCAGGAAGTAACTGTAAATGGGTAGGACCTGTTATTAAAACTAAGCATAATACAGATGAAGTATATCAAATAAGGTAAGTTAATAATTTAATATACATTATGTATTTATTTAAATGATTTAAATATATTACTATGCCGGAAATTTAGATTCAATATATATGATCGTAGTCCACTACCGCCATCAAAGAATGTCAATGAGTTTTACAAAAGCTACGCTCATTTTGTTCAAATATTAGAGAGAGAAGAAATGTATTGGAAACATTGTTTACAACCAGGAACTGTAGTGATTTATAACAATTGGAGAATTTTACATGGGAGGACATCTTTTACAGGAAAACGATTTTTTGGAGGATGTTATGTATCAATGACGGAATTTTTAAGCAAAGCTAGAATATTAAAATTAATATCGTGATTTGTAAATCATATGAAATATAAAGAAATAAAATTATTACAAGAAAAATAAAAATAAAAATTAAGTATAATATAATTACCACTTACTAATATTGTAGATGTTACATAATTAGACATACATATGTATAGATTTATTTTAATATTGCCTAGAAAAGCATATTTAATTACAAAAAATGGCAAGATTCAATAAATAGTAAAATAACTAATTGCGTTAGCGTTTCAAAAGATAATATAGTAAATTATATTATAGTAATATAATAATATACCATTGACCGTAAACAATAAACGTAATACTAATTTCCGACTATGGCGCTCCCGCCGACTAGTGCGCTCCCGCCGAACGACGGCAGTGGTTCGCTGCACATCGCCGATAAATGGTTGGTACTGTTGGTAGTGTTGCCGTGTTGGTACCATAGACCTATAAACTATTAAGTAATTTAATTTACTACTTCTTTTCATAAATAAGTTTATGAACATGCGGGAAACAATACATGCTGCCGATTTGCCACTATTATTACAGAACAATTTTATATATTATATTATTTTTGGTGGTGGTGCAGAGGCGAGTGTTGTATAGTAACCGTAACTGTCGCTAACATAATAAAAGCAGCACTTATTTACGGTATAAATCAAATATACGTTTTTCAATATCAAAAAACATGTAAATCGCCAAACTGTATTTCTCTTGACCTAATGGTCATACAATTAAAATTTTAATATCAAATAAAAAAGGAGAAATTTATCTATTATCTCTCGTTAGATTTTTTCAATAACTTAATTATAACGTTCACAATTGATGATTAAATTTTTGACTTTTTTTAGTTTTTTAACGGCTAATTTTCATTATAAAAAATTGAGATATAGAAAAAAACCGACGAGAGATAATAGATAAAGTTCTCCTCTTTTTAATGACATGCGAATTTTAATTTTACGACTAATAAGTCAAGAGAAATACAGTTTAGCGAAAAGCGAGATTTAGTATAAATTTATTGGTGTGTGGCGTCCTCTTAAGTAATAGTATTTCGTAGTTACTAATTAGTATAATAAAAATGATAAAACATTTATACTGTGTCTACTGTCTGAAATTTAAACGAAGTTTATTATTTTAATATTTTATAATTGTCCGTTAAATTCAAATTGAAATTTTCAATATTTGTTTAACTTTAACCTAAACTAGATGAAAAAAAATGAGTCGATACTCCTGCAGTGCTGCCGCATGGGATACAGGTGTGCGAATCATAGCGTTTAATTTTAATTAGAAGTTGAGTGCAATGATAAATTGATAAACCATTGCATTCGAAAAACGATTCTGAGCACAGATCATGAATTATCTATATCTGTGATTCTGAGCGAAGTTCAGTCAGATAATGTAGGTATTGAAATTGATCACAGATATATAAAACAACTAGATAGCCGACTCCAGTTTATGAGAGAAGTATTATAGAAGTCTGTGTTGTAAATGGACACTTGTCCGTGAAAAAAAAATAATAAATATAAATGTTTATATATCTGTGATCATAATATTTAATTTTTATTATTCACTATCACTTTTTGACTTTTGTTATCATGAAATATTTATATAAACATTGCCCTGTTCGTATAATATATGGCGTCTTACTTCACAATTTTTTCTACAGGTAATAGGAAGTCGGCTATCTAGTTGTTTTATATATCTGTAGTATTGATTAAAATTTTGACATTTTTCATTAAATATTGAAAACGCAAAATTTTATCACAATAAAAAGAACCATGTATACACATATAGTACATAAATGAACACCCTATAAAATTTTCAAGACTAAGTTCTTAATCTATGATATAAATGCTCATAAAATCCCTTGTCACCTAAATTATTATTATTGCGTATGGTATAATTGTCCGGGAGAGATCTAGGGTCTGTTCGGACTTCGGACGCATATTTGGCAGAATTTCTACTAAACACCCTATGGGCACAGATTAGATTCTGCCTTCTGCCATGCCTAGTAGGGGAGATAGTAGTATTGGTAGTAGTCGCCTAAATGCCCATATCTATCATCTGACAGAACTTCGCTCAAAATACTTTTTTCGAATGCCATGGTTTATCATTTATCAATTAAACACTATGATTTGCACACCTGTATCTCTGCACCATGCGGCAGTAGTATAAGCTCTTCTTTTTTAAAATTTAGTTATAAAAAAAAATCGTAAATGGAACTGAGTTAAGTAAAATGTATTTAAACTTCAATAAAATTTACTAAATTTTTGTCAATTTTATTTAACATTATTGTAAATTATTGAAATATAATAATAAGAATGCATATAAATATTTTAAATATTGATTTTATTGAAATTTCAACTCACCTATAAAAAAATTGAGTCTTGAGATTTTTCTAATATTTTGGAAATACTTTAAGATATACATCAGTATATTCCAAATTTTTTGGATTTCCTACTAATTTTTATTGTAAAAGTATTGAGAAATAATAAGAAGAATATTCGTATGGATTCTAAGATTTTCGTTTAAACTAAAAATATCAACTTTAAACAGGTTAAAAAGTTTGAAATTTGGGATCTTTCTAATATTTCGATATCATGTTAAGTAATGTCATTGATGTTTATAAATAAATAATAATAAAATATTTATAATCAATGGTAATATATAACATGTAAGTATATTTCAGTAAAAATTTCAGACCTTAATGCCAAAAATTGCCAATTTTACCTATTTGAACACCCAATAAAATTTTCAAGTCTCTAACTTCAAAATTGCCTAAGTTATTGTGAAATATTGAAATAGAATTCGTCGAAAATTCAGTTTTCGTGAAAAATGCCGTTTTTTCTGTCGCATAGGGTCAATTTTGAGAAATTCGAAAAATGACCTAAATAAAGTAAGTACCAACTGCATATGCATATAGCATATACATATGACACATCACACATGTGCTATTCGTGCAAATCGGAGCATTATTTCGGGTAGTAAAAATGTCTTTAGACATAAAAAGAAAAAACACACATCATTGTAAAACCAATACATTCTTTGCTTCGTTCAGAATCAAATAAATATTAATATATAGCCATATAGGTATTATTAGTTATTATATTATATGTTATTATAATTTATAATATTAATATTCCTCGATTCGTAATTACTTTTGTCATTACCATTATTTTATTTTATTTTGGAAAACTACTCTCTTGGTTTACTCAAATTAAGATTAGACTATTAGGAATTAAATGGGGTGACATGTGGTGAAGTCGGAGAAACAATCCCGAAAGCTACCGAGGTGTTAATCACCGTTGCCAAGCATCCGATCTGAACTTTTGGGTCTCTCCTGGACACTGCGCCAATGCGCCATACGTTAATAATAATAGGGATTAAATTTGGTCTTTGTTAATTAATAATTAATAATATTAATATACATATGGGTAAATCGTAAATGACTGATGGATTTCAAAATTCAAATAAATTAGGCAAAGTGATGTAAACCGCCGTAATATAATTATTGATGAAATAATAGTTGGTTGCGCAACCGTAGTATCTTAAACTGTGATGTAAACCTATCAATATTGTTTATCATTGTTATCAACAGATAAAATATATGATAATAAGGTATCTTCAATTTTAGTAATTAATTTATTATTAATAATATACTCATGAAGGTTTAATTTTGTGGTTTTTGTTTTAAATATTATAAATTATGGATGTACTTAATAAATTTCGGTTTACAGTTACAAATACTATGTCACATTTATCTACAGTTCTTCCTGGTAATCCAGTTACAAGAGAGTATGAAGCTACTAAACATATCGCAAGTGCTGGTGTTGGTGAGTATTAATTTTTTTTTTTTTTTAAAAAAAATACTCATTTCGTTATCTATGTATGTTTAATTGAATATTTTCTTTTTTTTCAACAAATTAGGATTGTTGTGGAAGATTTATAGTGGTTATAAAAAATCTACACATCAACCAGCATCTATTTTTTTGTTAGAAAAAAGACAGTTAGATAAATGGTCAAAAATTGAACGAGAACATATTATAGAAGTTGTTAAAAAAGGTGTTGCTCAATTAACCAGACTTAAACATCCTCAAGTATTAACTGTTCAACATACACTAGAAGAGTCTAGGTTCAATAATTAAAATATTTTGTTTTAAAAAAAAATATTTACTTATATAGTTAAACTTTTATAGAGAAAGTTTAGCATTTGCTACAGAACCAGTATTTTGTAGTTTGGCTAATGCTCTTGGTAAAATGGAAAATACTCCTCAGCCAATTTCAAAAGATTTACAAGACTATAATTTATTTGATATTGATATTAAATATGGCTTAATGCAACTTGGTCAAGGTCTTGCATTTTTACACAATGATGCTAAACTACTTCATCATAATCTATGCCCTGAAAATGTTGTAATTAATGAACAAGGTGCATGGAAAATATTTGGCTTTGATTTTTGTTCCCTAAGTATTAATCCAAGTGATCCAAATGTAAGACTTATTATTTATATAATTATGACCTAAATTAGTACCTATATTTAAGAAAAGTATACAAATATACTGTTGTATAATTTGTTTGTAACATATAGCCTACATGGCCTAGCTGGGAATATAAAGTAAATGTTCATCCATGGGCACAACCAAATCTAGATTATTTAGCACCTGAATCAGGCTATGGTCATACACAAATTAAGGCCAACGACATGTTTTCTTTGGGAGCATTAATTTTTTCTATCTATAATAAAGGAAATGGACCATTACAAACAAACCACGATTGGCATACATATAAGCGTTATATGCAAGAAGTATGATATTGGTATCAATTGTTTTTTGTTTTTTTTTTGTTTTTAATTCTTCAATAAAAATAAAAATTTCAGGTAAAAAATAATACATTTCAACTATCAAATGTTGTTGATGATCTCCGAGAACCAGTAAGATTATTATTAAGTATTCGACCAGAAGATAGACCTGATGAACATGAATTTTTAAATGTATGAATAGTAAGATATTTAGTTATAATTTTATTAATTAATTATTTATATTTATATCTATAGATTGAATTCTTTAATGATGTTGGTGTGAAAACATTAAATTACTTAGATTCCCTTTTTCAATGGGATAACTTACAGAAGTCAAAATTTTATAAAAGTTTATCTCAAACAATGGAAAAATTACCACATAGAATTTGTTTGAATAGGTAATTAAAATTAAAATAATTATTTATTAGGTATAAGTGATGATAAAATTAAAAAAAAAAAAAAAAAGATATTAATATCAGAATATATTTTCTTTTTTAATTTTATTTGTAACTAACAGCTACTTAAAAAATTATAATAATATTCCTAATCTTATAACAACCTACAATTAAACTTGTTAACGATTAAAAAATTAAAAGACTAGGTACAAACAAATGATAGCAACATGGTATGGAATATTTAAATTGATAGGATAATGATAAGTACATCTAGAATATTTTAATATAATTCAAATTTCTTTTGAAATATAAAAATAAAAAATGTATTACACAAAATAAAAATAGCTAGAGAGCTAAAAATTAGATTAGTAGTTTACAGGTGTTAATTTAAATTTTTTTAAGGACATTGAAGGAAAAGGCAGCATAGAATATGGTGGGAAATTTTAATGGAGTTTGGAAAAGGGAAGCAAGAAAAATAATGAATGTAAAAGTTGATATTGTTAATATGAGTAAAAGTAGTATACAATAGAAGAAGAACACTCGGTGGCAGGTCTAAGGTGTATAGAAAATAGTATATTATCAAAGAATAAATATAGTTTAAAAAAGAAGATAGTGTTGAATTTTAATTAAAATTTGAATGTAATGATAAATCATCACATTCAAAGAAACAATTCTGAGCGAAGATCAGTGAAATAAGGTATTGGATAAATTTTATTATATTTTTATTAAAAATTTAAAACGTATAGATAGGTATTAATTTACAATTTTACATTTAAATTTCAATGTAAGCATTCTAAAATTGTATCATGTTTATTAAGTACATAATATATGAATACTCAATAAGACTTTCAAGTTTCTAAGTTCATTATAAATGCCGCCCATAAAATCCCTAAATGCATATATCTGAAAGAACTTGATCAAAATCATTTTTCGTATGTGATAATTTATCATTGCATTCAAATTTTAATCAAAATTAAAAAAAAGATCCTGTATCTCCTCCACAGCAGTATCAGCTTTTCTTTTTATATTTTAGACAGCTATAAAAAAGAAAATTCTAATTGTAATATTCAGAATAATTAGGAACTGAGTTAATCAATGTTTCATGTATATTTGAGCTTTATAAAATTTTCAATTTTTTTTTAAACTTTTTTTAAAACTTTATTGTAAAAATATTGAGGAATACTATCCTTATATGGATTCTTAGATTTTCTATTACACTTAAAATATCATTTAAACAGTTATAAAAAAAATTGTCACTTGGGATTCTTCTAATATTTTGGTAACATGTTAACTAATATATAAGGATACTACAATAAAATTTTCAGTCTATAAAACTCAAAATTGCCAATTTTATCAATCATTATAGAAATAAAAACTAGGATATATTCAACTTTCTATATTTTGTAGAAAAATTAATGCTACTGTTCCAAAATTTTAGTATGAAATGTACCTAAGTGAACAACTAATAAAATTTTCAAGTCTCCAAGTTCAATATTATCTGAGTTATCATAAAATATTAAAATTTTAATATTGCCAAATGTTTGTTATTTTTTGGTAGTTTTTCTTACAGATTAAGTACAATTTTGAGAAATTTGAGTAATAACTTAAATAAAGTACCAAGTACAACCATTTTCCTACCAGAAACATACTATTCATGTAAATCGGAACATTATTTTGGGTTTAAAAGTGTACATACATAAAAAGAAAAACACACATCATTGTAAAACCAATATACTTTTCGCTTCGTTTAGAATAAAAAATAACAGAATGAGAGAGTATTGGGTAGAGCAGGGGTGGCCAACAGGTCGATCGCTAGGTGAATTAGAGTCGATCGCGACACCATTTGGCATTTTTTTTAAATTTTTGAATTTTTTCAGAAAAAAAATTATTTTTTTTTTTTTTTTTTTTTTGTAAATGTGTGTATCTTTGTATACTTATCCCACTAATATAAAAATTAGATTAAGAAAAAGGCAATAAATAATTCTGAAAAATGAGTCTATACACTATATATAGAGTATAGAGTTATATCGTGTAGGTAGGTATACATTGTACGTACCATGTACCTAATCTTATGGATGTTTAATGATAATAATAATAATAATAATAATAATATAACAATACTTTTCATTTAATTAATAAATAATTTTTGTTTTGTTTACCTCCTTTTTTTTTTTTTTTTTGGTCGATCGCGACAACCTTAAAAAACTCAGAGGTCGATCCCTAGTCTTTTAAAGTTGGCCACCCCTGGGGTAGAGGACATTAGTTATAGTAATTACATTCATTCAGTATTTATAATACCAATTAAATTATTAACACATATTTAAATATTTATTAAAATACTATTTTATAGAATTCTCCCATGTCTTGTCAAAGATTGTGTCAATCCGATAATGATACCTTTCGTTTTGCCAAATATTTTTTATGTATGTGAAAATTCTACTAAAGATGAGTTTGTTAACCATATTTTACCATGTTTAAAGCCAATAATGAAAATTCATGAACCAGTTCAAGTAAGTATTTTATTAATATTATTAATTTAGTAATTATAATTTATGTTGTTATTTTATAGGTTCCTTTTATATTTCTCCAAAAAATTGAATTATTATTAAATTTAGCACCACCAGAAGATGTAAAATCTGATATCTTACCTATGTTATATAAAACTCTAGAATTAGATTCAAAACCAATTCAAGAAACTTGTTTATCAGTCATTCCATCAGTAGCAGTTCTTGTGGATGGTCCTTCAATGAAAAATGCTCTATTGCCAAGAATAAAAAGATTATGTTTATCAACTTCTGATCTTTCAGTATGTTAAATTAATTAGTTTGTATGGATATAAAATATGTAGAATAAGTATGATAATATTCTTTATACTATTTTAATAATTAATAAACTTTTAAAATATTAAAATAATTAATAGGTTCGAGTTAAGTGTCTTGTTTGTATTGGAAAATTAATTGAATATTTAGATAGATGGTTAGTGCTTGATGATATAATTCCATTTTTACCTCAAATACCTTCTAAGGATCCAGCTGTGATTATGGGAATTTTAGGTAATTCATTTAAAATTGATTAATTATTTATTTTATTACATTAAAAATAATATAAATTAAAGAATATTTTTCTTATTTTTAGGTGTGTATAGAATTATTCTTTCACAAAAAAAAATGTATATTACAAAAGAAACTATGGCCCTTAGTATTTTGCCTTTTTTAATACCAATGTGTATAGAGAATACTCTAACATTAAATCAATTCAATGTTTTAATATCAATTATTAAAGAAATGATTGCAAGTGTTGAAATTGAACATCGAACTAAATTACAACAATTAAGTGAACAAAACAGGTAATTAAAAATTTCTATTTTGTTTATAAAATAATATAAATATAGTATTTGAAATTAATAAATAATTATATACATTTGCAGAACAATTTCAAATAGTTTTAATTTAGAAAATGAAATGGCAGCAAAATCAAATGGTTTAGAAAATAAATTAAAATTTGAAACTTATATTGAAAAACCATCTATGGAAATATCAGATTTTAATGATTTAACAAATACTTTGTCTTCAAATTATGATAACCTAAAGTATTTATATTGATATTTTATAAAGCTATTTATAATTTTAGCAAAATTAAATAGGATTAAGAAATTATTGACAATGCTTGCTTCTAAGTTTTCTAAGTTTTTTTGTGGTTTGCTCCACTTCGTTTCTGGAGTTCCCCAGAATGACTACATCATCCGCATAGGCAAGGATGATTTCAATTTCACCTACTTCCATTTTTCAAGTTTTGTTAGCTGTTCTTACTACCCATTCCAGAGCAATGTTGAACATGATCAGCGACAATGTATCCCCTTGATAAAGACCAGATTATACTCCGACCTTTTTGGACAATTCTTGCTGATATTTTACCATAACATTAGTCTTCAATTAAATTTTTATTTAAAAATTAAATTAAATTTCATTTAAATTTCAAACATTTTAATTAAATTTATATATTTATAAGTTTCCAAATGTCTCAAAACCTTCCATAGGTCTTTTATATTAATAGAATCGTAGGTTTGTTTGAAGTCTATAAATACCAGGTAGAGATCCTTATTATAGTAGTATTTCTATGCTAGTTATCTGATGTAAATAAGCATGTATTAATATTATTCATTACCTGAATGTAAATTGCAGTATATAAGTATTCTATTATATATTACTGATGTTTACTTTATTATATAATTGATTTTTAATAGAACACTCTAATTGTTAATTATATAATTTTTCCAACTTAAATTTAAATTTAATAAGTAATTTGTATTTGAATACGGCAAGGTTAAAATTACATTTGATAAAATATTTTAATTCTTCGTTAATCACAGTTTAACATATCATTAATTTATAATTATTTTAAAGTCACTAAATGTGGTAAACAATAAATGAATAATTTTTTAGAATTAATATTAAAGTATTTTGTGATTTTCCAAAAAATAGTGACTTATAAACAATAATACAATTAATTTAAAATGTTTATTTATTTTAGAATAAATACATCTGAAAAAGTGCCATTACAAAAGTTCCATCAAAATTATAATCTTACTCCAGTTGTAAACAAAATTAACAAGAACAATCAAATACCTAAGGATCTTACATCGACTTTAATTGATTCAAATATAAATCAAATTAGTTGGTCAAATAATGTGAAACCTACCACAAGTTTATTATCTCAATCAAAATCAATGGGATTTGAGAATAAAACAAGTTCTGAAAACTATTCTGTTAATTCTCAGATAAAACCAATGTCTCTTCAAACTTCAGCTAACAATTGGAATGATTTATGGACAAAACATGAAGAAACTCAACAACCAATTAAAAAGTTATCTTTATCTGATATTAACGATTTATTAAGCTGATAAATTATTTAATTATTAAATAGTGAATGTTACCTAAATATTACTAAAATACTAATTTCCTTAAAGCTGCTCTCCGTAGTGAATATTTACGGTGAAATAGACCTAAACGAGTTCCAAGTTTCAACATATTGGCTTTAGTTTTACTTAAAAAACAATTCTGAAAACAATTTTATATTTGTAAAGAACTCTATTTTGGATCGTACGAATTACATTATTAAGAATTTTTTTTTAAATCGTACATTTCCAAAAATAAAATTTTCAAAAACGTTAATATATTATAAAAAGTAAAATATAGATTTATTATTATAATATTAATAAAATTAAAAATTGGCTTCGTACTATCCAAAATAGAGTTCATTATAAATTTAAATCTGTCCTTAAAATTATTTTTGAAAAAAGCATAAGTCTATAAATTGGAACTAGTTTAGGTCTTTTCAATACAAAAATTATGAGTGTAATAATATTTACAATAAATAATTTGACATGTGCATGCGAGTGCGTACTCTAACCCTGCATGCTATATCACGCAATCATACATTGTTGTTTACACACACATACACGAAACGTCATTAAATCAATTAAATTATTGCCTATATATTACTCCTTAAGTACTCACTACGGAGAGCCACCTTAAGTATTAATGCATTATACATTTAAAATATAAGTATACTAGCATTGAGTATAATTTAAACATCTGTTTATACTATACTAAATATATTTAATTATACACATAAGTCATAATGATAGTCAGTATAATTTATTTTAGTGATTATAATATTTATTTATTTTAAATTAATTTTAAACCATTTTTATGTTTTATATTATAACCCATTACCTAATAATTATAATGGTATTCATTTAGTATGTGACCTACAAAAATGATCTATACATAGATTAATTATACTCGTATTATTAATATTGGATTCATAAATCCATTAGATACAGAATTCAAATATAATAAATTTAACTTCAATAGACTAAACACATTTATAATAATATGTAAAGTAAATTTAATTATTTTACCTATTTAATTATATATTTCAAGTAATTCAACAATTAATTGTAATAATTTTAAACACATTATTTTAATTTATTCATGAATAAAACTGAATTTTTATATTAAATAAATTAACTATTAATTATATTTGTATGTTATTAAAATATATTATCTATAATTTCTACAAAAATTCTTGTAATAAGGATAGTTGTAGTGGAAGGTCATATATTAAATAAATTCTATACTATTTAATTTATAATTAAATGATAGTTTATTAAACAAAATGAATGAGACTAAATTTTTATTTAAGACTGTATTAATAGAATAGCTTATATTTATTTTGTATAATTTAATATAATCTATAATTCCATTGCTATTATTACATAAGAATTTTTATTTACCTTAAAATAACTTGTTTAAAAATTTTAAATGACAATATGATTCGAGTTGGAATAAAAATAGACAAAAATATTTGAAATTTTAACATATCAAATAATAATCACTGATTTATTATGACTATATCTGACTAAGTTTCATTCAGAATCGTTTATTTTTAATGTGAGTATTTACTATTTATCATTGCATTTAGACTATAAGTATACTATACAACGCTATCCTTTCACAGTTGACACCAATCCTGTCAGTTGTTATTGAGATATTCATGTGAATATATTAATTTCTATTTTATGTAAATTATAACAATATATGTAGATAATGCATTGTAAAAAAAGGTTATTATTTTTTTTTTTTTTTTTTATTGGATTTTGAATTTAGATTACTAAATCTGATAGATAATGAATACCTAGATCATTAATTTTGCAAAATTTGATTCGAAAATTAGGATTTTACTGTTTTAAATTAATTACCACCCTGCCGTTATTTTAAATGCGCGCCACCAGCTCTTTCCATTGTTCTCAAACGTAGAACCCCTGAAACCAGGAAAAATGACCGCTTGGCACGTGACGATCGCAGCTCACTTTTCGTCTCGCGTTTTTAAAAATAGATATAACCGTTAAGTATTTTTCTGTTTTTACTTTTAATCATAACTATTATAACGGTTAGTATGTACTAGGTAGTTACAATAGGTATATAAATATATAATGGAAAATTGGCACTTGCCCCCTTTGCCACCCCCTTAACACCGTTCTGGTTGTACATTTATATGTGAATAGATTACCTACTGCAAATAATTATTATATTACAATTTTCTTTTTGTTATTATTATTAATTATTTTGTTGTTGTTTTTATTTATTTATTTTTTTAAT
This sequence comes from Tetraneura akinire, assembly GCA_021307375.1. Taxonomy (NCBI): domain Eukaryota; kingdom Metazoa; phylum Arthropoda; class Insecta; order Hemiptera; family Aphididae; genus Tetraneura; species Tetraneura akinire. The sequence continues at coordinate 25,258,809 of JAIUCT010000007.1, read as the reverse complement.
GCCTACTTTAAGAATACCTATTCGATAAAAACCACTAATTAATCAATAATTCAATACCGATGTCCGATGATGACATAATGCTTACAAATTCGTATAGTCGCTAGTTGGTAAATTTGCCATATAGGTAATTTATATAATTCAAGAACCATCGAATTGTTTCTTCTAGAATTCTAGATCCTATACAGGATAACTGTTAAAAAATTCGCGTTTTTCATAGAAAAATAATCAATTATTTTTATTTTTTACTTTTTTTTTTTTATATAAATTTTTAAAGTTTTTTTTTTAAAAATAAACAAATTATAACCATATACCTAATAATAATTATTATCAATTTTTAGAACTCTATAGAGTACATCGGGCAGACACAACTTATAACTATAACTACTATAAGTGATCAGTGTAAAATATTAAATGAAATCGTGTTTGCCGCGTGCCGCAATATACGATGGCCATCACACTTTTTATACATTGCACACGAGGATGATGATCATAATAATTATAATGTAGGCACAAGCACGCATTATATTATTATTATTTTACGTATATTGGCTAATATTCTTCAGTAGTTTAGCCAACGCCCGAGGGAGTTATCTCTAACGAGTCAATTCGACCTCGACAATTTATTTAAAACCCTGCCCGCCAACTAGATAATAATAATAACAATTATAATAATAATAATAATAATAATAATAATTATAATTATACTTACCTAATATTATTATATTCGTATTGTCGTACGAACAGCGTTTGTCGAATGGAAACGCACACATTGTCGAGTCGCACCTACATATATTTTTTTTTTTTTATTTCATTCCGTAACCGCGAGAGAAAACGATAATTACAAAATCGTTTGTTGCGATGTCTATATATTTATTACTTACGCGCCAACAACAATGCAAGGTAAAAAAGTGTTGGTATAAATTCAAAATAAATAACGTTTATATTTTTCGTCCCTTACAATCTTTATTTATTATTATTTTTTTTTTATACCTACGTTACCGCTCGTCTATACGAAGAATATTATACACAAAAATTTAACTCCGGTATACGCGATATGAAATTTAAATAACTGATTTTTTTACTGTTGGTACATACTACATGTATAACATTGTATTTGTATATTGTTTTAATAACGAGTACACATTATAATATTATAATAATTGTTATTCAGTATGCGTATAATATCCACATAACGTACCTATATTATTATTGTTTTTATAATAAATATACCTATCACAATAATTATTTTTATTGTCGTCATCCGGCATCAGAAGATTGTGTTTCCTTTTTTTTTTTTTATTATTCTTTTGAATCTGTGTATTTCCGAGCTCTCTATATTAACATAATAATTTAACCGCAAAATGTACATAATAAAATAAATATACCTGTATATTTAAAAAAAAAATCATCGTAAATAACAGCTAATATACGATCACAAATGCGTAATTTATTGATCGCAATTCGCAACCTAATTTGTATGTTTTAATTGATAATAATAATAATAATAATAATAATAATAATAATAATAAAAACTCGTTTATAATAAATTAATAATATAATTATGTTACACCGAACGATTCCTGTACTTATTTAAATTTTGTTTCGTTATTGACATTATTTTCTTCGCTGTATACACGTAAGATATACATATAATACACAGGTATAAATATTATATCTATAATGTAGTCACTTTAGTACGGTGTATAATAAATAATTAAAATGTTATAAATTCACACGGGTATATCGTTTATGTGCCCATAAATGTAGAAATCAAGAAAATTTATTACCTTTATAGTCTCAAAAATGATTAATCATAATTCGTAATATTCTTAACACATTATAATAATTCATTTTAGTTTGAATTAAAATTATTTATTTTAAATTCTATTAGCCGAGTAAAAATTAGATAAGTATATTACCTATTATTGGTTTTACTGCAGTAATGTGTGCTCTTTTACGTATAAAATACCTATATACATATGGGTAAAATACATTTTTTTTTTGTAGGGGGTAGAAATAACGGTCAGATTACCCTATGCGTATAATTTGCTATATTAGTGAAGAATTTTATATAATTAGTAGTTGGTAGTTTGGTACTTTATTTGAATAATATTTTTTCATTTTCATACAGTATCTTTTGGATGAGTAAAGAAAATTTAAAAAAAAATTACGAAAAACGGTAAAATTTACGGAAACTATAATATTATCGAAATTTATTTTACTTATCTTATGATACCTAACTAAGGAAATTTAATATCGTAGTGAATTGAAAATGTTATCGAGTAGGTTTATTGGTTTATATTTACATACCTACACGCCTGATAAAATTTAAAAACTGTTATTTTGATTTTTAAAATTAAATATGTTTATTGTTTATATTTTATACTTTTATTGAACATGTCAAAATATTTTAACCATTACCTAATTTAATATCATTTATTATATTTTATCAGTAAATCTGCCTGAACTTCTCTCAGATTCGTTATTATTCATATTTGCAAAAGTGTTGATTTAAGAAGATCGCTATCGTCTGTCAAATCTTCATGTTATATTATAATACGTATAACAATAACACTATCCTTCCCTTCACCAATTATCCTATCCACAGGTAATAATATCACGTGTTGTACCTATAATATACCTATAATATTTGAAAGTAAAATATAATGATAATCTGTATGGGCATCATTATTTTAATAAGCCTTTAAAAAATGTATTTTAATTAAAAGTTAATTATTTTCTTATACGAGGTACCTATATCTATATATATATATCAAAGTATTATTATTAGAAAAAAATATTATTCTATTGACTATTTAAATGTACTCCTACGAATGGAATAGTTTTTAAATTAATTATTAACAAATAAGTAATAAATACAAATCCTTGTTCGATTTAAAGACTAATAGGGGTTGAACTATATAAACTATATTATATACCACCACTAATATTCGATTTTTTGTTTTTTATTGATATAATAATTGAAATTAAAAAATAAAAACAAAGAGCATAAAATTAAAAATATTTTATCGTTTGCATGATATTTATATATATATATATATATATATATATAGGATGATTAATGCGATGAAAAGTCAAAGTGGTATATTTTTGTTTCATAATATAATATTAAAACGTGATGTATATAGGTATTTAAAAAACACAATATTATGCATTATAATCATAAGCATGACGTAAGTTAATCTAATTATATGGTTTAATACCATCGTACGAGACACTAAAACTTATATAGGTACCTATCTATTATTAGGTATATAATATTAACTTTTTTAATGGACAATCATTTTTCGTCGTTATTTTTTATATTTCTAACTTTGTATTTTTTAATATCAAAACTGACTACTAACTTATACTTAACGTTACAATTTTTTTTTATTTATAGGTACTCGTGCATATAAATTTTCTACGAAGACTAAACTATTTTATATATTTTGTTCTGATAATATATTTTGAGTCGTGTGATTCATGAATTGAATGTTGTTCTTTGAGTTTGAATAATTTTAGGAACTAAATACATTCTGGTATAAGTACATAAGTATTATACATACCAAATATAATATTTATAATGATCCGTTTGCCTTTGGATCGTTTTAAAAATAATAATAAAATATTCATGTTCGTATTTTGTTATTAAATATTCAAAATTCAAAAACTCAAACAATACACAACAATAATCGTTATATATTTCACGATCGGATTAGTCATTATATAATTATATAGTATAATATTATTATAATATATTAATAATTGATAACTGATAAGTATGGGATCCTTGTATACATAAATTATATTAACCTATACCTAACAATTATCGAGTGTACGGTATAAAAGAAAAAAAAAACTTTATAGACATCATCATGTGGTAAGTTCTTCTTTGAAATATAAATTCTATTATTATTACTATATACCTATAATATCGTTTTGACCGGCACACCTCATAAAATGTGGGCGGCTACCATGCGTCGGTATATTACGTATTGAGTAATCGCGGCGTGTTCAACGTATCCGATGAAACTCATTCTATGTACTGTGTAAGTTAGTGTGTTTGAATCGTCAGAGAAGAACGAATACCTACTTATATTCTATATATATTGTGTCGTTATTTTTTAACTAAATATTATTGACGAAATCCATCACGTTCAAATTACACGTGTATAATATTATAATGTTATAGAATTATTCGTTTTTTTTTCTTTCATTAATATCACTCGTATAGATACAAATAATAATTTATTAATCTTTTTATCTATATAGGTTAAGTGTATCTACAAAATACATTATATTATTATTATTATTATTATTATTATTATTATTATTATTATTATTAT
>JAIUCT010000007.1:25214649-25254450 GCA_021307375.1 Tetraneura akinire | reverse complement strand
ATTATTATTATTATTATTATTATTATTATTATTATTATTATTATTATGAACAAGTATAATAATACCGCGAAACGATCGTATACGCATGGTAGTGTATGTATTTGTTTATAATATAAAATATTAATATTGTAATTGATAAAATGGAGAACGGATCTGAGTCTACTTTCAAACTAAACATAATCGCTCGTAAGTATAATATACATTTTTTTTCTATACGTATAAACCTTAGTTTTATATTTGTTATTTCATTAACGAATTGACGACAATATTATGATGTAATCTTATTGTTTCCCAAAAGTCCAATATTATGTCAATAAAACCGTTTACGCAGGCGCAACACGCATCATATAGGTAATATTGTAATATCAATTATTTTATTACGTATAAAATAGCATATATTATTCAATAAACAATAGGCTATAGGCATATTATGCATATATAGTTTTCAATAATATATTAATATAAGTTTCTGACATTTATAAATATGGTCGGATTTAAATTCTTCAAAAACTATAAATAACAATTCAAAACATATCCAAAAATTTATATTTTAACAATGCCCTTTATATAAGAATAAAGAAAAATTAATTACAAAAAATTTACCATCATTTTCTCCTTTTATTACAAGAAAAAAACATTTAGGAAATTTTACTATATGTATACTCTCGTATAGGTACAAAACCAAATAACAATTTACTCAAAACAAATCATTTGAATTCTTAAAATTATATTTTGAAATACTTACATAATTTGACTTGAAAATCTCGTATTTATGTATAGGTAATGCATTAATATTTATTTAATAAGACGACCTAAAAACGTTAATAAATGCAAAATAAAAGTTTCACTTTTAAAAAATTCATTACTTAATACCTATATACCATATGAATCTAATTATGTACATATATTGGATTCTCCAATGTAGAAGACCAGAAAAAAATGCATTATTTTGCATTAATATCTGTGCTCGAATTATAAAAATTGTAATCGTGCTATAAATTTACGATTTAGCACACATTTCATAATTTCAATTAGGTAATATAAATATAGGCGTATTAGGAGTAATTACTCGTAAATATATTATAATATAATTAAAAATCGTAATATGTACCTTTAAATATTTTAACGATATGATTATTAATAAGTACAAAATTTTTTTTAAAAAAATAATAAATATATATTTATGATTTACAATATTTATTATATTATTATATTATAATAATATAATATTTATTTATTTATTATATAGTATAATTTTTGAAAAAAAATTGAAATATTTAACAATTCAAAATTAGTAAGTACACTATACCGTCAATCGAGATTCGATTATATTAGTATTATATTGGTATAAAATTAAGTTCACCGATACAATAACATAATATTATTTTATTTATATATCACTTACATATGTATAATGACAATGACAGTTCGAATAAATTACAATGTACCTATATAATCTGTAATCTATATAGTAGTTTTATCGATATACGAACTTATTAGTTTATAAATATTACAACATAATCTTTAAAAGATACTCATGCGAAATAATTAAAACAAAATTGTATACGATAAAAATTTAAATTTATGTCATTATATAAATACAATATTATTCGTATCTATTAATAAAAACAAATATTGAATTTGGTTAATAATTTTTTTTTCCTAAATTGAAGGTCACGATAATACATTTTCTTTCGAATCAATATTGCAAAATTGTGTTAATATATTCCCTATACTTGTACCTACATAACTACAACTACCTATTTACAAGTTGTTGATTTTTGACGCGCACGTTTTTAAATTAATTAGAACAATAAAAATGTTGTAAAACGTTGTAAAAATACAATATCGATTTTTAATTTTAATTTTGTCCAAAAATAAAGTAGAAATTTAATGATCCTCATTAAACTTATTTACTATAATCATTTTCATTAATTAAAAAAAAAAATATTGTTTTTTCTCGTCATAATAGTTTTAGTTAAATTTTTTATGGTTGGCAAAATTGTTTTCATACAACTTTATAAATACTTGTACAGTCGTGTATATTGTATATAATTATACCTGTAATATTATGTTACGTTCCAATAATTGTGAAATTATTGCTCAATTCATGAATTGATCAGTTTTTTTTCTCATTTTATAAAATGAACATTCAGAAAAAATTAAAGTTTAGATTTTACAAACCACAAATTTTTTCATTTTTAATTTTAAAATCTTTATATAAAATAGTTTTTAATAAACTTAAAATATAGGGAAAATAATAAAAATATAATTATATTATTTAACTATAATTTTTTATTATACGTATTTTAACATATAATATATTTTAAAATTTGATAATTATAATAATTATTAATTATTTATTAGACTATAATTATAATTATGTAAATAAAAACATACAATAAAATTGTAAATATCCACATAGCCATGTTTATTTAAATAAATATATTTTCCATGTGAGTGATAGTAACATAATGAATATAGAAAAAAAATATTTTGTCCAATGGGCGTAGTATCATATATTATCATATTTTAATTATTTTATTAATATACAATAAATTAATGAAAACATTTCTTGCACATGCAGTTTATGAATTGGGCTGATATTTTTTATATTATGTTATTACTTATTATATTAGTAAACTGAGCAAAAAATAAATTTATAAATAACTCATTCCGAAAAAACAAAAAAAAAACAAAATAAGGAAAACCACACCCTATTCATGAATTAGTTAATTGCACAATTGAGGTGTAACAATAAAAATTGAGATCATAAATCGATTTAGAAAAAAAATGAAAGAGGAGTCACACGACCTTTTTAATTTATTATGATTTAGTTCACATACGGTTTATACGATATACCTATTAAAAGTTAAACAATTTTAATTGATACAATATTGCAGGATGCTTAGAAAAATCAATATTTAACGATATAAAATAAATAAATTATATCATTTTTGTTAAAAATTATTTATTGTATGAATATAATATAAATATAATATGGATTGGTACTATATGGGTAGGTAATTATAACTTATAAATAAATACTATATAATTGTAATATGACGTGTCAATATTTATAAATTATTATTTAGTTGTGTATTCAAAACAATTCTATAAAATTTTAAAGCTATTTTATAAATATTGTTTGATGCGGTTATAAAATTGTCTATAAATGTTTGTATTTCAAATTACAATAAAATACTTCCAATAATATTACATGATTAATATAATAATAATAACGCCTTTAATGCTCTAATGGTTTATTTATTATTTTTTTACTATAGGTATTACAAAATAAGATTAACATAAATAGGAGGGAAAATAATGTAATATATTTCTTATTAATTCTTTTATGAATTCAATATAGAAATACAATTTATTATATAGGATACTCTTCTTAGAACGCTAAAACGGATAAATAAATTCGTTATTAATATTGTATATTATATGTACTGCATAGGGACAAAAAGTCTTAACTGCCGAAGACCGTTGAACTTATTTTCATTCATAACGGCTACGGCCAGAGATGGTTCTCAAGTAACAGAAAAACGTCTACAAGACGTTTCCGATGTGTTAAAAAGCAGTTTGAAAAATGGAACTGCGCTAAAATGCAAAGAAAAATTTGGTATGTGTATTACATAAAATATTAGTAAATTTCGCTTTTTATTATACTTTATAATATACCGTTACTATTAATTATTATAAAGCGAAGTTTAAAAATTTAAAAATTGTACATTAAAATTTTACTAAAAAAAAAATAGTGATTTGTTATAGTTGTATATCCTATCATTCATTTTACCGAAGATCGGAATTTATTAATGTCAGTCTTACAAGATCATAAAGAATTAAACGAATATTTCAAACTACATCAAGGTAATAAATAGTTGATTATACTTAAATAAAATACGATGAGAAATAATTATTTATATATAAAAAATTAATGGATAAATCATATACATGAACAAAATATAATATTAATAGGTATTTAATAAAGTAAATACATTATTTGTATTTATTAAAAAATCATAGAAAATAAAATACTAGTTAGATATACCTAAGTTTATTACTGTCTTATTATATTTATATTTTCTATATAATATAATATTAATTCCAAAGTTATTGTTATCTAAGCCCTAACACAATAAAAAAATAAATAAATACAATTTAAAAAACATATTCTTCGCATTGCTCAGAATCTAAAATGACAATTAAAAAACAAATTTACAAAAATAATATTATAAAATAGTGCAAAAATTATGTCATCTATCTATAGCGGGTATTGAACCATGCACTACGCAACTTTAATTTACCTATAGAAAAATATTGATTAATTTCACTTTTAACAACCTAAATACTCATTATTCAGTAAACGTTTATTGATGACAATGTGTAAAAAAATATATGATGCTCTAATCTAACTATCTAGTGACATTAATCTCTCCTTTTACTGCAATTGGTTTCGAAGGATTTCGTGTCGGAGAGTTTAATAATTAGAGGATACATATTTTTTTTTTATAAATCAAATCAATTTGTATATATGTTTGTATGAAAAAAGTTTTAGATTTGATACTAAAAAAATATTATCGTATAAAGTTTAAATTTTGTAGAATAATTAACGTAAAGGTTCCAAAATTTAATCGCTTATAATATATACTATATTTAGTAACTACTACCTTATTTGTGAATATCCTAATACAATTTTCAAGTCTCTAAGTACAATAAGCCCGAGCTATCGTAAACTATTGAAATTGATTTCGTGAAAAATGCCGTATTTCGACATTTTTTTGGTAGTTTATCCAATCGCATAGGCTCAATTTTTTAGAAATTTGAAAAATGGCAATAAAGATACACACCATTTCGTTTCGCTCAGATTCTAAAACTTGGTAAAACTTTTTCAATTCTTTAATAGGTAGGTACTATGACACTAATATAGTAATATGTAGTATAGATTGAATATACAAGTATTTATTTTTATTACACTGCAAATAGTATATAATTATGTTATATTTTTTTAATCAATTTTTTATTATAGTGGTTTAATTTACATTTATTCATTTAACACAATTTCTCAAATTTATTTAACTATTTAGGCGTTTATCAAGAAATAAAGAGTATTGAGTGTGAAGACGGAAACGAACCATTTTTAACAAATTCAAAGAGTATCTCATACATAGTTTCTGGATTCAAACTTCTGGATAATAGTTTTGTAGAGGTAATATATAAATTTAATATTAATTTTCAATTACAGCTTAATGAATAATATACAAAATAAGTTTAAATTATAGTAATATAATATACAATACTATATATTTTAATATGTCATATCATTATAATATCTACAATATATCATGTATAAAAGTACCTACCTATAGTCTTTTTTTTTTAAAAAAAATACAGTAAAATAAACCAATTTTAAATTCTTTATTAGAGATCGTTTGAAATTTCTGTAAATTGTAAATAACGTTTATAGGTATATCCAATCTATGTGTATTTACTAATAATTATGTAGGTAATAACAACTTCGCGAAAAATAATAATTATTTTTAAATGCCATTTTTTCTAAATTATTTGTTAGGCAACGATACTAATGTACTATTTAATAATCTATTAATCTTATACTTTTAGATTCAGAATAATGTTTTGGTTTTACATTGATATATGATATGCTGTATTTTTATGTATTAAAGATTATTTTTAATTAATAATAATAATAATAAATTTAGTTAATAGACTTGATCTATATCAATAAGGTCATTTTCTAAATTTCCTAAAAGGTATGATGAATGGTAAAAAAATTAACTAAAAAATGTCGGAAAACGATATTACGATAGTAATAGAAAATACTAAAATAGACAATTAGACAATAGTACCTTATAGTATAGTATCCGGGCATATATTTATATTGCTTATAATTTATAATATACATTAAATACAATAATTATGATAAATATATATTTATATAGGTAATGATAGAGTCTTGGAAAGACTGGACAGGTGCAAGGCACATATACCTGAACATTCCATATGATTTAGGACTTCAAAGGATTTCGCTTTTAAAAAAGGTGGCTCCAAATTCTATAAACTCTTTCACATACGTTATACTTGCAGAGTGTTTGAATGTAAACACTGAAGAAAAAAAGGTAAATTTATAATACGTATCATAAAATAATACCATATTGTACCAATTTTAATTATAATATTAAAAACTATAACTTTCCGTAAACATTTAAATTGATTTTTAGATGGTGTTGTTAGATTTTGTTCGAAGGATGAGAGTAGAAAAATTCCTATCTGGTTACTTATCTGTTTACGAGCTTTATAAAACTTAAGGATTTACATTATTATACGGTTATTGCGACAGTAATAATTTTATTAAACATAGTTTTTTTTCTCTATATTTTGTGTTAATTTATAATTATGACTAGTGAAATTTTCTAAATATTAATATTATATTTTTACTTAACACGTAAACACGTTTATTTTATGTATAATATTTAAAAATCGGTTTATTGACAATTATTTATATTTTATACATACTGCAATAATTATATTATTATTGGTAATAATATTAAATGAAAGCACATTATTGCAAGTATTATTTCCATAGCAACACGGTCTACAGGAAGTAGCATACAAGAGTATTATAATGACAAAACACTATACTGCAGTATACCTATACTGTGTTAATTGTTCAGTCGCATTTTAAAATATAAATTTAACGAAATATGGTAAGTTTTACTTGGACAAATTTTATTTTTAGTATTTATTGAATTTATTTTTGATATGATACAGGCACCGAAAAAAAAATCCAAAGGAAACAAAGGTGGCCGTACGAGTGCCGGTATTGTAGATGGCGTGTCCATGGGTGAAATGTCTAGAGAACAACTTGAAGGTTTTGCTGCTAGAATGAAAAAAGAATTAGAACGTGAAAGAGAAGAACGAAATTTCTTTCAGCTGGAAAGAGATAAAGTGTTGACGTTTTGGGAAATCACCAGACACGAGTTAGAAGAAAATAGAGCATCACTGAGGTTTATAATTATAAATCAATATTATATAAACAATTAAACATCAATTATGAATTATAAAAATTTATAGTTATAACATAGCATATTGATTTTATTACGATTTGTCTGTCTTATATTACAGAAATAAAGACAGAGAGATTGAAGATATAGAAGAAAAACATCAAGACGAAATCAAAGTTTATAAACAAAAATTAAAACTCTTAATGTATGAACAACATGTACACCTTTCAGAAGTACAGGTAGGAGACTGACGTTAAATGTAATTAAATATAATTATTATATAATAATACTTAAAAATTATATAATTTGTATTTGAGATTATTATTAATACGAGTATACTAATAATAACATTAGTTATATAGGCTGAAAATATGGTTTCACTAAAAATTTCCAATGATGAACATATAAAAGAAGAAGAAGAATTAGTAAAGGAAAACGATGTCCTCAAACAAGAAATTGCGGAAATAAATTTACGTCACATAGAACAAATAAATAATATTCGATTGGTAAATATATTATTGTACTTTCAAATTAAGAGTGTACCTAGAACGGTGCAATTAATAAATTTTAAATATTATTGTTTTAGGAACACGCCAGAGTTCTGCGGGAACTGAAAGATAGATTTATTTCAGACTGTCAAGTGATCGAAGATAAATATCAAAAACGTATGGAAACTTTACGAAATCGTTTGGATTTAAAGAATAAGGTAGAAGTCGCTGAAACTGAAGCAAGAAAGAACAAGAGAATATCTGAAATCTTAGAAGACCATAATAATGCGTTTAATAACTTAAAAGAACATTACAATGATATAACTGTTAATAATCTAACATTGATTGGCAGTCTAAAGGTTTGTTCATAAAAATGTGTTATATTCGATTTAAATACAAAATATTTTTAATGTTCATATCCAGGAAAAGTTATCGGAATTAAAAGAAAATCAGCAAAGAGCAGAAATGGATTTAAAAGAAGTAACTAAAGAAAACGAATCGTTAAAAGAACCTTTAAAAAAGTCCCAAAATACTGTAGAGGAGTTGACCCAAAAAATGGCGAATTATGTGAAGGACAAACAACGAATTATGGCAAGTTTATGGTAATAATGTATCGTATTATTTATAGAGTGTCTAGGAAGTTTGGATGTATAAACATTAAACACGTTCTGTATAATTAATGAACACAGAATATATCTACGTATAGTAAGTAGGTAATAACTACCTCGTATTAAATATAAAATATTTCTAAATATTCAAGTCATATTTTATAACATTTCATTTTGTACCATCATAATTTGATCATATTTTTTATTTGCAATAAAACTATCCGTGACGTTTTATCTATAGATATACCAAAATATACTAAAATTGGATGTGAAATTGTATGGTTTAGACCTATCTACGTTTTGAACTTTTGAACAAATATTTAATTTCGTGTATGTTAATTTAAAATTGTAAAAAATTATGATTATTTATGTTAAAATATAGCGTTTTGTAATTTTACTTAAACACTCGTGTTATTAAAATTGTATACCATATAATATAAATAATATAATCAAATATAACAAAAATTACTTAAAATAATAATGTAATAAATATCTTGCATAATTTGCTACAGACACATTTTTTAATATTTATTTTATGTGTTTTTAAAGGTTCTTACTAAACGATTAAAACATTCAATCGAAAAATATAAAGATCTCCAAATGGATTACGATGAATTGAAAATTATTTCAGAGAGAGTAAGAATTACGTTTAAATTAAGTTATACCTAGTTGCCTACGAGTATAATAAATGTTGAAGTAATTATTTAATTATTGCATTATTAATTTTTAGATGCAAATGGAATTGGATAACATGAGAGACGAGTATTCGGATAAACTAATTAATCTGCAGATGGAACACGGAAAAAAATTATTGACCATCGAGCATCGCCTAAAACAGTCCAAAGAAACTATCGAAGAAAAAGAAGCGCAAATAGCGCGTTTAACGGGATCCATGTCAACGGACACATCAATTGTAATGGCGATGAATGTTAAAACTGAGGTTCGTAAATCGTACATTCAGAAGAAACATAAATTTATTATTCAAATCCGATGGTCAGCATTAACTATTATGTACCTATATTAAAAGTAAATTTTTTGCTCATTAAATTATTTTTAAAATGCATAAAATGGATAAAATGCATTCCATTTAAGGCCATTGGATACTGGTCGATTTCTCACCCAAAAGGCCAAAATTAACTAATTTATCTTCAATTCATGAAAATTTTGTAAATTGATTTAATTCAGTATGAAGTCCACTCGATATCGGTCAGGCCACATTTTTAAATTTTAATCTTAATTAAACATAAATAATATATATATATATTTTTTTTAAATTTTATTAATTATCTTTTTTTCTACCTATATATTTATACAAAATTTAAAAAAATCGCCCGACCTATAGTAAATTTGTTGCTGAATTCGAATCTGTTTTCAATAATAAAATTGGATCAATACCATCATTGGACCAATGGAAGAAATCTAGGTAGTTTTCGTAGCATAAAATTCAAGAGTTCTAAACAGTAGAAGTCATTAGGACACGTGTGACATAAATGAGTTAACTCCGCTTTTTACTCTGCCATAATATAATATTTAGTAGACGAGTTTCCAAGAATATATAAAAATATTACACTCGCACGAATAATCATTTACTTCTCACACATCAACGCGTATGAGTATGAGTATGAGTATGAGTATGAGTATGAGTATGAGTATGAGTATGAGTATGAGTATGAGTAACACAAAAAAGCTAGAAATTGTCCATATACGAAACTGCGAGTTCCCAAGATCCTTAATCAACTTTTAAACTTAATTTCAATTTATTTCTTGTTTGTTTGATTTATTTTTTAATATATTATATATATTAAATTTCAGGCGTTAATAACTAAAAAGAATAAACAAATAACACAAATTTGGAATGATTTAATGACCGTGACGAAGAAATATAATGAAATGTGCAACAAATATAAAAATAAATTACAACCTTTTGGAGTACAATGTGAACAAGAACATGACGACCTTGTAGAAATTGTTCCTACAGACAAACATGAATATTTTGAGAATCAATGATTTCCTATGCAATGAAATTGACATTAAAACAAATACTTTTGCCTATAATAATATTATTAGGCGTTACTTGTTATATTAACTTATAAGTTATAGTATTACACCTACTACCATTGATTGTAATTGTATAAATAAATATTCAATACTACTACCTATCCATAATATATTTTTACCTAATATTATTAAATTATTTAAAATCAAAATTGATGCCTATAAATATAAGTATTAAGAAAGCAAAATATTAACTACAATCATCCTTTTGCAACAATAATTAACATTTAACATTATAATGGTACCTATTTTATTGCACAGATGTAATTTTATAAATATTATATTTTTTATTTTAAAATAAATATTTTGTAAAAGTATCAATTTAATTTTAATAAATATGTAATAATAAATAAAAATTTGTTCATCCATATTTACTCTAATTCTAATATAATAGTAATAATAAATCATATTAAAGATTTATAGATTATATTAAAAACTAATGTAATATAAGAACTTAACAATTGATTAATTATTTATTACTAATTAAAATTTGAATGATCATATTAAAGTGTACTGTGTCTAAGCTGGTGTGCTCTTGTATTTTATAACTTTAAAAATAGGTAGAATATTTTACAATTAACATTTTAAACAGTAATTCAAGCCATTGAATATTGATTGATTAAATGGATATAAAAGACTTTCTCAATTTTTTTTGCTGAATTGAAGGCAAAATAAAATTAATTATGATATTTAAAAACATAATTATAAATTCAATTGCAATAACTACTACTTTTTAATTACATCATAAAATATCCTAAAACAATGATTAAATAAAAAATCAGTATAATTGCTACGTCAAATGTTCCTAATCATTTTTGACTCATGAGTAGTATAATATTATCATAATACTACATTTTATAATTTATTCATATATTTTTTTAATACTTTTTATACATTGTATATCATATTATTACACAACAATACATACAATATTACTTTTGTAAAATTTAATTAAATTGTAAAATGATTAAAAATGTGTATGATAGTATATTTTAAATAATTTTGCAGTACCTCTATTCAAGTCAACGGCATCCTTGTTGGAAACCACTGTAAATAAATACTTAATAATTATTATCATTATGTTAAAAATAATTATAATACAATATATTTTTAATAATGAATTGATTTATTAAATAATTGTTTATGTTAATAATAATTTATTGCAATTTATCCATATAAAATATCAACAAAGTAATAATAATAAACGAACCAATAAAATATAATTATTGCATATTATTAATAAATTAAATATCATGTTAAATGATTATTTATTATTATATAGATAATATAATATAATATTAATAACAATACTTAACACTTATGTGTTACAAGTACTAAAAAATAATAATAATATATAAATAATTATTTAATAATGCACATTTTCTAAATCAATATATATAATATGAGTATTATAATGTTTATATAAAAATAAAAAATAACAATTATAAAAATAAAAATGTTTATCAAAATTAATGAATAATATATAATATTCATAAAACATTATTATACAATAAAATGGTAATTCTAAAATCTAATAGGATATAATATTAAAAAACAAAGTTAGTAGTGTTCTAATACCATAATTCTCTAAATTACAGTATGCCAGACCATAAATTATCCAATATAGATTTCTTTTTACTAATTTGACAACTATTATTTTGGTTCGATGATATATTTTGTGAATAATTTACTGTAATTATTGGGTTTTTAGCAATTGATGGGCTTGGTATATTTTCTTCGACTGGGATATCACCAATTTGTGTATCAGCAGTAAAACAATTATTGTTAACCAACATTTTAACACTTGGTATATTTTCTTCAACTGGGACATTATCAATTTGTGTATCAGCAGAAAAGCAATTATTGTTGACCAATATATTAATGCTTGGTATATTTTCTTCAACTGGAACATCATCAATTTGTGTATCAGCAGAAAAACAAATATTGTTGACCAATATATTAACGCTTGGTATATTTTCTTCAACTGGGATATCATCAATTTGTGTATCAGCAGAAAAACAATTATTGTTGACCAACATATTAACAGATTTGGGTACTGTTGGAGTTGCTTCGATTTTTATTTCTTCTGAAACATTTTCATCAATACTAGTTCTGTTAACTAAATTTATTTTCATTAGTTTTTGTTCTTGAAGCTGTTTATCATCAGTATGTTGTAATGATTTAGCCTGATATTTATCAGTTGTTCGTTGTTCAACTACACTTGGAGATATGTGATAGTTACTAATATTATTATCACATTGGATTTTCTGTTGTCGTCGCCTTTTTACCACTACATTATCATCATTAGTTTGATCCTTACGTAATACAATTTTTGATTTGGTTCTTCTACGTCCGCGGCTATGATCTTGATTGTCAATTTTTGTTGTTACTTTTTCTTCTTCTTTAACAAAAACTGGCATGTTATGTTGCTTCTGATTTTTTAGTTGAGCTAATTCTTCGTTTTTAGCAGCTAATTTTAGTTTTTTAGTATTTAAAACCTCTTTAAAACGTGCAATTAACCGCAGATCATCTCGTTGTCGGCTTTCAGTCATCAACTGTAATTGGTTTAATAATAGTTGGTTATCTTTTAGTAGTACATCTGAATTTTTGGCAGCAATATTTTCTACTTGTTCATGATGTCTTCGCTCTGCAGTCAGACTAAAAATTAATGGTTTAATAAATTGTTCGCTCACTTGTTCTATTAACTTGCCAGGAATCTTGAAGAGCTTTATAGTACCAAGTTGTACTTGGCCAAATGGATGTTTCATTTTCCATGTAAACATTACCAATTGTGATAGATCCTCATTACCTGCTTCAATTTTTTTTTCTTGTTGTAGATAATACATATATTTTTCTACATTACTATCATTGACACATTTAGTTAATGCTGCCCGTGCTTCTTGTAACCAAATACGAACTAATTCGTTGTCACCTGTTGCTGTCGCATGTCCAGTAACTTTTTTACATAAATACTCGCTATTTGTGGCTACTTTATCCCTAAGCACATATCCTTCATAAATACCATTTATGTTTGTTGTTAATAACGCCGTATCCGCCTCAACAACGAGAGCGCTAATTTTTAATGCAATCGGTTGATCATCATCAATATTCTCATAAAATATAATTTTCAAGTGTACAGTAGCTGCAATAGTGTCAATTGATGTCGATTTTTTACACTCTAGTGTTGCATATTCTTCATAGATTTTGTCATTAGTATCCTTACCATTGCAAACATCCATTACACTAATTTATCCTGTATAACAAAATAACATTGATTGATGTTAGTTAAAAATATTAAGCAAATTTTTTTATCAAATTATAAAAAAAAGACTTCTGTAAGAGACTAATAAATCAATAAATAAATAAGACTACAAAATATACATTATTATTAATTATTATAGTGAATATCATTAATAATTTTCTCAACTAAACCAAATTACTTGTATTGAAACATTTGAAACGCAACTTAGATGAGTACTAAAATAGTAGTGCAAAATAAACATATAATCAAATTTAAATATGTAATAATAATTATATCATACAAATTTACCTTAGATATTTTCTTTGAAATATTAAGAAGTAAGAATAATTAGTAACTGAATTAATGTCTTTACGTTTATGTTTAAAAAAATTAAAACAAATTTTTCTGATTTCTACGAAGAATTTTATGATAATTGATAATTTCAAATAACGATAATGTTATCAATGAAGACTAGAATTGATAAAGAGTAAATAAAAAAACGTGGCATAAAATTATGTCGCCAGATTGCGCCATAGCAGTCATGTACGAAATTATATTTTTAATTTTTTTTAACTTTTAAACACTATGAAACAAAAAAAATAAAAGTCGTAATTCAATAATACAGTAATAAAAGCACTAATCCGGAATAAAAAAGGGCATTTTCAAAATCATGATAAAAATAGAAAATAATGTTTTAATTTGATAAAAAAAGGATAAAAAATTAAATTAGGTACAATAACAATAAGAAGAAAGAAAATCCGTTCAAAATCATTCAAGAATTAAAAAAGAAAAAATGTTTGTATCTAAAATCCGACAAAGGTAATTCTACCGTAATTTTAGTAAAAAAAAAAAAAAAGACTATAAGAAAGAATGATAAATTTGATTAGTACAGGACCACATATCGAACTGAAAAAGAATCCATTAAATAAAATGAATTCACAAAGTCAATAAACAGTTCAAAATTAATAATCGAATAAAAGAATAAGTTATCTGTTAAAAATCCACAATTTCCAAAATTATATGGTTTACCAAAAATCCACAAACCAGGAGATAGTATGAGACCAATAGTTATTCAACATTAATGCCCCAACATTTAACTTAACAAAATAATTAGTTAAATAATTTTTCATCGTTCAAAAAATTCGACAGCTTGTCAGTAAAAAAATAATATAACATTAGTGGAAAAACTAGCAGATATAAAAATACCAAAAAACGAAAAGTTAATTTCTTTAGACGTGGTGACTTTATTCCCAAGTATTCCAATAATTAACGTCACAATAAATTTCTTAAAAACCTGGCTGAAGGAATTGAAAATTGAAGACGACAAAATCGACGAATTAATAATTTTAACAAAATTATGAATGAGTAACAATCAAATTTCAGTTTTGAAAAATTTAAAAATTATATTGCAGCATACTTAGGTAAATATATTGGTTAACGTAGTTCCGAAATATTAGAAAAATCTCAAGTATCAATTTTTTTTTTTCATAACTGTTTAAAGTTGAAATTGTAGTGAAATCGATATTTAAAGTATTTATATGGATTCTTCTAATTATATTTCAATATTTTGCAATAATGTTAAATAAAATAGACAACAAATTTTGAAAAATTTGAAACGATTCTGAGAGGAAGTACTGTCAGATTTGGGAGTTTAGGTGACTCGTTTAAGGGTCTTATGATTATGGGCATTTATATTGAACGTAGAGACTGATAAAATGTAAACATTTTAATCAGTACATACCTATATCTATTATCTGATGAATTTCGCTCAAAATCGTATTTCCGAATGTAATGATTTTTATCACTGCATCCAAATTTTAATACAAAATTCAACACTATCCTCTTTACACCCGTACCTATCCCTTTCTTTGCATATTTTTATTGCTTCTTAAAGTTGATATTTTTAATGTAATCGAAAATCTAAGAATCTATATAAGGATTCTTCTTATTAATTCTCAATATTTTTATACAATAATGATTAATAAAAAGGACAAAAAAATTATATTATTATTTAAAAAAATTATTGAATCTATTAATTTATCAATAAAGCCAAATGAAGAAATTTTATTATAAGGAGCCATTTTACAAACGGCGCCTGGGGCAAGGACAACATTCACCCCTCTCCATAAGATCCGGCACTGTACTTACATACTTACGGTTGCGTCAAGCATGGCTGCGGCTTCGGTGTCGCGAATAAGAAAAACAAAAAGGTATTTTGATGTTATTACGTTATTTTTAATTTTACGTTATCTATAAATTCCTAACTATACGTAAATATCAATCTTTATTATTTAGTTTTTATATCAAAGTATAATGTAGGTATTAATAATGTCATTGTCACCCGTGACCGCGTATTTTTATAAATTATGAATAAACAACCTGGTGCCTTGTGTCGAAACCGGAAACGGACACGACTAATTTGAGTTAAAATTGCTGTAAATCTCATCCGCCATCACCTTGCTTGCAATCTATCTGGCGCCAACTGTAACATTATTATATATTATAAAAAATTAATTTTACGAAAACAAACGATAAACAGGTAATATTTAACATAGATTTACTTCTTAATTTCATTAATTTGTAAATTATTGATGTATAGAGGTATTTACAATTCACATGTTCATAATATTATAAATAACATATACCTTCTTCCATACGACCAATATAAACCATAAAAAAAATTTCGGGTTTCACTTGGCCCCAATGCCTCCCCTCTGGCTATGGGCACTGATATATACAACAAATAATGATGTACAATATGTTGATATACAGAGTGATCAGAATTTCATGTTACAGTAATTTTCTCCAGTGGCGTCATGAGGCAATTTTTTTGGGGCAATTGCCCTTGATATTTTTAGGTGGGTGGTTGTTTTGGTTGTGGTCACCGTTTATACTTTTATAAATAGTATAATTCTTGCGAGTTACAAGAATAGGTTTAAACAAAATATTAATAACATCGATCATAGTTACAACTGTCAACTAAACAGCTGTGAAATTGTAGGATATATTGTGATATTTCCAGTGTTTGAATTGGAAAAAATATAGTAGGGGGACTTCAAAAAGAAATTAAAATTATACGTCCTCCCTAAAGAAATTAAAATTATACGTCCTACCTAAAGACCTAAACGCATTGAAATTTTTTGATTTCGAAAGGGTTCGCTGAAATATTTGTTAAAAACGAAGAAGTACTTCCCTCTCCCCAAATTCGAGCATTGGATATTTCTTAATTTTGTAGGTGGGTGGGTGGTTAGTTTTAATTTTTGCCCGTACAGCTAAAAAGTTCGTGACGCCACTGATTTTCTCTGTATAAATATTCGAAATAGAGAAAATTTTATAATAAGAAAAATATTTAGTTTTATATAATCTAAAATTATTTGTATGTTAAAAATGTGTAAATGCCCTTAGGTGGGGTTTCAGGAATCAATTTTTGAAAATCAAATGGTAACCCTTATTTTTTATACATTCATATTATATAATATTATTTTTTAAAAAAATTTTGGTGGTAAAAATTTTTTTTAATATTTTATACTCTTATTATGAGACTGTATAAGGTATAACTAATTTAAAATGGACGTTAAAATAGTTTTTTTATTCATATTTTAACAAACGAACAAAAATCGATGTGTATATAGTTAGGTATTAGCCATTAGAAGGTGTGTTTTACATTTATTTTATTTATTCTCTTTAACAGGAAACAACATACATATATTATTATTCGTCATTGTTGTAATTATTATAATAATAATTTATAATACGTATATATTTACTATTTAGTAATTTATGTTTTTAGCTAATAAATTAGCCGTTTTACGTATATATATATATATAAGTATAGATACATGTGTAAGCATATAAAGGTATAATTGATTTTACGATAGTTTGGAGGTCAAGTTTTTAGTGTATAAAAATAATTTGTTATTGCTCATACAGTGATATGGACATATGGTCGTTATAACATTATAACTATCGAGGGTCGAGGAGCGACTTGGAAATATCAAAATGACATTTATTTTATAAATATGTCTTTCACAGAAATTAATTTATAGTAGGTACGTATTTTCTTGTAATCTAGCATAATTTACTATTTAGTGGATTTAAATATACACGCTACATTTTAATTTCTATTTCTATATCAAATATAATAATATTTGATTATTAGTCTATGTCTATATTATATTATTAAATTATATAGTTAACTAACCGCGGTACAATAATAATTGTTTAATTAAACGTGTTCATAAATCATAATATTAATTATTAAAGGTATTATCCAATATTTATTTAAATGATATTGAAATACAAATAAAATATACTATCATAATTATTATAATTTACGGTCGTAACAATAAGTGGAAAATACATTAACATTTATTTAACTATATTATACATTATACCTACAATAAATATTGAAATGTTTAGCGTTGTATTAATAACATTTAAAACCTTTTAAAAATTTTAGCAAATAAAAATACCAAAATCTTCCTTTTATTGAATGGAGTTGTAATATTTTATTTTTATAGTGACTGGAATATTTTTTTTTTTTTTTATTTATAAACAGAACAGTGAATGTATCATAAAAAAAAAAGTGGGTACGTAAACCAAAGATACCAATACTAAGTAACAGATGGTTTTTATTATATTTGCCCAGTTCCATTTAGGCTATTATTTTCGTGTTAATCATTTATAATTTGGATATTTTTAGATTTAATTTTATAATATTATTATTACTGTATGTTATTACGTTTAATTTGAGATATTATATAAGTTTATTTTTTTTTTTAAATATTCTTGCTACTAACATTAACGTGTTAATAATAAAATCGTATATAATATTATAATACGTTTACCGTTCGGTGTACATATATACACTGGTAATTTGTTGCAACGCGCGTTTTCTAATATTTTTTTTTATTATTTATTTATTTATTTTATTTTTTAAATCACTTTGCACCTCGACGTCTATAATCGCAATCATTTCCACGATCTAGTCGATTTCTCCACGATCTTGTATTATTATTATCAATAATATTCATTTATGAATTCATGACTATACAGGATGATCAAAATTATGTGTTACAAATACGGTGGGGATTACAAAACTTTTTCAATACGATTTTCAATATATATTTGATCACCCTATATAATACGCGCCATCATGTTTATAGTTTGTTATTATATACGTCGATTATCAGCAGATATCGAAATTATAATACCTATTATAATCGTACGTGTTTCTATTATATACGTTATACGTTATACCCGTTTCAATATCAATTATAGATAATAATATTCTAGTCTATCATTAATGAATAAAAACCTAATTATATATTTTATTTTTTTAAATATAAATAATAATAATCACACCATGTGAGGAAAAATCATTACAGAAGCTTCGAAGATGTGCCACTGAAACAGTTTAATAGCTTCATCACGAGTCGACCCCCAAGAATGCAATTAAAACAACACGCGGTTATAACCGTGTGTAACACGCGTAATAGGTGTACAGAACAGGAGGGGCGAATAATAAAAATAATATTAATATAAAAACGATTATTTTCCATTCCAATCAACACGAGAAGCCATTTACGTGACCCAAACGGGTTATCTATATAAAGACGCGATTACGTTTTTCTAATGATTTACGGGACTGAAGTTTTCTAACTATAATCATTCACGATTCGTATATGAAAATATATATTATAATAATATTATCTACGCGCCATTCATTGTGTCAATAATACTACAAATATAATATTAGTTGTCGTATTGTAGAATAAAATCCATTATTCATTCATATATATTTACATTTTTGCCGATTTTTAGAAGGGTCTTAGAATAAAGTTTCAATATTGGTGTATACTTACTGTAATTACTGAAAAAAAAAAAAGAAGTTTCAACATTTTATCACGTATATAGTACCTATGTGATATGTGAACATTCAATAAAATTTTCAAGTCTTTATGAGTTCAATATTGCCCGAGTTATCGTAAAATATTGAAATTGATTTCGTCAAAATTTCAGTTTTCGTGAATAAAGTGTCTCGTTTTATTCATTTTCTGGTAGTTTTTCCTATCGCACAGGCTCAATTTTAAAAAATTCGATTTAAATAAAGTACCAATTAGGTACATCCACTTTTCTACCGGAAACACATGCTAATCGTGAAAATCAGAGCATTGTTTCGGCTCGAGAAAGTGTCTACATATGTATAAAGAAATAAAATAGACACACATCTATGTAAAACCAATTTATATATAATATCTAAATCATTGAAAAGGAGGAAAACTGTCTAAGGGATAAGTAATAATATAATAACACGCGATTGTAATGTATAAAATTTAAAGAAATCCAAAAGGTTTTTTATTTTAATATACCTAACTATATTTTCCTGGAGGTCAGGACGTCCAATCTGCAGATCAACAACTTTTGATCTCTTTATACGTTTAAAATCTGATTTTTTCAATTTATTTTTTTTGGAAACAAATCATATTTCATATTGTTTTATACTGTTTTTTTATAATATAAATTGAAATGAAAAAAATGTTTTGTTAAAATAATAAAATGACGGAAAGAGTTCCCTGCAGCAGATATTATGGTTTTGTAAACGGATAATTACGCGATTTTATTATTATTTGGACGTTTCCTTTGGAGTTCGGATAAGAACAACAAGGATAATGCGTTGAAATATCCGTGGCCTTTCGTGAAACACTGACACTTCACTATAATATTATACGAATCATCGTAAAAACGGGCACAGGTGCGCGCATGAGTCACGCAGCGAACCTTTTGACCTTGGGACGAAGAAACACGAAGAATAAATCCGCGGGCAAAGCGATATTAACTTGGAGAAAAAAACCAGCACGCGCCCGGAGATGGATTCTGTTGATCTTTTCTGTTGAATGAGGCTGGACTGAAGTCTAGGCAGTGGTGGGGACAACCGATGAATGAACCGAGACAAGCGGTTCAACTGGTTCCGTCGTCGTTGTCGCGACAACAGGAAACATTGTATCTACAATATATTATTATTATTATTATTATTATTATTATTATTATTATTATTATTATTATTATTATTATTATTATTATTATTATTATTATAGTGATATTATAAATTTATAATGTACGTAAAAATATGATAGTTGCCCAGAGTTTAGTCCCGCAAAATATTGATTGTCCTAATAATTTTGTCCTAATTTCATTACTTTATGTATAATTATATTATTATATATAATTGAAAAAATACCCAAGTTTAATTTTTTAAATTAATTAAAACAAAAACAAATTCAAAAATTTTTATTTTCAAATATTTCAACCGGTAGACGTAGAAAAAATTTTCATTTTCCAAAAGTAAAATTAAAGTATTTTTATAAAAATGATTTATCTTATACATACAATTTAATATTTATTGCAATAATATAAAATATTAACCTAATGTAGATTTTTAAAATAAAAAAATTGGGTTTTCATTGGTAGGTATGTCTTATACGTCAATAAATTCCAAATACCTAGTAAAAAGTAATTTTGAACAGATTATTAAAATAAGTAAAAAAATTAACTGATACTGCAGTGATCCGTGAGTGGGATACAGGTGTTGAGTATGTATAGTGTAAGTGTATTTTGATTGAAATTTGAATTTGAATGCAATGATATCGCATTCGAAAAATAAAGGTTCTGAGCGAATTTCAGTCAGATAATTATTGGTATTATAATTATATCATTCAATTTAAGTATTATTGTAAAAGTTCCAAAATTTTATGACACATATAAAGTATACATGTGAATACTCAGTAAAATTTTCAAGACTCAAAGTTCTATAATTCATAAGTTATCGTAAAATATTTAATAAATTCGTGGAAGAGTAACTCGTCGAAGAGTAACTCGTCTGTTACTAGTACTGACTATTGTTCATTAATCATTAGATATTCGTATTCTTATTCTTATTGTACATCATCTATGATATAAGTGCATTAGTGCAAGTGCCCATAATTGACAGAACTTCGCTCAAAATTTTTTTTTCAAATTCCATATCATTGCGTTCAGATTTCAATTAAAATATAGCACTACAAAAATATCATCTTTCCCCTTATTTTAAACTTAAAAAAAATTGTAATATACACAATATTTTGGAACTAATGTTAGTAATATATATATAGTTAAGCATCAAAAAAAAAAAAATTTCAAACCTTAAAACCCAAAATTACCAATTTCAGGGCAGGTCTTAGGAAAATTGGCAAGTAAAATATGGTGCCCCAAAAATAGTTAATGTTTTTTTTTATCAAGTTATAGTTTAAATATAAATTATAATGTCAATAATACTACTTGCATTAAAAATTATTTGTAGGTATGTAATTTTTGACCTTGACAAATTGTTCTATAGTTTACAATAATAATTGTAAAATTTTTTATCATAATGTAAAAGTGGATAATAAAAAGGCGCCCTTTAATAATAAGCGGTTGCCCTACTCGCCCACTCTTAAGACCGACCATGACCAATTTTATTAAAAAATTGAGTAATAAATACGAATAGTGATATAAATATCATAGTTTATCGATTTCACTAAAATTTTAATCTTTAAACAGCTTTAGAAAAACTGAGACCATCAAATTACACAATATTTTGGACTTAATTTAATCAATATGTAGTTATGCTTCAATAATATTATTATCAAACCTTAAAACTCAAATTTTCAGATTTTATTTAACATTATTAAGAAAATATTAAGAAACAATAATAAGAATCTATAAGAATACCTTGATTATCGATTTCGAATTTTCAAAAATTCTCAACTTTAAACAGCTATAAAAAAAAATTAAGATTTAATTTTTTAAAATATTTTTGAACTATAAAATATAGTAACTGCAGTAATAACTATTTATGTAGTAGAGCTACAATAAAATTGTCAGACCTTATAACTCAACATTTTATCAATAAAGAGATAAAAATAAAAGTTATAGGAAATTTTCAACGTTTTATATTTTGTAGAAAAATTAACAATTCCAAAATTTTATCACATATATAATATGATGTCTATGTAAAAACTCCATAAAATGTTTAAGTAGGTATCTAAGTTTAATATTGACTGAGTAATTGTGAAAAATATTGAAATCGATCTCGTCAAAATTTCAGTTTCTGTGAATATATTATATAATGCCATATTTTCATTATTTTTTGGTAGGTTCTCCTACGGGATAAGTTCAATTTTTATAAATTTGAAAAATGACCTAAACAAAGTACCAACTACATCCACTTTTCTACCGAAAACATATGTATTCGAGAAAATTGACGTATTATTTGAGGTCGAAAAAGTATTTACAAACAAAAAAAAATATATGTTTATACGTAATACGTATATGTATTAAAGACACATCACAGCAATTTAAAATTTCATATCAGTAATTATTGCAACACGATATAAATTTCTGTAGCACTCTACTAGATTTCATGTTAAGCTGATTTAAGCCCCGAGGTCCGAATCCTACAGAAATAATTGCTAAATTATTAGTATAACGAGTACCTACCTATTATATAACAACTCAAATGATGGCAATAAAATAATATTAAAAATACGTTAGGTATGATATAATATTATTAAATCAACAGACTCATAGTTCCTAGAATAAATAATTAAAACGTATATATATAAAATAGTAGTTTTCTTATAAAATAAATAAATAATTTAAAATGTAATTAATATACTATCATCAATAATATATATTAATTGCTGTTTGATGTAACTATATTCGCATTTTACATTTAATTTTATATTAATATTTTTAATATCTTTACATAATATTTCAAGATTTATGTTCATAATAAATTATTATAATATAGGTTATATACCTACTGTATAATATTATACATGATATTTTACAGTTTCTTAAAACACGGTCGGGCTAAGAAAATAAATTCTTTATATTTTAAAATGCGATCATCAGATCGATCGATATGATATCGATTTTAATCTGACGTGTTTTCTCCTATATCTAATCTCGTGATTTCGATATAATATAATAACTATGACGACTTATAGTAATAATAATAATAATTATAATAATAATAATAATAATAATAATAATAATAATAATAATAATAATATAATATAAGGTCTTTGGTAGTATTATATATGATGATAATTGCGCACTTATAGATCGTGCTATTTTTTTCTTTTACTTACAGATATTATTTAAACGTTTCGTCGACGTTTTTGTATTTATTAATTAATGCGTATAATATTATTATATTAATATATACGGTGATGGTGTATATCTTCGGATATCTTTCGATCATCTTCGAATTCTTCGATTATTATATTAAGTCGCACAATCCGATCGTGTGCCCTCCAGATAATATTATTATATTGTAACCTGATCTGACGCGTGCGTTAAATTAATTTTATTCATCGAATTCATATACTCGTTGGTGCCACACGTCGATTCCCGGCACTGATAACGAAGAGAGAGATAGAGAGAAAGGAAAATGTAATCACGGAGGAAAACCGTAATAATTGTTAATTAATAATATACTAAATTTTTTTCTCTATATAAGAGCACTCGTGGTCTTGGTGTGTTATTAGCTAGAGGCTTCGGTATAAAATCTAGACGTTTAACGTTTGTTTAAAAATATAATAATCGAGCATTAGGACCAAACACTGTTTTGTGGGGCGGTTGCTTTCCCACATTATGATCGTCGTTATTATTATTTTGTGTTCCGACAATATTGATAATGTTATTATATACGAATATCGATATTTAGAAGACTTATTATTCAATTTTATGTACTTATAATTTTTATTTTTTATTTTTTAAACAGTCGTATGAAGTACGAACCGATATCACAATGGACAAATAATATTATGAATTAATTTAAATATGAGAGCTATAGGCTATAATAATAATATGAAAGTTAATTCGTGTACCATTCGAGACAATGGTCAACGGAACATTATTGTCTACATCGATGCGTTTATTTATACACGTTACACGCCCAACAATGAATAATGCCAAATATTTATACTATAATATTATTTATCATAATATAAATATCCGAATTGTACGTGATGTAAGCGTATTTTAATCATGTTTACGAGCATTTAATATTTAAATAACACGTGTAAAGTATATAAAAAAAGAAATAATAATACGCCTAAAAAACTCAAAAGTTAACGTCACTCGATCGTGTCCTCAATGTCCTCATATATAATAGAATGCAGGGATCGTTTTAGCCCGTTTTGGCTAGTATTTCAATCTTAGAAATTAGAATAATATAAGATATTATATTAATTATATCAAATAGAAAAATGCACAATTTGATGTTGCAATGTTGCATATAGCTTAGCGATTCGAATTTTATATTTTATATTATATAATGAAAAATTGTTACGTAATTTTTAAATAATATTATACGTATTTAAGGTAAAACGTTTCGAAAATGGATGGACACAATTTTTTTACGCATACCACAAAAATTTATGATCTTGCTGTACCTATATATAGGTATAATATGTGGCTTGATGTTTTGAAGACACCTTTTTTCGATAGAAATAACATTTTCGTTAGAAAATTTCCTTTAGTTGGTACTTTTTTTTAGTCGTACCGATATACGAACGGATTTCTCAATAGTTTTATCTTAACTGGAATAGTTGGGATCTTTTTGAGTTATTTCCACGCACCATGGAAATAATATCATGTTTCGTCCATAATATACAAATCATTATAAATTAAATATAGATACGCTTATAAATTATAATGAAAATTAAAACAATTTTTGAAAATAATTGATTTTACGTAAGCATAAACAACCAGCATCTCACAACCCTACAGGGTACTAAAATGTGTATTATATTATAGGGCGTAAATTCGCAGAAAAAACAATAAATATTGTTATTTAATATACGTAATTTCATAAAAAAAACTCCTATACAATATTGTAAAATAATTTAAAATTCGAATCATATGCGTCCTATAAACAATTATAATATTATTAAATATAATTTACATAATCCCAATATGACATATATTAACACTCCACATAAAAATCGGATATTCGATACGATTATTTTATATAATATACTTATACAATATATCAATTAATAATCAAAAAAGTCTCTGTCTGTAATTAATTATTTTATATTTATAGGATAATATTATAATATTAAAATCGAGTTCGTCAAAAATACACGACTTACGCGAATTTCGCCGCTTTCCCGCCATTTGTATTATAGTATAGTTTTTTGTGCAGCAAAAGAAGAATTAGAGAAATCTTGAAAAAGAGGACCGATTATTATTTAGGTATAGATACAATTCTCTATACCGAATGACAAATTCTACACGTCCGATTTGTTAGTAATTGGACCGTGTTTTATTGTATTCAGAATTATTTAATTATTTTTAAACGTGATATTTCTCTATATATTATTATTTTATTTACAAGTCGAATGTGGAATTAAAATAATATTTAATAATATTAATATTATGCAAAACTTATAATACAATATAACTTATAATTTATAACTTTTAATGGGTACGTAATATAGTTTTAATATATTATATTATATTTCGCTAGGGGCTAGGCATAATATTATTATTATAGGTACCTATATATAGGCATTTCCACAACGTTAACCAGTTTCGCGTCCAGTCGGTTTCATTCATAAATTCGTATACGATATTATATTATAATACGCGCGTGTTCTACTACTATATAATATTATTACTGTCTATAATGCTCGTACGTGGCGCGTATAGTATTTTTTTTTTTTTTTTTTTTTTTTACGGTGTTCGCTATTCATAAAAATAATAATGTGATGTTACGTCTTGGCGGTTAACGGTTTTATACCGCGGTATCACGATATTCTCATCACGTGGCTATCCCGTCGGATAATAGTCCATCGACGGTCGGCCTTTCTTTTCGTAATATTCTCGTTCGTTCGTTTAAATTATAAGTAATTATCCGTAAATACGGTCGTGTGCCGATTAGTCAATAAAATGAGTTATACGATATAATATTATGACGTTACGTCATATCCTGTCGGGTGCCAGTTGCGTCGCGCGGTGTCAACATCTCGGATCCGGTCACCGTAAATAATAATAATAATAATAATAATAATAATAATAATAATATTAGGACCATGTAATAATTATAATAATAATAATAATTATAATAAATGTTACGTATAGCAATGATATGTTAAAATGTCGTCGTTGTTGCAAACGGAATATTCGTGAAATGGGTTAATCCGTAGGAGTAAAATATAATAATAATAATAATATTATATAAATATAGTAGTTGTTATATTATGTGTAGTCTGCAAAACGTGTGGGACGTCGAGAGTATACGCGCGAGGTCTCCGAGCGGATACCTATGTCGCCTCGGGACGTGGACTGCGCACGGGACACTCCCAGGCAGATTTTGCTCAATGGTCGACCGTACACATACACCTCCCGTTACTCCTCCGGTCGTGCTGTATATAACATTACAACGCGGCCGTGTGTTTCTTCCTTCCGGCCTTCGGGACCGTTTCCCCGCCACCGGATGGAACAACGACGGTATATATAATAATAATAATAATAATAACGTGGTGATGGTATATTGGTATATAGGTATACCAATACCCGGGTTTAGGTATGCTCGCGTATACGATTTTCGTGCACCGCGCGCGGCGTTAACAAGTCTCTCTCTCTCTCGAAAGACGCTAAACCGTAAAAACGACAATGAATGCCTATTTTTTTTTTTTTTTATATAGGTACGAGTATACCTACACGTAGGAGTGAAAGCCGTTTCACCAGCGGGCGTACGCGATGTTTTTAATATTCTTACAATAATAATATTATTATATTAATATTATAATATAGAAACGACGGGCGCGGATTTTTCGTCGTCTTGTATGATGTGTGTGTGTGTGTGTGTTATTTTTTGTTTTTTTTATGAATGAACCTATGCCGGTCACACGACGGTTCGCTGGCGCCATTGATGTATTTATTATGCACGCTGCGGTGCTCGCGTGTGTGTGTCAACCCGGGCCATATGGTCGCGCCAAGAAAACTGGTCGTGTTCATTATAATAATATATTATATTACGATATTATTATTATTATTATTATTATTATTATTATTATTATTATTATTAATATTATACGCACAACCGAAGGTTCGATTTTAAGACCTGCCGCCGTAATATTATATAGATGCGTCTAATCTCGCGCCCATATCTATAACAGCGGTGGTCCGCGGCCATCAGCATTAGAAAACCGTTTACCTTCACGGTCGACAATAATAATTATTATTATTATTATTTTCCATCGATAGCTTTTATTTTGTTCCCATATCGTTTCTTGTCACTCGCATCGGATGATCCGAAGTTCATGATAAGAATGATTCTTATTATTACATACCATCATTTCAAATTTCATCAAACGTATACATTTATAGAAAATGTTAAACCCATTTTATGTTAAATATTTTAAAATGAAACGTAGTACGTATAGTACGTACCTATGATAATTAAAAAAAATCATAATTTATAAATTATAATATACATAATAATAATAATTTAAATATTTATTTATTTAATAATTACACGAAAAATTGCCCTTTAGTATACCTAACCTAACCTAACCTAACCTTATCAGTTGTACATTTAAAAATACGTGCTATTTGGACAATATAATATAATATTAAGTTATCAAAGAAATATAAATCAACTTAAATATAGTTTCAAAAAATGGGGTCAACATTGACACTCGCCATTAGGCTCCTAGTTGGTTCGTTTTTTGGATAATTTGTGGAGAAATGAGGGATATATAGAAGGGAAATGCGTGCTTCTTGTTACCCGCTGGGGTACCTGAAAACATAAAAGTGACATTGTATACGAGGTGAGATCAATACTGCCATCCAAATATTATAAAAATTTATAAATTTAATAAATATTAAAATATATTTGAGAATGAACGTTTTTTTTATATATACATATTTTATAAAACATAATTATTGGCCTAAAATTATTTCTCTGTACTGTCGCATTATTCGACACCCAGACACGTGCTTTTGCGAGCCACAGAATTTTATGTAATGTTTATATATTCATACGACACGAAATCGTATATATAATATAAGAATTAAACTATATTACATAGTGTAATTTATATAATAATTATTATTGACTTCGAGTCTTCGAATTGCGATTCTACTAACGAAATCACGAATTATTCAAAGACGTTTATGATGATATTATGATGTTTTAACTATAGGACGTGTTTTGACTCGGCCAGTTACGAGTTACGTATAAAATAAGGTATAATAACGTATACATCATGTTTTTCCATGTGCGTTATAGTAATATTCTGTCAGTAATAATATACAAGTACCTAATTGAATATTATATTTGATTATAAAATCGTGACTTTACAGTTTAAAAAAAAATATTTAAATAGTTACGTAATGAATATAAAAAAAAAAAAATTGATATAGAAATATTTTGTATTACAATAATTATTATTAAGATTAAATCTGATATATTAAAATACCTAATATGTAAATCGTGCATGGGCTATAAGAAAAGTGTATTATAAGCGTATGTTTCATGGCGGTAGCGTAAAACTTCAAAATTGTGAGCATAAAATAATGTATAATATTAATTTATAATATTATTTCGAAACCGTTTAAAAAGTGAAATTTATTTTAATATGCACACGTATTTTTTTGTTGTAACTATATAAATTGATGTTGTTTTTTTAGCTTATCACTCTTATACATTTAATGGATAATAATTTTTGTAATAGAAAAATTATTTTTACAAGATTATAATACAGAAAATACTTAAAACAAACTATACGAATCAAAATAACGTAAAAATTTGTAACTTGTATAGTATTTCGTAATTTCTTTTTTAAATTTTTTAATTAAATTAATTTATATTATGTTTAATAAACTCGTAATATTCGAATATTTAATATTTGCATTATTTTTGGTTATTATTCAGTTTATAAAATATGCATAAAATAGGTATAGGTAGGTACGTATAATAAATTAAATAATATAATTCGTACTTTGTATTCGGAAAGAGTCCGAATTCGTATTTTTTGTACGTAATAGTTAACATTATTAAAATTTAAAAGCGAACGTTAAATTATTGATTATTAACTATTATAAAGTTAGGTTAGGTCCAAATAATATCTTCACGATTCACGTATTATAAAAAATATAGAAGACGGATCTCTTTACGTGACCGAAGTGCAATAGATTGAATATTAAAGGTCGTATATAGATTATGTCGATTTTACTTATATAATATCCCAAATTATGGTTTAGTGTTAGAAATCGATAAGCATTATTATGTTTGTTTGGATGTAAAATCGGCGGAAGTCTATTATTGGGAAAAATTTAAAATAACATCGTTGGTGGTCCCTACTATTCGTGTTGAATTTTATACGTATATATGTCCCGTGTACAATATTATAAAAGTAGTAAAATGTACATAACATCGTGATTCATTTTAATATTTTAGTTATGGCGTTATAAAAGATATATTATTTTGTTTTTGTTTTGTTTTTTTTTCTGTACGATGGCCAGGACACGTAACAATAACTATATTTATATAGATAAAAAAAAATATGTATAATTTATACACCTAAGTATGAAACTGATTTTATGACAAGCCCGAATGAAAATCAAATTTGTCCGAACGACTCATAAGTCATGTCCGGTGAGACCATACATCACACTACCGCAAGTACCATAAATAATATTATAATTTAGTTACGCAAAAGTGATAGGGAGAGCCAATCGTTTAGATATCGATAATAGTATCGAACTATACCAATAGATTAGATGCGCGTAATTTTACGTATTTTACGATACGTATTGTGGATTTGACTTCAGAATAATCATTCATAAATTCATATATAATATTATTTGTCTATAATGTGTTAATAAACTTATATAATACGATAATCACGATGGAAAAATTTGAAAACGTTCGACGATTTTCGAGATGAAAATTTATGGCGCGTGATGATTTTTTTAACGAAATATAAGAATATTATACATAGATATAAGTAGGATGTATCGTATTATAATTGCGCGTTTCGCGTATACGGACGTATATGCAGTCGCTTTCACGCGGCCATTCATAAAAATACGATAACGAAACGTAATAATAATAATAATAATAATAATAATAATAATAATATATACGACGATACACCTATATTACGTTATTATTATAATCATAAATTCATAATAGACGAAATTTATTGTACGCGGGCTCTCTTCGCCGCCGCAGACGATACCGCATATGCGCCGGGTCACCGTGCCAAGTGTGCACCGTTGACGACCCATAACTCGGTCCCTGGTCCACGTATCGATCCGTTTCAAAAACGTTCGACCATATACCACGTTTGGTCACACGATGACCGGTGTCCGGCCGACCGGACCGGACCGGACGCGCCGAGTACGGCCCCACGGGCTAACACCTGCGCGCACCGGATGTTCCGACCCGCAACTGGTACCTGTGGTTGCAGTTATGTTGTTTAGGTACACACACACTCACACACACACTCACACACACACTCATATTTAATATAATAATATATATATATATATATACATAACTACTTCGTGTAAGTATTATAATGTGACGTCATCGGGTGCGGACAAACTTGTACTAGGTGTGCCCCGCCGCTGTCGACTTCAACGTCGACCGGTCTTCGTCGTCGTCGTCGTCTCTTGCACGCGCCGGAGGAGATGCAAAACACGCGCGGTACACGTACTATACAGATTCAATTCGAGTAACCACTAACCATTAATACCATATTATTATAATAAAACCGTGTACTCTTGACCACGACCAAACCGGGAAAACGAGCGTATTTTTTCTTACACGAACGTTTTCGGGAAATACCTATAATGAGAATATAATTATGTACCTATATACAGATATAACGTCTAATGTTGACATAATCGTGTATAAAATATGCACGTTTTGCCAAGTTTCAAAGTCTATAATTATTGTTTGGCACAACACTATTATATTATTATTTTTAGCAGAAAAAAAAAATAGAATTTCTTATTTTCATATTTTTTTTTTTAGTAATTTATATCTTATTATCAATAATAAACTAGTATAATATTTCAAAATTTCAAAATTTCGCGCCGTCCATGTAATTTTCCGTCGAGTCAGGTGTACCTGTCATTTTCAACCCGCGCGTGACATTTTTCATTTTTGTAATACCATATGATAATTATTATTATGTATTCGCATTATATCGCACGCGAACAAACGCGTTTCATGTTACAATAATAATATATTATATAATATAATATGATGGTGTAATAAACATTATTTTCTAGTCGTCAAAGAACGAAGGGATTGGATATACACTGGATTCGGATTAAACGGTTTACTTTATTCGTGGTATTTGAACCTCGGGTTAGGTTGCAAATTAAATTTAATTACGTACCTACCCATATTTATTATTTTGAAGAAAAAAAAATTATTATAAATTTGGAATTTTTTCCAAGTTACTCGTATATAATATCTAAATTTGAAATATAATCTAAACTGTGAATATTTTATTACCTATATAAAGCACATGTCAACACGTCTCTTATGATTTATATGTTTTTTTAGTTATCATAAAATAAATCAAATTTGTTGAAAGTATATATTTTTCTCGAATATTTGTCATCCGTCTCTCCGTCATTTCATAATAATTTTTCTTCCAGAAGAATATCAAATATCAACCATATTGTAATATATTGTTTATAGAATACAGATTATTAGTTAAATTGATTATGATAATACATAATTTAATTGCTCGATAAATTCTTATAATAATTAGATAGGTAGTCGAAAGCAGTATTGTAAAAATCGGAGCATTATTTCGGGTCGAAAAGTGTATTTAAACAAAAAAAAAACAAAAAAGAACATTGCACATTATTCTAAAACCAATACATTTTTCGCTTCGCTCAAATTCTAAAATATTTGGATGACAAATGTCATTTTGTTTTTACTAGAAGTAATTACTTCTTAATCCTAGTTTTAAATGTTATTTGTTGTTTTCTTATATTACTCGTATTTTTGTAATTAAATAATGAAGTATAATATTGAAACTTTTATAATTACTTCGTAAAGCTTTGCACGCTTCATTAATGCGTTTAAATCAACTTATTAATAACTATACGAAACTAATTGTTTTTGAATTTTAAATTTATAACGTATAGCTATAGCACATACTAATATATAAATTTACATATTATTAATGAGCTCCATTAAATGTATTTTTATTTTTTTCATATAATTGTTTTCGAATATATAATGTAAATTAATAATAATAATAATAATTAGTCTGATATGTAGATATTTATTAATTATTATTGCATCATTGATCCTAAATAGTATATATTTCAATAGTATTTTATATTTATAAGTATACTAAGTATAGGTACAATAAATTGTTTTATTTCAATAGAACTATTCAAATATTCAGTCTCACATAGTCGCATCCTAAAATATATCACGTGATTTTAAATAATATATTATGTACATCATAATACTTATATCTATAATACGAGGATAACATTTATCTCATTTAAAAATATTATTAAAATTTTAATTTGTATCTTCATCGTATTTATAAAATATATAAGATATTATAAAAAAAGTTTTGTGTGGAGCGTAACGTTATATGGAACAGAGATTTGGACTATACTGTGGCCGAGAAAGCCTTTTGAAGTATGATGTTGGAGAAGAATATTAAAAATTTCATGGATAGAAAGACTAAAGAATGTTGATATTTTCAGAAGAATAAATACTCAAAAATCAATATGAAATACACTGAGATTGAGGAGAAAAACATGGATTGGACATATTAAGAAATAGCTCTTGGATAACTACAATAATAGAAGGAAAAATTGAAGGAAAACCAGGGAGAGGGAGCCCTAGACCACCTTTTTTAAAGCAAGCGATGGAGGATACCCGAATATAAACATATAGAGAGCTAAAAAGAGATATAGGTGACAGAGAAAAATGGAGGGAAACATCAATAATCATTTAATCTATCTTCGGATTGTAAAAAAAAAAAAATAAGATATTCCATATAGTTTATATACGAGTATATATAATATAAATCTTTGATTTTACAAATTTTTTTCGTTTCTTTAGATATAATAATCGTGTAGCTGCAGTATAGAATTATTATTCTAATTTATAATAGCATTTATTTATTTTTATTACATAATTTTATATAATCCGTTTAAATATTAACTCGAGCCTAGTATAGCCCTATTCTTATTTACTACACGTACCTATATAAATTATTAGGGCTGGATTAAAAATTTCAAGGAGAATAAAGAAAAAATAGATTTCGGGGTTCGGGCGGATGATAAAAATTGCGTATACGTGTAAGAATGATAAGAATTTAAAATACTAGCAGGTAGAAGAGAAGATTGGTTGAAGCGACAAGGCGCGAAGCCTTTATAATATAAACTTATCGCATGCAGCATATATATTTTGTAATTTCGTTATAGATATAATATTTCTTTTACAATTGTTACGGGAATTCATAAGTTTGATGAACTTGATTTTATCATATAACTTAAGTTAATACTCGTATTTTATAATAGTCGAAGGCTTAAAAAAAATAATGTTAACATTATGGAAACTTTACATAATTATATTTATATTATATGGGTACACGATGTGATTTTGAAACTGTTGTACTTAAATTTAAAACTAAAATGAGGTTACCCATTTTATAGATATGTCAAAATTTTAATCACTGTAATTTTACAATCTGCATCAATACATGTCCGAAAACAAGATATCTTTTTTTTTTTTCGAACGGAATGATTTATCGCGGTGCTTATAATACGCGCCATAATGCCATAATTTAACCTATATCTTTTCCACGTTTATTTTTAAAACCCTTTGAACTCATAGGACGCCATTTAAAATTTTAAGGGTACGTTTATATACGCCATTCACGTCTTCTGTCAAATTCTGGCTATATTATATTATGTATATTATAGTATATAATTTTATGTTTATATTATGTACGCGACGTTATCGTTTAAAGAAATTGCGATATTATAATATGTTAATGTGTTATAATACCGTATATACGCTGCCGGGATTTTAGCCAGAGAAAATCGCACGTCTCCGGTCATTTTTTATTTACAGCAATTAAACACGCATAATATATTTATACCTACAATATACACAACTCAAGGCGGTAGGCAATATTATATTATCTCTCTACGAGTGTATTATAATATACGTATAGAATATTTTATCGAACAAACGAGAGGAAAAGATAAAAAAAAAAAAAAAAAAAAAAGGAAAAAGACGAGATAACAGCCGCGTGTTATAATCAGCTCCGAACATGATATTATACAGAACGGAACGCGCGTATATTCTAATCGACGTGTTTTTCTCGCGCGCGAATAAAAAAAAAATATACGCCTTTTTTTATATTATTATAATATAATAATTTAATATGTTATAATACGGCGTTTGATTTTTATTTTAATTAGATATTATTTTCATTTCCACACCGCAGAAGCAGCGTTTTAATTAACCGATATTTATGTGCATTATATCTATACGTACATACGGTCGTCGAAACGTTATTATAATATATACGACGGCAGCTGTCGGCCGACCGATCGCACGCATACCTATACAACACACGACATAAACTGCACGACAAATTTATTAGACGAACACCCTCCTTTGCCGAGATTCTCGCCATCAGCGGTTTATTTATTATCGTCGATGACCGTTTTCTTCGCGATAGCTAATGACTCGCCTGCATGAGATTATACGAATACGAATATACGAGAGTGTATATTATTATGTTTATATTATGTACGCATTGCAACTTATATGCGTAATATATACACTCCGACGTGAATATCATCGTCATATACCGCGTTTATACACAATAATCGTATATTATTTATTTAAGCGTGTATACGCGGTAACCGATATTGGTAGTCGGGTATATACCTATATATAGGTCTTTTTTTGTGGTTAGTATAATATTGTCCCTTATAATATTTAACCGAGTTTTCATTTAAGGTTGAAATCATCACATACCACTTTTTCTAGGTATAACCTTTCTCATCGTGGTTTACGAGGAAAGGTTATTTATACAAAATCGATAAGGTGTGTATTGTGGTATATACATTTTAATACGCTTATATTTATAGTAAAAAATTGTAATATCGTAAGACGTATAGAGTGACACATTTTAATTTTATAAGCACGCGGGTCAGTTTTAATTTTTACTATTTATACATCATCACTGATATTATATTGTAATATACAGAGGCACAATGCGTACAGTTTATAATCCTCTTCACATTATTATAATATATACACGTTGAAATAATATTTTAAACGTAATATTCTATACGATTTGAATATTATAATATTTTAATGATAATCCTATACATACTGTTGACACGAGAATAATTTATTGTGTCGGAATGATAAAATGCGCAATACGATTGATAATAATTATTAAAAACAATTTTGTTACGTAACCTATATCAATATATCATATTATGAAATTAATTAAGTTAAATTAATCATCCCCAGATAACTAATTCTTGAACACGCCACTGAAATCTACTGTTTGACAGACTAAAAAAAAAAACACAAATCCCCCCAAAAAAACAAAGGATGTCCATGAAATCTAAAAATACCTGACTGTTATACTATTTTAACATTTTGATTATTTTTTTATTTTCATATAAAAATGATAAATTGCAAGCTAATTTTTATATACCATTTTTTTTTTTAAATTTCAATCGGACACTATTAAAAATAAAAACTTTCTCTATACGTGTATAATATTAAAATATATTATATTATATTATATTTATAAGTAACGTCGATGATCCTAACGGCGTCCGATATTATGATGTGGATGTAGTTTTTCTTTTTTTTCAATGAATAACAATAATGATATTAAGGATTATCGTACTGATCCAAGGCGTACACATAT
Source organism: Tetraneura akinire (assembly GCA_021307375.1). NCBI lineage: Eukaryota > Metazoa > Arthropoda > Insecta > Hemiptera > Aphididae > Tetraneura > Tetraneura akinire. Next base: position 25,218,027 of record JAIUCT010000007.1, on the reverse strand, counting down.
TGTACGCTTTACAAACGTTATAATGAATTATAATCGTATAATACGTATATATAGGTATTATTATCATCAATATCGGCCAACGCATGAAAAATTTCATCATTATTATACCATAATATTATAAGCATTATATTATACTGTTATGCAATACGCGTATATTATTATATATACGATTATTTATATTTATCGCCGTGGGCACCGTCAATCGGAAACGGAGACTTAGCAACGGACAGATCACAGATGGTCATAATTAAATTGGTTGAACTTATACCAAGGTATATTTACCAAACGTCACAGGACGATTCGACCGAGCTGCTGTCTAGATATATACAAGAAATAATATAGGATTTTTTTAAAATTATTACATTTGTAACAATCCTTATTTATACTTATACTTTGTACCTATTCGCAACTATTCAGGGGCGGTTCCAGAGACTTGGTTGGGGGGGTGCCAAGTCCAAATTTTGGGATAACTCTATAACAAAAAAACACAAATTTTTACTACCATAATTATACGTAATAATGTAAATTTGTTTTTAACAGTATACAATTTTTTTAAATACGGTCCTGGGGGAGGCCGTGGCCCCTTGGCCCCCTCCCTGGAACCACCCCTGCAACTATTAGTATTTTTGTATAGACGTTTTGAATTTTTATTGTAATTTTTGCATTATATATTATTATTATCGCGTATATATAAAAATAATATATAATTTTTTATTAAACATTGTTTTATATACCTATTCAACTGGGTTCAACATAAAATTATGCCCCTATAGGTATTATAAAATGTATATGCGTATTCATTGTTTGAGGTTATTACGATACAAATAAAATAATGTTATATACAATAGTATATTGTTTGAAATAATATTGCATCGCAATTATTGGTTTTTTACGATTGATTTCACTCGTATATAATATGGAATAAATGATAAAAAATATAAAAATTAACGAGATTGCAGTATAAACTATTCATATTCCATATATACACATATAATTATAAGTAGGTGTTCACATTATTTCGACATGATCGCATCGTTTTTTTTTTTTTTTTATATATATTTAAAATGCGAAGGGTCTCGTTGGCCGATTTTGTAGGCATCATGGTTCTTAAAATTCCGTGGAAAAATAATTTTGTGATGTCATTATTACGTTGTGCGGCCATGCCGATAATAGTGACCTAAGTGCTAATTTGTACATGTGTAATAAGAATTTTTTTCGAATTTTTATTGTTATTGTTATGTTTTTGTATTGCCAATTTCCCGAATGAAATAAAAAACTGTTTTTCATTATGAAATTTTCACATTTAACTCAAAAAAAAAAAAAAAAAAAAAAATATCCAATTATATTTTAAATATACTTTCAAATGTTCAAATTAATAACATTATAATATTTAAGTGATTACATAAAATGTATGTTGACTGCATTTTTGTTTTAAATATTTATGATAAAAGTATAAAAAAATTATATAAAATAAAGATAATATTAACGTGTTTTCGACATAGTTCTCCTTTAAGTAACACAAAGAGATTAAATTATACGCTTTATACTTATATATTATATTATCTACAATAATATACCTATAATATTAATTGTTATACACACTAAAATAATTATTTTAACTCACAAAAAACAGTAGGTATCTAAATTTTGATAAAAAAATATGTTCTCATATATATTTATATATTTCTTTAATAGAAATTTGTAATCAAACAATGTAAATTTAATGCATATTTTGTATAAAATACACAGTTTGAATTTATCTGCTAAAATTTTTTCATTTTCTCAAGATGATAGTCGAAAATAAAATAAATACGCTTTTGAACTTTAAAACTTTATTATTATTATGTGGTGCTTTGTTCTTTCAAAACTAATTTTAGTTAATACAAAATAAACAGATAATTTTATAACGATTTTTATTGTTACCATGGTATATATCTGCTACCGTGTAAAATTTAATTATTTTCCCGCCTAAGGTATATATATATAACGATTTTTAACGTTTTTAGCTGTGAACGTCTCTCAAGAATTTGTAGTAAACTAATGTTAAAACATTATGAAATACAAGTATCTAAGAAATGAATATACAATTTTTTTTAAAAAAAAATTAGTGGATATATTTTGTTCAAAAGCTAAGCACAGAAAAATTATAATTAACAAATTTATAAATTTCCTGATCATAATATAGTGATTAGGTACTTTAAGTTTTTACTAATAATTATTCATCTATGTGATAATAAAATATATTATTCATAAATCATAAAGGTGTTTATATTATTTGTATTGAAATTATTATTATAATATTACAATTATGTGCATACTCGTAATATTCATAATATTATACATTAATTATTATTTCAAATGATTAAATAAATTATTGTGTTACAAGTGGCTACAATATGAAATATTCTATAACTATTTATAATATATTTGAGTTTTTTTCTTTATTTATGAATAGAAATATTATAAAAGTCGTACAATTTTTATGCAAGAGTAGGTAATGCTATTAAATAGAATGTCGTGCTTTACCAATGGCTCTCTCTGTCTGGTCATCTTACTCTTACCGCGGTACCGGTTTTTAACGTGAATGTCGGATATTATGGTGGCGCCAAAACACGCTATAGACCATTTCGGCGGGAACGTGTGTCGCTGACGATGACATATTATGTTGGCAAACTGTACGCATAATATTATTATATACAGTCTTAAAACCACAAAGGTTAATACTTATATTTTTCATTATATAATACTCGTATATCATTATTCATTTTAACATTATCATATTTGCATATCTATAAATAATATTACATTTATTTCAATATCATATTAATAATGCAATTCAATATTATACCTACCTATATAAACGATATTAAGGTAATGCACGCAAGTTTGTTTGGTTATATTTCGTATGCGAACGGTTTATAACACTCGTGAAACGTGATTTTTTTTCTTTTCAACCACTATATTGTCAAAGCTATTCTTATAGAGAATACCTTGATTTTTATTAAATCGTGTGGACGTAAACGTTAAGCGTTTGTATAGTACCTATATCCTACATTTCGATCCTTAGTATTAAGATTTTCAGTAAAAGCATACTATAAATATATATATAAAAAATATGTATAACTACATAATGTCATACAACGGTCTTTTCGACTTATCACGCACAGAATGGTTCTTTGTCTCTTCGACATACGAGTATTATATTATGATTGAGTCATATACAAGTGTATAAATTATGTGAAACGGTTGAAACGTCGAAAAATTAGTAAAATATGTCGACAAGTATAACGAATCAAAATATTGACGATAACATAAAAAATAATATAATCAAGCTTATTGTTTAAGTATTGACTTGTGGACAGATGCGGATTTAGGGGG
>JAIUCT010000007.1:25185941-25196908 GCA_021307375.1 Tetraneura akinire | reverse complement strand
TAATAATAATAATAATAATAATAATAATAATAATAATAATAATAATATAGCACGGGAAATTCAAAAATCGTAATAACAAATCTAGAAACAACAACGTAATTATTACTGTTATTATTTCAGTTTCTCTACCGTCTTATACTCTTGTCGACGTACAAAATAACGATGGAAAATATGTACACATATTTTTTAAGTGTATAATATTATATCGTCTTCGAACGATCAATTAACCTCTCAACAAGTCGGTTGATTTCTTACTAATTTTTTTTTCTTCAAATCAATTTGATAATTGATATATATATATATGCATTTTTACCTGCGGGAACTTAAAAAATAATAATTATAATAATCCTGAATTATGTAATATCTAGGGCTCCATCTACGGCTTTTTGAACCATTACATTTATCGTTAAGTGAGCTAGAAATTCATTTCAAGACACAATGAAAAATATAATATCAAAAGTTATTATATTGTGTATATTTTTGCGTGTTTAGTGAATTTTAGATTTTAGAACTTACTCGTATTACTTAATTTTATAATTTTTTAGATCGTATTTTATAAATAATTGTAGTTTGTCAAAATTCAATATGAAAATTCGTAAAAAAAAAAAAAATTATAATTCATATTGAGAGAACTTACTATAAATATATTCTTGTATCGTATTTTTCAAATTTTCATTTGACATTAAAAATAATCTATCAATTTTGAAAACATCAAAAAAAGTTTAGTGGTCCAATGTAAACACTTTTGAAGATAGGAACAAATAGGTAATTATATCTAATGCATTTTAATTAGATATAGGTATAGATATGGTACCTGGTGGTTTTTCTAATTTGTATTTATGTATATCAGGTGTTTAACTCGACAGAAACATTCTACAATTGCATTTTTTTATTCAAGGAACATTTTTAAAGCTATTTTTTTATTTTATTTTTTTTATTTAATCAATATTCGTGTAAAAAAAAAATATAACAAGTGCATATTTTTAGAGCGTATTTGTAATTTTTTAAGAGCATGAATGCATTATTAAGTTCGGAGCCCTAAGTCGTGATATCATATACCTATTTACTTTATACGTTTTGTTAACGGAAAAGGAAAAAAGAGAAAAAAAATTACGTGACAAATTTTGGTTTCTTAGCGTACAATAATAATAATATATCATAAAGCAAGTGATTTTCACATTTTTACACATTATATAAAACGCGTCATTGAAATTCGATCGTATTAAATCACATGAGTGATAACCGGACGATAATATTATAACGTCGGTGAAGTGATATGGAAAAAAAACCGACTAAAATATATAATACAACCGACGGTCGTATATTTTATAACGTTATAATAATAATATTACACACTAATCGGAATAAACGCAGATAATGTATATGACTCTTCGCGTGTAGATTATAATAATATTATAATATACGTAAAATACAAAAACACAGTTAATCACGTACGTCAGTTAATCTTATACATAATTCGTACAAGTATGAAGTATACCATCGCTAACAATAATAATAACAATATTAAATAATTAATATTAAAAATATTATATTATAAAGTAGTAATAATATAGTATACATTCCTGTAAATATCATATAGTCGCACGATCGTATATTATACCCCATAATTATTATTATTATTATTATTATTATTATTATTATTATTATTATTATATAACACGAAAACGACACAAGCTCGGCAATTATTATTTCCTCGGAAATTTCATTTTTCTCGTGTCACTAGACTTATAATAATTAATATTACATATTTTTTTTTTTTTACACGATAATAATAATAATAATAATAAAAAGAAATAAACACATATTATACGCTTATAACGTGAAAATCAAATCTATACACATAAATCAATATAACAACAATCCGATAGTATAATATTATGTAAATATTATTATCTGTACATCTGTAATATGTTATATGAGTATAATCGACATTTTTATATTCCATAGTTTTATATTTATATCACCTATGCAATATAATGATAATAATAATGATAATAATACACACATATATCGTATAGTCGTCCGAGTTGCCTTCGGGAAAAACTCTCGATTAATTGTTGTTTTTCTCAGACAAATCCGTTTGTTATTTGTTTTTTAATAATATAACAAATGACACTATACGAGGTCAGTATATATTATAATATTCGACACGTTCTTCTCGCGGTGGTCATCCATCATCTTGGATTCTTGGTGCGACGGTATATATTATAATATTATCGCGTACTCTTCGTCCGATATTCCGATACGGAACGATTTACGTTTGTATATTATATTGGTCGATGGTTAAATTACCATTTGCAGTTTTATAAATGTACACACGACGGTTTGTTAATAAATTATAATATAAATCTCGTCAAACGAGAGTTATTCTAATGTTATATACGATGAAATAAGATAAAAACAAAATATGGAAATTATCACATTTTTTCCTATTATTGGCCGTGGCTTCCAAGTCATATTATTATTATATAAACTGTCACCGCTGTAGTACGATTTATAAATACGTTTTTCTTTTCTTTTTACCTATATAAAATTAATATTAAGCATAAAATTTTATATTATATTATAAGTACATTAGTATTTTAATAGATACATCGAATAATATGCGCGTACGAACAAACTCGCGCTGCTGCTGCCGGGATAAATAATCTCCAAAACTGTTTTTATCACAATATTACATTGAGGTCATATCGATATCAATATAGCCTCCTATAAATTTACTATCGTATTATATACCACAGTGCAGGCAAAAATTGACTTGTGAAAACTTTTTCCATATAATACTCACGTGCAGAAAATCGTAAAAATGTGTACATTCAGATCAATAATATTTCTGTTATCAATAAATAAAAAAAATTTTTAAACAAAAAAACTTTGGAAATATAATATATTATAATAAAATATATAGGGACTATTCAATTCAAGTTCGTTTCAAGTATTTTACAACATACCGTAATGCGTAAATTGTATAAGTATACTTATTAACATTAGATAATATTTATTCTTATATTTATTTACGCACACGCGTATAATTTTTTTCATAAAAAATACTTAAATATGTTAATATCCACTACCATTATACGAATAAAATAAATAAATTTAATACGTACAAGAAAAATAAAATATAAATGATAATATTTATTGTTATCAGAAATTTTTTAACCCACGCGAGTGTAATTTACGATTTTTATATTGGCGTACTCAATAATATGTAGGCACCATTATAATTAAAATTACAGTAAAAATTATAAAAAATAATGTCTTTTCGAGGTGATAGACATATTGTAATCTTTTAAATATATAACTTAATATAATCATTGACCATGTGGATCATATCATGTTACAAATAATAATTAAAATTTAAAAAATAATTGTTATCTGCAGCAGTAAAATACAAGTAATGGTCAATCTATATTATAATAATATAGTTTCTTTTTTCTTAAGAATTTTTTTTTTAAATTTTTTTGTAGGTGTTTATCTATAAACACCTACGTTGAATATAATAATGGTATTCATTTTAAAACGTAATTTATATAATAACAATTTAATATATTTCATTAGTATTGATAATTAAATAAATAAAAATCCATTTAAATGATTATTTTGCAAGTATTTCATTACAACATTTTATTACAATTTTTTAAGAATATTGGAGTTAGGTAAAAAAAAAAATTATAAATACATGTATAAAGCTAATCTTTTAACGAAACAATAATATACTTTTATTTCTTAATATAAATCATGGGTACATCCATAACACTGATTATTTATACTTTACAATTGTTGTTGAATCATAATAATAGCAATAAGTTGGGTATTGTTAAATTCTGAAACTGTATAGTTTATAGAAAATAAACATCGAATATTTTAGATAGATAAAAAGACATAATTTTTGTGTATATAATATTATAACGTTGAATTTATGTAATATTATAGTGATAGTAATAAATTTTTATTTTTTATTTTTATTTTTGTCAGATGGGCGTATTTACGTATTTTTGCCACCGGAACAACTCCATTTTAGGACATCTACATCGACGAATTTCTAATATTCCGAGGTAACTGAGAAAAAAACATGTTTATATCGTATTATTTTTTAATGACTTTCTTGGTACGTTAAATCGACCGTTTCAAATTCAAACCCGAGAACAAGCTTATTATTATTATTATTATTAGGCATATAAACATTTTATATAAAATCGAGTAATATTATAATTCTACATGTTCGCGTTATAATGCAGCGTGCCTTGCGTGATATTCAGTTCGTAATACTATAACGTCATAACTCATAAGTTGTATAGAAGTGTATTTTCATATAGTATATAATGTGAAATCGCGAAAGTCGTTATAAAAGTAAAGATCGATGATCATAATTCATAATATATAAATCAATGGTAATTTGTAAAGATAAAACAAAAAAATAAAATAAAAAATAGATTATTAACGAATTGAAAATAAAAAAATTAATTATAACCAATTCCGATAATATAATTGAATCGCTAACTGCAGAAAGGGGACAAGTCACTTTTCCTAATTTTTCAGGAATGACCAAAAACCAAGTATGAACATGTACCCTTTCTATAGTAAACAAGAATTTCCAAACAGTATATTTATTGTTTTGATAATCGGATTTGACTCCTATCTGCAGTAAACGATTTATTTACGCGTGCTTAATGAAAAATGATAATAAAATCAAAATTGATAAAAATGGACTTGTCCCCTTTCTGCAGTTAGCGATTCGATTATAAATAATAAATGTACATTATATGTATAAATCTTCCATCGTGAAAATAATAATGTTAAATTAAACTATATTATATTAAATCGTAATAAATAATAGGTTAAAATAAATTATTCGAGTGGCTTATACACAACTATATTAGTATACCTAGTACCTATTTATAAATTTATGTACGCCCTTAAACCGTTCAGTCGAAACTAAAACTTTATAAGAACGTGTTAGTTTTTTAACTCGCGTGTAAATAGACATTATATTGTATTGGGGTCTTTATAAATAACATCATTTATTTTAACTTCAGAACGATATCGGTATAATTTTATATTATCTTTATGATTTAATTGTAACGACAAGGTAGGTACTTCTTATATACACAAAATATCTTTATTTTATATACTGACATTATTTTATAGGTGAGGGTTAAAGACTATATTTTTATTATATTACCCTAACCCTCGATTTATTTACATTTCACGAACGTTTACCGTCAAATATATTTTATAATATAACTGTTAAGTTTCTATACATGTATACATTTAATAGTATTTTTTTTTAATATGGTAATAGCTATAATATTATGGTTTTATTATATACATAGTTATGGAGTTTTAACCCTATTTATAACATTATTATTACCTATTATTATTATTATTATTATTATTATTATTATTTTTATTATTATTATTATGTATGTTTTCGTATAAACTTTTATGAGGTTAGGTCTTATATATGTAGGTAATGATAATATGAAAATAAGAAATTTTTCCAAAATCCCATCTGCGATATAATTGTAGGTACGAAATATAAAACGTAATAAAATCGTTAATATTCTACATATATAGGTATGGATACATAATATACAGTGTTGTACCACGTATACGAACGTTATCCTACCGGAAAATCTTTTTGCGCCCGTCAGCCGACATAACTCAAGTCCTGCTGATGATATATATTATTTATTTATATACTCGTATATGTAATAAGCGGTCCTATATACATATATATAATAATATCATATACTCGTGTATAATATAACGTGTATTTCCATATAGTCCAATTATTTTCACGCGCGTGTGTAAATACGAAATTATTTCAATTACACGCGCGTGTCACGTGCGCCAGATTTCGTAAAATATAATAATAAACGAGCCCACAAACCGATAGTTGCCGAGATTTATTATTATATTATTTATATATTGTTTCGTATATCGTTTTACGAATTTCCAAATAAATGTTTACTCTAAGTGTTCTGAACAAATTCATGGAACAAATTTCGAATTCGCCAACAGTATACTTGTATAATATTATATTATTATGTTTACAGTTCGTATTATTTGTACGTTATATTATATACACGTTCGCCATACTTAAGTACACATAACTGTCATACGAGACATAACTATAAAAATACCATTCATTCATAGAGATTCGCGTCATTTTGCTCTCTATATATGTACAAATATGATCGCATTTTATCCGTATCGTAAACAGAATAATAATTAAAGTTAAATTTTACGACGAAACATCCGCACGTTTAAACGTTAAAAACGCGTATTAAAAATATATCAATACATGTCATTTTTACTCTCGTCAATTATTTCGTTCGTATTGTTTCCTTTTTTTTTTTTTTTTTTTTAGTCGAACCGGTTCCGCGTTTATAATATTATATTTTAATAATCTCTCTGTCTGTGATTGAAATAAATCGAAGAAAAAAAAAAGGTGTATAGAAATAACATGCGATGAACCCAATTATATAGGCTTATACGGTATTATATTAGCGTAATTATTGGTTGAATCGTCGCACGATTGTATACTTGATGTGTGTGTGTTATTACTCGGTAAACGGTTAGCGCATGGTATATTATATACCTACCTACCCATTACGTTTTCATCGATGCACGCCTCCGTTTATCAACGCGGACGGGATTACAATAATATCATCGTCTCTACCGCAGCAAAGAGGCGAACAAATGAAACTCATTAATCGCAAACAGATTATACGATATTGCTCACGGACCTAGGTCAATAGTAAATCGAATAAGGTACCATATATTATTTATAAAACCGCGGTTATGTATTAATTTTTTTATTTATACACAATCCGTCTTGAACCAATTTCATAATCGCATAAATACCTGAAAACAATCGAAAAAACGACATAATAACAACCCTAATGCTGAACCTGATGCCTTCGTACAATACTTTTTCTAAGATATCTTGGGGACATAATATAATTATAAACGTTGTTATGTATTTGCTATTTTTGTATGATAACTATATATAATATGTATACTAGTGTTTACTATATTAATGAACCGTTTGGCCATAAAATCTGAGTACGTTTTTTTACAGACAATATTTTATTCATAAAAAATATTTCAGCCATTCGTATATATTTTATAGTGTAATTATTTATTGTTGATATATTTTTTGAACGTCAATGCCCCGAGAGTGTTTCCGTATACCAACCCCTAGAGTCATGTTTTCGTAATATTATTTTTATTCTACTCGTGGCGATTAGAAATACATTTAAGAAATTTTCATATAAATATACAACGAGAGAAAATCGATTGGACACGATTTTCACACATGTACGTCATGCGTCTACAGAGAAATCATTACTTTTATAAATCCTGAATGTATATTCGGATGAATTAATTAAGAAGAACGAGAATAATTTAATTTTACAGTCTTATTCTTTTGAAAATTACTTTTTCTTATCTTATCATTAAAAAGTGGTAATATAATATTATATTTTAATACTGGCCAGTTTTTAAGTCAATTTATACGCGTATATACTTAATAATATTGTAATGTTTATATTTTTTACATTTTTTATTGACTATAAAATATATTAAGTTTAGTCGATTATTTGACCATTTCGTTTTATATTTGAAAATAAAAACTACATATGAGTTATGTATGCTAACTATTGGGTACATATAATAAAGTATATTTGTATATATTTTTAAAAAGAATTCATCTGTATTTGTTCTACTTGCATTTTCATATACAAATTATTTATGAAATATTAATCGCAATGAAACGTTTAACGTCTAATCCCAATGGCTGACCCCCCATTTTATACATTATTAAGGTTCATTTATTCCCTATTTATAATGTTATATTCAAACAATTTTATGTTTATAATAATTTTATATTAATCGCCGTGTGTTATAACTTAAATTATTCTTCGCATCGGATTAAAGAAGGCAGCATTTATAGCATCGTATTTATGGATATTAAGCCCATAAAAATTAATAAATATAGGTATAATAATACGAGTATATATAGTATAATCGAGTGCACTTACGAGTAGGAAATTAAGAAGAAGAGGAGATGATTTAGTGTTTATTTATTAGCATTTAAAAAATGAACACATATATATATATATATACTCGTAGATAATACTATCGTATGTCGCGCATGAATAAATGATTTTTAATCTCTTGTACTTAATAAAGAGCGAGAGGCTTCCTTTTGTCCGTTCTATACAGTGTGAATCCATTAACATAATTTTTTTTACATTCATCCCTGTATACCTATATAGTTATGAAAATTTTAATTATAAACTGATAATAGATCAAAACAACACTATAATTATTATTATTATCATGACTCATATGATATGATCATATAATACCTTTTAATTATAAAAACATCAGTATTATTATTTTTTTTTTTTTGTTTTCAACTATACACACACAAAAATGTAATTATATACAACCTTATATTATTATTTTGTTATATAACTATCGTTGAATTAATTGCAATAGCTATATGATAGTACACCTATTTAGTTATTATAGTTCTAATAAATATATTATTTATCTAACTCGGATAATAATATAATATAATATAATATATATATTTTTAGGATATATACGAGTGTATGATACGAGTATTTCCATTAGCGACAATAAGATTTTCATGGACTATTTTCATTCGGATCGAAAAAGTATCACGTTCGTTTTTCCGGTTGACGCCATCACAGAATGTATAAGTTATATTGTATAACGAGCTTATTAGCCGAACAAAATCAAAATAAACTGTTGTATATCCGAAATCACGTTTTCCCCTTGACGTCACACAACAAGCACATTGCCGTGAACGAAAAACGTGAGATTTTTCATTTCGTACCAAATACCGCGTATTTCATTCTATATTGTGTGTTTTATACCGACAAACAGAAGTAGGTACCTATATACAGTGTGTGTGTACTTGTTATATTTTAACGAAGGCAAAATAACTGTGTACACTCGTATTATGCATATAAATGATTCCCCCCTATATATATATAACGTTGAATATTAATATTTTATGTTCGAAATGTTTTTCTGTAAGTCACATATTATATTATAATAATACGAGTATAATAAAGACACGCGAATCATTTTATTTTTTCTTAATTCGTACTAAATTAACGTTTAGAAAAAAAAAACCAAACATAAATTTAATAGTTTCCAATACATAATATAATGAGTATAGGTACGTGATTTAAATAATTTTGGAATAATAACTTATATAAAAAGCGTCCATTCGTCGAACGAATACTAAACGAAACGAACAATGTCAAGTGTAAATAAATAAAAACACAAGTCCACAAAAAATTTACTTATTATTTTAGTAAATACGTATTTAGACAACGATGTTATCATCTTCAGTACTAAACACAGACTGATTGGGTTTTTATTTATTCATATATATTTATATATAATAAATATCCACAAGAACTCTTCTTATAAAATTAAAAAAAAAAAAAATTGTCAAGTGATTTATTAAATTAAATTACAAATTTTTATAAAATAATAATCTATATAGGTAATGAAAATATATTATTTTTTGATTCCTTCGTCGAAGAAAACGCATATTATAAAATATATTTTACTGCATAATTTTTATTGCTTTACAATTTGTTTATACACAAGACGTGTTATATAGACCTCCACATACTTTAAATTTTAAAGTAATTTTAAAGTTTAAAATATTCATAAAACTAATAATAATTAAATGATATAAGAAACGTTTAATACGTACGAATTATCATCTTGTGATAATGAATAGAATATATTTAATTAAATAGCAAAGTTAGCAATTGAACACAATGTTAAAACATATCATAGAAACATTAAACTAGTAAAACGTACGTTATATAATATTTTAAAATCGTACAATAAAATATTTTTTATACCATATTATGTATAATATGTCCTATAGTATTATACGTGGAAATAAATATTTATAATAAGATCGTATAGTTTTCCTGTTATGCGTAAAAACAAATAATACAATAAATACTTTTATTATTATTATTATTATTATTTTTATTACTATGCTTGTCTCTGCATCTCGCGACCTCGCGTACGTCATTTTCGTTTCCTCGGGACAACCACACTCGCGCGTATATACTCGTATAATATATAATATTGTAATATCGTGTACAACACTAGCTGTTATTACTCTTATACGCATAATGTACATTCGGATCTCGCGGGACGTGTCGATTTGTATTATAATATATACAATAAGGTATAATACTATACCATGGTATAGTAATAATAATTCCCGTAGGACATCTATATATAATATATTATATTATATTATGTATGTTATATACGCACTCCAAGACTCGAACGTAGGTACGTATATTTTTATTTGCTCGACGACGGGAAACGTTCGACCGCGTATATGAAACGATATTATAATATACCTATTCGTATAATATTGTAAAATGTAATCATTTTGCGGTCAAATCTCGTATTTCACCGAATATATTATATATAAATATTACAACTCGGGTTTCTATATATAATATTATTATAATATACGTTTTTTATGAAACCCCCGTCCAAGGTCCAAATACGGATTTTTCTATCCGCAGTTTCTCTTGTATAATAATAATAATAATAATAATAATAATAATAATAATAATAATAATAATAATAATAATAATAATATAATATATTATAATGTACTCGACCCGTCATCGATCATCCGGTCGAATTTCGTTCGGTTTTCCTACAAAATCCGTAATTGAAAGCAATTGTGCGTGCCCTCGTGAGCACTCGGACCGCACCTCCGCAGAGTTGTAGTGTAGCCGCGACATTTATCATCGCGACGTCGATCGAGAACGGTATCGCACGTGCGTTTAATAAATATTATATTATTATTATTATTATTATTATTATTATTATTATTATTATTATTA